>CM038214.1:347691413-347986810 GCA_021442155.1 Cymbidium sinense | reverse complement strand
CTCTAGGAGTGTTGTGGCTATGCTTGTTGTTCCTTTTTCCACCTATTTTGAGGTCTATTTTGGGTTAGCCTTTTGTTTTTTTGGTTGGCCCTTCGATATTGGATCCTCTGCTGTTATGGTTGGTTGTTGAGTGGCAGCTGTTGGTCTCTTCAGGATTTGATTAGCTTTGGTCTTGTTAATACTTTTTGGTTATTTCTCATGGTTTGTGATGGAGATTCTTGTTGATTGGCTCTTTTCTCTTTTGATTGGCATGAGGATAGTAGCTTTATGGTTTTTTCCTTCCTGACCTAGTTATGGCTGATTTTATTGGTGGATGATACTTGGTGGCTTTTTATCACTGCCTGTTGGGTTGACGGCATCCTTTTCTCTACTTGGATTGGTCTGGTGTCTACTGATGGCTCATTGTGGCTCTCCCTTTCTTGGAGCTTTGATGTCTATTTGAATGATGGTTGTTGTTATTTTTTATTTTGTTTTAATCTCTTTCTAGGCTATTGTATTAGTTGTTGCTATGCTTCTGAATTGGCTTGTCCCTTTCAATTCTTCCTTGCTAGTGGTGGCTCTATCACTGACCTTGTTGTATCTTCTAGGTGGCTGGCTATTTGTGATTGGTCTGCTATGGTTTTTGTTGGTTGTTTGTTTTGGCTAGGCGGCCATTTTCTTTGTTTGCTAATCTGAGTTCGGATGCCTTTGGGTTGCTTTCTTTCGATGTTGTCTTGTATCAAGAATGCTAGCTATGATGGCCCTGATGTTACCCATATATTCACTTTTGGTTGGTAGCATTGCATATGATTGTAACCGTTCTTAGGAAGTTTGGATGCTCATATGCATTATTGCCTCTTGAGATGATCTTAAATGAGCCTGAGCCTTTTCTTTCTCAGCTCTCTCTAATTGTATTATTTATCATTGTTCTTGTTAGCTATGACTATTGCCTTTGTAGTGTTTTGTAGATTTTTTTATAGGTTGGAACTTTTCAGATGGAATGATCGTTACACAGTCAACTCAAGAGTTGTTGATGTGGATCTTGCTATCTTGCCTCCCAAAAGCGATCATGAGCCACTACTGACTAGTCTTTTGATTATTTTTTTTGCTTACATTGTACTAGTCTTAATCTGTGTCTTTTCCTCTTTTGCTTTTTTAGCTATTGCTTTTTCTCTCTCTTTTTCCATTGTACATAGATGGGGGTTTAGCTCTTCAGGTTCCTTATAGCTCTGAGCATTGCAGATCTTTGAGCTTTAGCCCTATTAAGGACATTATATCCTTTTCTTTTATTGTAATAAAATTTTAACCTTTCCTTAAAAAAACCCTAAACCCTAAACCTTAAACCATAACCCTAACCCTAAACACGATACCATAAACCCTAAACCCTAAAAACTAAACCTAAACCTAAACCTAAAAAGAAAATAAAATAAAAACTAAATACTAAACTAAAACAAAATAAATAAAAACTTAAACTAAACTACAAAATAAAATAATACTTGAACATAAAATAAAAATAAAATCAACCTAAAATAAAATAAAATAAAATTAAATAAAAACCTAAAATAATAAACTAAAAATAAACCTAAAATAAATAAAAAATAAAACCTAAACCTAAAATAAAAATAAAAAAAACTAAACCTAAACTAAAATAAATAAAACCTAAAAAAAAAAATAAACTAAACCTAAACCAAAACCTAAAATAAATAAGATAAAATAAACTAAAATAAACCTAAACCTAAATAAAAAAAAATAAAACCTAAAAATAAAGCTAAAATAAAATCCTAAAACCTAAACCTAAAAAAAAATAAAAAATCTAAACTAAACCTAAAATAAAAAAATAAAACCTAAACCTAAAATAAAGAATAAAAATAAAACTAAAAGAAAATAAACATAAGCATAAACCTAAACCAAAAAAAAAAGAAATAAAAACCTAAAACTAAAATAAATAAACTAAACTAAATAAAAAATAAAATAAACCTAAAAAAGAAAAATAAACTAAATAACTTGTTTTTTAATTAAAAAAAATCTTTAATAAATCCTAAACCCTAAAACCTAAACCCTAGCCTAAACTGACTCTGGGCCCCAGGTTAACATGGGCCTGGGCCTTAGGCCTTTGTGCCCTAAAACTGGCTGACCCTAGGCCCAGGCTAGGCTGAGCTGACAGGCCCTGGGCATGAGCCCTGATCTTGGGCCCTGGGCCTGAGCCTATCATGACCCTATCCCTGGGCCCTGGGCCTGAGCATGACCCTAGGCTGACCTGAGCCCTGGGCCTGGGCTAAACCAAACTGGGCCACAGGCTAGACCCTGAGCCACACCCACTTTGACACAGGCCCTAGGCCCTAGGCCCAAGGGCACCAGTCCTGGGGCTGAGCGCTGAGGCCCCAGATCCTGGGCTTAGTGTGAGGCTGGAGCCTGACAGACCCTGAGGCTCCCAGGCCCTGGGCCCTGGGGTGTGGGCCCTGGGCCCCAAGACCCTAGGCCCAGGCCCTAAAACTGACCTGGGCCCTGGGCCTGACCCTGACAGAAACACTGGGCCTAGGCCTGGGCTGGCCCTAGGAGGCCCAAAGATCCTGGGCCCTAGGCCTAAACTGGGCCACCCTGGCCCCAGGCTAAGCCTGGCCACAGGCTGACTTAGGCCCAAACTAGAGCTGAGGCCAAGGCCTACAAGGCTAAAGGCCTAGGCTAAAATAAAAATGGGAAAGCCTGACTTATAGAAGATAAAGACCTGAAAAATAGGCTAGGCAATGAGCTAAACCTAAATCTAAACTAATAGATAGATAAACTAAAGAATAAACCTAAACCTAAAATAAAATAAAGACCAGCCTTAAAATAAATAGCCTGAGCTAAATAGATAAAAAATGGCTAGCCAAAATAAATACTAAACTCACTAAAATTCAAAGCCTAAAACCTAAAAAATAAATAAAATAAACCTAAAAATAAATACTAAGGTAAATAAAATAAAAATAAATAACTAGAAATAAAATAAAATAACTAAAATAAATAAAAGAAAAACTAAATATACCTAAAACTTGGGTTTGCTTAATTTAAAAAAATCCTTAAACCCTAGGCCACAGATAATGACCCTGAGCCCTAAACCCTAGGCCTAAACCCCATGCCTGACCCTTAACCACTGAGCCATGACAAAACTAAACCCTAAACCCCAAATCCCAAACCTAAATGAGTAACTAAAATAAATTAAAATAAACCTAAACCTAGACCTAATAAAGCCTAAACCTAAAACCTAAAACCATGATGTGAACTTGACCCAAACTAAATCAAAGAGAAATGTCAGATCTGGTTGTCTGTTAAAATTAAAACCAAAACCAAGGCTAAGGCACGGACCACTGCTAACTGAGCCCTGTGAACCTAGGCCCTAAGACCCTCGACCATGGAGCCCTGGAATCTGGGCAATGAGAGCCCTGAGCCTAGGCACTGCCTGACCTCCTGGCCCCCTAGGCCCTCAGGCCACTGTAGGCCACTGAGCCATGATATTTAGGCCACAGGCCCACAAGGCCTCGGCTCTAGCCCTGGCCTCACTAGGCCTTGAGTCAGGGCCTAAGACCCTGAGCCCTGAGCCTGGTTGACTCACTAAAGCTGACCTCTGAGCCACTGAGGCCCTGGGCTGAGCCTTAACACTGAGCCCTAATCATGACCTGGGCCCACCTCAAACCCCAACCCTGGGCCCTAATTCACCTGACCTAGCCCTAAACCAAAACATAAACCTTAGACCATAAAATAAACTAAACCCTAACTCTAAAGTTAAACCTAACATAAAATAAATTTAAAATAAACCTAAACCACTAAAATAAACCTAAACCTTAAGAAAGCAGCATAAACGGGAACATCGCAGTCAGCAGGGTTTGTCTAGATCTAACGATGGAGGTGAAGGCGGAGGCGGCAGTTATCATAGTGGTGGTGGGGATCTAGAGGTGCTGGTGGATATGGAGGTGGTGGTCGGGGTAGTGGTGATTACGAAGGCGGGAGGAGTGATGGAGGTTATAGCCGTGGTGGTGGCGGAGGGATATGATGATGGATCTCACTACTCGAGAGGCCAAAGTAGTTCTGATGGGAACTGGAGAAACTAAAGAACGATTGATCCGATCTACTACTTATGGAACTGTGTCTTTACAGTAGAGATGATTTTAGTTATCTAGGGTTTTTGATTTGCTCTATGTGTGCTCATGTTTGATCTATGTCATCGCTTGTGTCTTAGAAAACTTGGTGTGTTACTTGGTTGATGAATTTGAAAAGAAATGTTGAGTATGAATTTGTTGTATGTTAAAAAAAACCAAAACCTAAACCCTCAACTAAAACCCGAACTAGACCTAATACAAACCTTAAACCCTTAAAACCCCCAACCCAAACCCTAAACATAAACCTAAACAAACCCTAAACCCTAAACCACTAACCTCACCCCCTAACCCTAAATCCAAAACCCCTAAAGATAAAAGAAACTAAAGACTAAATAAAACCTAAAATAAAATAAAAATAAAACTAAAACCAAAATAAAATAAAAAATAAAATAAAATAAAACCTAAACTTAAACCTAAATTAACCTAAAAGGAAAATATAAAATAAAAAACTAAACTAAAATAAAATAAATAAAATCCTAAACTAAACTAAAAACTAAATAAAATAAAACTAAACCTAAAATAAAATACAATAAACATAAAATAAAATAAAATAAAACTAAATAAAACCTAAAAAAAAAGTAAACCTAAATAAATAAATAGACATAAACCCTAAACATAAAACCTACCTAAAATAAAATAAAATAAACCTAAACCTATAAAGAAACTAAACTAAAATAAATAAAACCTAAACAACCCAAGGCCTTAAAAAATAAAACAATGAAAAATAACCTACCTAAAATAAACAATATAAAGTATCATACTAAACTAAAATAAATAAAACTAAACTTAATCCTTAAACCTTAAACCCAACCCTGAGCCAAAAACCACAAACCCTAAACCATAACCTAAATCAAACCCTAAAAACCTAAAAGAAACCTGAGCCAATTAAAATAAATAAAATAAAATAAATAAAAAACCTACACTAAAATAAAGATAAAAGGAAAATAAATTCTAAAATCCTAAAACCTAAACCTAAAATAAAATAAAAAATAAAGTAAAATAAATAAATAAACCTACACCTAAATAAATAAAATATAAAATATAAATAACTAAACCTAAACCTAAACCTAAACTTAACCTAAACAAAGACTAAATATAATAAAATAAAATGACTAAACAAGATAAAATAAATAAAGAAACTAAAAATAAAATAAGTACACTAAAATAAAACCTGGAATAAAATAAAAATAAAACCTAAAAATAAATAAAGTAAAACTATAAAAATAAACCTAAATAAAAAAAAATAAACTTAAAGATAAAACTAAAATAAATAAAAAAATAAAATGAACCCAAATAAATCTGACTAATAATAAAACAAATCCTAAATCCTAAACCCTAAACTGACCTTAAATCCTAAACCTAAATGCAAACCCTAAACCCTAGCCACCCCTAGTTAAACCCTGGCAAACTCTAAACACCAAAGGATAAAAATAACCACAAACCCCACTATAAGCTTAAACCTTAAACCCTAGCCCTAAACCCCAGGCCCTAAACCCTAAACCCCTGCTTAAACCTAAACCTAAACCCTAAACACCAAACCTTAGTAACCAGGCCCTAAACAGCCAAGCAGGCCCTAAACCTTAAACTAAATCCCCAGCCTAATCCTTAAACCCACAGGCCCTAAATCCCCAAAATGGTGCCCTGCCAGCTAAACCCTAAAACCACAGGCCCCTGGACCCAAACCCCAACCTGAGCCACAGGCCCTAAAACCTAAAGGCCAACCTAAAAGATAAAATAAAAGCAAAATAAAAAAAAAAACCTGTCTAAATAAAATAAAAATAAATAAAACTAAAAAAGTAAAATAAAACCTATACCTAAAATGAAATAAATAAAAAATAAATCTAAATAAAATAAAATAAATAAAACCTAACTAAACTAAAAATAAAATAAACCTAGATAAAAAACTAAATAAAATAAAACCTAAAAGTAAATAAAATAAATAATCTAAAATAACATAAAATAAAACTAAATAAAACCTAAATCTAAAATAAAACCTAAAATAAAAAAGATAAATAAAAAAAATAAAACTAATCTCAAAATAAAAAAAAAATGAACTTAAACCTAAAATAAAATAAAATAAACCTAAACAAACTAAAATAAACTAAATAAAATAAATAAAACCTAAACTAAACTAAAATAAATAAACTAACATAAACCTAAACTAAAATAAAATATTCTAAAATAAAATAAAACATATAAAATATAAACCTAAAAGAAACTTAAAATAAAAAAACCTATACCTAAAACCTAAACCAAAAAAAAATAAAATAAAACTAAACTAAAAAAATAAACAAAACCTAATAAACCAAAAAATACTAAAATAAAACCTAAACTAAAATAAATAAAGCTAAAATAAAATTAAACTAATAAAATGAAATAAACATAATAAATAAACTAAATAAACCTACTTTTTTGCTTAAGTTAAAGAGAAAAAACTGAGCCCTAAATCCTAGGCAAACCTAAATCTAAACCTAGGCACTAAAACCCAAAACCCAGAAGCCTGACCCTAAAGCCTAAAAACTAAATCCACCCAAACTGAAGCTAAACCAAGCCTAAAATAAAACAACTTAAACCTAACTAAATAAACTAAAACTTAAACCTAAAATGAGCTAAAATTAAAACCTAAAACTAAACCTAAATAAATTTAAATAAATAAACTAAAAATAAACCTAAAGAAACTAAACTAAATAAATAAACCTAAACCTAAACTATAAATAAACCTAAATCTAAATAAAATTAAACCTAAACCTTAAAGGCTTATAATAACCTAAACCTAAACCTAACCTATAATTAAATAATAAAATAAAATAAAATAAAGGTTAAACTAAACCTAAAATAAAATAAATAAATAATAAAAAACTAAGATAAATAAGTAAATAAAATAATCATAAACCTGAAACCTAATTAAAACTAAATAAACCAAAATAAACTAAACTTAGACTAAATCTAAAACCTAAACCTAAACCTGAAACTAAACCAAAACCTAAACCTAAAAGAGCCTGAGCCAAAACCTAAAAAAATAAAAACTAAAACTAAATAAACTAACCCTAAAACCTAAACCTAAATAAACCTAAACCTAAACCTAAACTAGGCTAAATAAACCTAACCTAAACCTAGGCAAAAAAAACCTAAAACCTAAACCTAAAACTAAATAAATAAAATAAAATAAATAAATCAAATAAACCTAAACTAACCTAAATAAATAAACCTAAACTGGACCTAAAATCTTGTCCTAAACTAAACTAAAATAAATAAATTAAATAAACCTAAACCTAATAAAATAAAAACTAAACTAAAATAAACTAAAATAAACCTAAACCTAAAATTAAAATAACTAAACCTAAACCTAAAATAAAATAAAATATAATAAAATAAAATAAAATAAAAAATAAAACTAAAATAACTAAAAAAAAACCTAAACCTAAACCTAAACTAAAACAACCCCAAGCTAAACTAAAATAAACTAAACTATATAAAATAAATGAATCTTAAACCTAAATAAAATAAATAAAACTAAAACCTAAACCAAACCTAAAGTAAACCTAAATAATAAAATTTAAATCTAAACTAAATAAACTAAAATATAAATAAAATAAACTAAACTAAATAAAACCTAAACTAAACCCTAAATAAACTAAATAAGTGAATAAACTAAACCTAAACCTAAACCTAAACCTAAATCTAAATAAAACCTACCAACCTAAACCTGGCTAAACCTAAATGAAATGACTAAAACCTAAAACCTAAATAAACCTAAAACCTAAAATAAATAAACAAAAAAATAAACCTAAAATAAAATAAATAAAAATAAACCTAAAATCTAAACCTAAACCTAAACCTAAAACTAAACTAAATAAACCTAAATAAATAAAACCTAAATAAAAAAAATCTAAACTAAATAAACTTAACCTAAAACCTAAATTTAAACATAAACCTATAAAAAACTAAATAAATTAAAATAAACCTATACTAAAATAAAACTAAGCGTAAAATAAAAATAAAGTAAAACCTAAACCTAAACCTAAACTAAACCTAAACTAAATAAAAATATAAACTAAACTAAAATAAAAGCTAAAACCTAAACCTAAATAAAATAAAAAAATAAACTAAAAATAAAAGTAAACCTAAAATAAAAATAAACCTAAACTAAATTAATATAAATAAATAAACATAAACATAAATAAACTAAAACTAAATAAACCTAAACCCAAACCTAAAATTTAAAACCTAAATAAAAAATAAAACCTAAACATAAATAAATTAAAAAGCGTAAATAAAGTAAATAAATAAACTAAATAAAACATTTTTCCTCAGATTGGTGGATTGGTGGTAGCTCCTTGGCTTTTGCTGATTTTCTATTTTCTCCTTCATGGTGACTGCTTGATCTATGAGGGTTGGAGGGGACTTTACTTGCCTCTGGCCTATTTTCTCTCCTTCCTCATTTATTGCTAGTGGTTAGGTGGCCTTCCTTGGTTTTTTTCCCTCGATTGTTTGTTTGGTTGGGTGACTACCATTTCTATTATTTTTGGTTTTTTGATGATCTCTAGGAGGGTTGTGGTTATGCTTGATGTTGCTTTTCCCTATTTTTTGCTCTTTTTGGTTAGCCTTTTTGTTTGGATGGCCCCTCTTCGATATTGGATCCTCTCTTATGGTTGGTTGTTGAGTGGCGGTGTTGGTCTCTTCAAGATTTGATTAGCTTTGTTCTTTTCAATACTTTTGGTTATTTCTCTAGTTTGTGTTGATTCTATTGGTTGGCTATTTTTCTCTTTTATTGGCATGAGGGCTTTTTTTTTTGTTCCTCACCTAGTTATGGCTAGATTTTATTCATGGCTTTTTATCCTGTTGGATTGATGGCATCCTTTCTCTACGGATTGGTCTAGTGTCTCTTGATGATGGTTGTGGCTCTCCCTTGCTTAGAGCTTTGATGTCTATTTGAAAGATGGTTGTTGTTATTATTTATTTTTTCTAGTCTCTATCTAGGCTATTATATGATATGTGTCTATGCTTCTGAATTAGATTGCCCTTTAGAATTCTTCCTTACTGGTGGTGGCTCTATCACTGACCTTGTTGTATCTTCTAGGTGGCTGGCTATTTGTGATTGGTATGCTATCATTTTACTAGTTGTTTGGTTGTTGGATGGTTACTGGCTGGTTGTTTCTTTGTTTGCTAATGCAGGTTCTCGAAGCCTTTGGGCTACTTTCTTTCGATATTGGCTTGTATCAGGAATGTTGGCTATGATGGCCCTGATGTTACCCATATCTTCAGTTTTGCTTGGTAGCATTGCATGTGAATGTAACCCTTCTTAGAATGTTTGGATGATCATATGCATTGTTTCCCCCTTGAGAAGATCTTAATTAAGCTTGAGCCTTCACTTTCTCAACTCTCTCTAATAGATTTCTTTATCCTTATTCTTGTTAGATATGACTATTGCTTTTGTAGTGTTTTGTAGATTTCATTTATAGGTTGGAACTTTTTGGATGGAATGATCATTACTCAGTCAACTCAAGAGTTGTTGATGTGGATCTTGTTATCTTGCCTCCCAAAAGGGATCATGAGTTGTTGCTAACTAGTCTTTTGATTATTTTTTTACTTATATTGTATTATTCTTAATCTGCCTTTTCCTCTTTTGCTTTTCTAGCTGTTGCTTTTTCTCATTATTTTTTCATTGTACATAGATGGGGGTTTAGTTCTTTAGGTTCCTTGTAGCTCTAAGAGCAATAGATCTTTGAGCTTTACCCTCTTAAGGACATTGTATCCTTTTTTTTGTAATAAAATTTCTAACCTTTCCTTAAAAAAACTCTAAACCTAAAACCCTAACCCTAACCTCACCTAAACCCTAAACCTAAACCTTAAATCTTAACCCTAAACTAACCCCCCATTAAACCTAAACTAAACTAACCACCACTAAACCCTAAACTCCCACCCTCCTAAACTCACCCTAAACCCTACACTGACCTCTACCTAAACCCAAACTGACTCCCTAAACTCCTACCACTGACTGGGCCTCCCTACCCAGGCCCAGACCCTAAACCCTAGGACCCTGGGCTGGGCCCTACCACCCCACCACCAAACCTGAGCCTACCACTAAATAATAAATAAAAACCTGACTAAATAAAGATAAAATAAACTCTAAACCTAAACCTAAAATAATAAAGATAAAACTAAACTAAAATAAATAAATAAAAACTAAACTAAATTAAAAAAAATAAAATAAACTAAAACATAAAATAAAAATAAAATCAACTAAAATAAAATAAAATAAAACTAAAGAAAAAAAAGATAATAAACCAAATAAAATAAAAAATAAATAAATAACCTAAACTAAAGAAAAACCTAAACCTAAAATAAAATAAAATAAATCTAAACTAAATTAAGAAACTAAAATAAAATAAATAAAACATAAACTAAACTTAAACTAAAACTAAACTAATAATAAAATAAACTAAAATTAACCTAAACCTAAAAAATAAAACCTAAAATAAACCTAAAATAAAACCTAAAAACCTAAACTTAAAAGTAAAATAAAAACATAAACCTAAACCTAAAAATAAAAAAACTAAAACCTAAACCTAAAAAAAAATAAACCAAAAAAATGAACATAAACTTAGACCTAAACCTAGAAAATAAACTATAAAAACATAAACTAAATAAAAATAAAAATAAACCATAATAAAAATATAAAATAAACTAAATAATACCTAACACCATCTCCTTTTATTAAAGCCTGAGCCCTAGGCCAAGACCCTAAACTGGGCTGACCCTGAGCCCTAGGCTCTGTGCCATTATGACCCTAGGCTTTCACTGACTGGACCCCAAACTGACCCTGACCTGATGTGATCCTGATCATGAGGCCAGATACTCCCATACCTGAGCCATACCTGAGGCCCAGGCCCCAGAAGACCCTGACCCCAAGGCCAGAGCTAGGCTGAATAAGCCTGATCTGACAGCCCAGGCCCCCAAGGCCCTGGGCCCTCCACTGAGCCACTAGGCCCAAACCACAGGCCATGGGACATGAGCCTGCACTGAGGCACCTGGGCCCAGGGCTCAAGGCATAAACTGGGCATGGGCCCTGGGCCACAAAGCCTGGGCCCCTGAGCCTGGGCCTGACTCAGGCCTGACCTGGGCCCTTAAATGGGCCCTGAGCTGCTGACTGAGCCCACATCCTCTACCTGGGCACACCTGGGCCCTGACCACAGGCCCACAGGACCCACAGGCCACACCTGGACCCTAAATCCTCAGCCTGACCCTGGACCTACCTGGGCCACACACCCTGACCCTGGGCCTGGATAAACAGGCCACTAAACTACCAAAAACCTAAATAAATGAAAAATAAAATATTAAACCTGACTAAACAAAATAAAATAAAATAAAATAAAACCTGCTAAACTAAATAAATAAACTAAACCTAAAAATAATAAATAAAATAAAATAAAATAAATAAAGCTAAATAAACTAAAATATATGAATAATAAAACTAAATAAAAAAACTAAATGTAAAATAAAAATAAAATAAACTTAAAATAAGATAAAATAAAACTAAATAAAAAACTAAATCAAAAAATAAAAAATAAATAAAATAAAACCTAAACCCAAAACTAAAAATAAACCTAAAATAAAATGAAATAAATAAAATAAAATAAACCCAAACCTAAAATAAAATAAACTAGACTAAAATATATAAAACCTAAATCTAAACCAAAAATAAACTAAACCTAAACCTAAGCCAAAACTAAATAAAATAAAATAAACTAAAAATAAACCTAAACCTAAACAAAAAAATAAAACATAAAAATATAATTAAAATAGAAAGTTAAAACTTAAACATAGAGAAATAAAATAAAAACCAAAACCTAAACCTAAAAATAACAAAAATAAATCCTAAAAATAAAAATACAAATAAAAATAAATCTCAACTAAAAAATAAATTGAAACTTAAACCTAAACCTAAAAAATAAACTAAGATAAAAAACCTAAAAAAAATAAATAAACCTAAAATAAACAAACTTACCTAAATTAAAATAAAAAGTAAACCAAAACAAAAATAAGAAATAAAGTAAACTAAAATAAATAAAAAATATGCTAGATATACTAAATGTAAACTACCGACTTAATTTTAAGACAAAAAAACCTTAAACCTAAATCCTAAACCTACAACCCTACAATAAACATAAATCCCAAACTAAAACCCAAACCCTAAATAAAAAAAAACTAACTCTCCCTAAACCACTAACAACCCTAGCCATACCCTAAACCTAACCCACCTACCTATAAACCCTAAACCATTCCCCAACCCCAAACCCTAACCTAATCCTAATCCCAAACTTACTTAAAACAAACCAAAATAAAACCTAAATTAAATAAATAAACTAAACTAAATAAATAAAATAAACAATAAAATAAAGATTAAATTAAATAAATGAAAATAAACTAAATAAACCTAAAACTTTAAAAAACCTTTAAATCCTAAACCCTATCCTAAAACTAAAACCCTAAATCTAAACCCTACCACACCTAAATCAAACCCCATCTTACACATCACTAAACTTAAACCCTAAAAGCATAAACAAAACACAAACCTAAACCTAACACTAAATCTTAAACCCTAAACCCTAACCTAAATTTAAACCTAAAGTAACTAAATAAATTAAAATAAATCTAAAATAACTTAATAAACCAAACTAAACCCTAAATTGGGACCTTGGCGGGAACATCAGTAACCAGCTAGTCCTCTAATGATTGAGGTGAAGGCGAGAATTATCACGGTGGAGGTGGGGATGGAGGTGGTGGACATGAAGTGGTGTGGTAGTGGTGATTATGGAGGAGGAGGAGTGATGGAGGTTATAGTGTGGTGGTGGCGTGGGAGACATCAGGATATGATGGTGGATCCCACTCTGAGGCGGGAGGTTATGGAGAAATTGAAGAATGGTTATCGATATGTTCTTATGGCTGTCTTTAGTAGATGGTTCTAGTTATCTAGGGTTTTGATTTTCTATGAGTGCTTATTTTTGGTCTATGTCATACAGGGTCTTAAAGGTTTGTTATTTGGTTGATGAAATTGAAAGAAGAAATGTTGAATATGAATTTGTTCTCTATTAAAAAAAACCCAAAAACCCAAAACCCTAAACTAAAACTTGAACCATAAACCTAAAAAGTAAATGCTAAACCCTAAAACCCCTAAACCCACAATATGGACCCTTTAAACCCTAAACCTAAAACCAAAACCTTAAACCCTAAACCAAAAAAAAAAACTAAACCTAAACCATAAACCCTAAACCTAAACCTTAAACTAAAACTAAATCCTAAACCTAAACCTAAACCCCAAAAGCTAAAATCTAAACCTAAGAAAATAAAACCTAAAAAAAATAAATAAGAAAACCTAAATAAAATAAATATAAAATAAAATAAAATAAAATAAACTAAAACCTAAACCTAAACCTAATAAAAAAAAAAAAACTAAATAAATAAAATAAATAAACTAAAACTAAAAAGATAAAAATAAAATAAAACCAAACTAAAATAAAAAAACTAAATAAAATAAACCAAAATAAAAAACTAAAAACCTAAATAAATAAAATAAATAAAAATAAAACTTAAAAAAATCTAAACTTAAATAATAAAATAAAACTAAACCTAAACTAAAATAAAATAAACTAAATTATATAAACCTAAACCTAAACTAAAATAAAATAAAATAATAAAAAAACCTAAACTAAACTTAAAATAAATCCTAAATAAAAATCTAAAATACATAAAATAATAAAATTATAACCAACTAAACCTAGAAATAAAAATAAAAAACAAAAATAAAATAAAATAAAGCAAAATTGAAGAAAAAAAAACCTAACTAAACCTAAAATAAACTAAAATAAAACCTAAACTAAAATAAATAAATAAAATAAATAAAATAAACCTAAAAATAATAAATTAAACTAAAATATTTAAAAAATAACTAAATAAACATAAACGTCTTGGTTTACTTACTTTAAAAAATAAAAATAAAATAAAATAAAACCCCAAACCCTAAAATTAACCTTAAACCCTAAACTACAACCTACCCTAAACCCTAAGCCACTAAACCCTAAAACAATAAATCAGAAACCTAAACCCTGCCCACAAAATCAAACCATAAAGCTGCTACCCCTAAACTCTACAAACCCTAAAAACCCTAAACCCTAAATAAAACTTAAAATAAACTAAATAAAACCTAATAATAAAATAAATTAAAATAAAAACTAAATAAAACCTAAACCTAAAAGAAAATAATATAAAAAATAAAAACTAATCTAAAATAAAATAAACCTAAATAAAAAACCTAAATAAAATAAAACCTAAACAAATATAATATACCTAAAATAAAATGGAATAAAACTAAATCAAACCTAAATAAATAATAATAAAACCTAAAAAAAATAAACCTATACCATAAATTAAAAAATAAACATAAAATAAATAAAATAAAATAAACCTAAACCTAGAAAAAAATAAACTAAACTAAAATAAACAAAACCCAAAATAGACCTAAAATAAACCTAAGATTAAAAAACCTAAATAAAATAAAACTTGGCTAGCCCTTTATTGTTGGTTGTTTGGTTTAATCGAATTAAGTTGGCTATGATGGCTGGGATGTTTCCCCTATTATCCTTTTGGTTGGTAGCATCATATGTTATTGTAACCCTTCTTCTGAAGTTTGGATGCTCACATATCTGTTGCTTCTTGAGATGAATGTGACAGCCTTATCTAAGATTTTTATCATTTTGTTCCTTTTGTGTACTTAGCTTGTCCTTATTTCTAGATGCTTGTCTCTATCTTAAGTTCTTTGCAGGTTTGTGGCAGGTTTGGGGCTGTAGGTGGTTTGTGCATCTCTCAGAGGATTTTGGGATATAGATGGCTTTGAATGCCCTTCTTAGAATTTTGTTCTATTTCCATCTTTGCTTTTGCCTTTTTCTTTCTTTTGCATCTATTTTCTAGTAATAGGTAAGGGAATTTATTGCTTTAGGCTAATTATAGCTCTTTCAGCAGTAGTTTAGAGATTTATCCCCTTTAAGGACCTTTTATCCATTTATTTTTCACAATAAAATTCTCCCACTTTTGATTTTTAAAAAAAGATGCAAGAATGGGCAAAACCTTGACGGCAGGAACATCACCATCAACCGTGGTCAAGATCTGGCGGTGGAGGTGTCGGCGGTTGTGGTGGTGGTGGGGATCTAGAGGTGCTAGTGGATATGTAGGTGGTGGAATAGTGGTGGTTATGGCGGGAGGAGCAACAGGGGGTTACAGCCATGGTGGTGATGCAGGGAGAGATCGAGGATATGATGGTGGATCCGACTACTCGAAAGGCTGCAGGTGGCTTTTATGGGAACTAGAGAAACTGAAAAGCGGCCAATCTGATCTACTACTTATGGAATTATGTCTTTACAGTAGAAATGGTTATAGTTATCTACGATTTTTAAATTGCTCTATGCGTGCTCATTTTTTATCTATGTCATCGCTTGTGTTTTAGAAAACTTGATGTGTTACTTGGTTGATGAATTCGAAAAGAAGAATTGTTGAATTTGAATTTCTTCTCTGTTAAAAAAAACCAAAAACCCCAAACCCTAAACTAAAACCAACTAAACCTAAAACCTAAACCCTAAACCTAAACCCTAAATAAACCTAAACCCAAACCTAAACCACAAACCTAAAACCTAAACCTTAAACCCTAAATGCTAAAGTCAAAAACCAAAACCATAAACCCTAAGCCCTAAACCCTAAACCTCATATCTAAACATTAAACTAACCCTACTAAAAGCTAAAACCAAAATCTAAACTAAATAAAATCTAAAAAAAATAAATAAAAAGACCTAAACCAAAATAAAATAAAATAAATAAAACAAAATAGAAACATAAACTAAAACCTAAACCTAAACGTAAAAAGAAAAAATATAAAAAACTAAATAAATAAAATAATTAAAAAAAACTAAACTAAAAAAAAAAAAAATAAAATAAAACTAAAGCTAAAATAAAAATATAATAAACCTAAAATAAAATAAAATAAAACTAAATAAAACCTAAACCTAAAAATAATCCTAAAAAAAAAAAAAATAAAATAAACCTAAAATAAAATAAACTAAACTAAAATAAATAAAACATAAACCTAAACTCAATGAAATAAACTAAAGATAAACCTAAACCTATACTAAAACATAAAACCTAAAAATAAACCTAAAATAGAAACCTAAAACCAAAACCTAAAAAAATAAAATAAAAACCAAAACAAACTCAAAATAAAAAATAGAACCTAAACCTAAAAAATAAAATTAAAAAAACTAAACTATAAAATAAACCTAAACTTAAACCTAAACCTAAAAAATAAAATAAAATGAAAAAGCTAAACTAAAATAAATAAACTAAACTAAATAAAAGTAAAAATAAACATAAATAATAATAAAAAATAAAATAAACTAAAATAAATAAAAAATAATAAATAAATAAACTTACCATTTTACTTAATTTAATAAAACCCTAACCACCCTAAACCCTAAACCTAAAATAAACCCAAAAATAAATCCTAAAACCCTAAGCCTAAACCTAAAACCTAAACCTAAAACCTAAACACTAAAAAACCTACTGAAAACCCCAAACTCTAAAACCCTTAAACCTAAACCTAAACCTACCCTAAACCCTACAACTACCTAAAAAACTTGAAAACCATAAACCATAAACACTACCATTAATCCTAAACACTACACTAAACCTAAAATTCATGAATCATAAACAAACCTACCAAAACCTATATAAGATAAGATAAAATAAACCTTAAACTTAAACTTAAAATACCCAAATAAATAAAATAAAAAATAAAAACTAAAAAAAATAAAATAAAACCAAACTAATAAAATAAAATAAAATAAACCTAAAAAAAATAAAATATAATAATAAAAAGTAAACCTAAAATAAAATAAAATAAACCTAAAATAAAATAAAATAATAACTAAATAAAAACCCCAAACCTATGAAATAAAATCTACAACATAACCTAAAAATAAATATAAAATAACAACGTAAAACTTAAGAAAAACCTAAAATAAACCCTGAACCTAAAGTAAAAAAATAAAATAAACTAAAAATAAACTGAAGACTAAACTAAAAATAAAACCTAAGAAAAACCTAAAATAACAACCTAAAACTTAAACGTAAAATAATAAAATATAAAACTAAACAATAAAAAATAAACCTAAACTAAAAGATAAACTTAACATAAACTTAAACCTAAATGATAAACTAAAATAAAATAAAACCTAAACTAAAATAAATAAAATATAAATATAAATAAACTACACTAAATAAAAAAATAAATAAATAAAAATAAATAAAAATAAATAAATAAATAAAATAAACTAAATAAACCTAAATCTACCGTTTATTTTTTTAAAAACCTAAATATAAAATAAAAAATAAAAAAAATAACCTAAAATAAAAACCTAAAACCTAAACCTAAAGAAAATAATATAAAAACCTAAACCTAAACCTAAAAATAAATAATAAAATAAAAATAAAAAATAAACTAAAAATAAACCTAAACCTAAAATTAACAAACAAAACCTAAACTAAATAAAATAAAATAAAATCTAAATAAAATAAAAATATAATAAACTAAATAAAACTAAACTACTAGTTTGTAATTAAAAAAAAATAATTAAAAGAAGAAAAAAAACACGGATCCTACCCTAACCCTAAAACCCAACCTAAACTAACCTACCTACCCACTAAATCTCAAAATACAATCCTAAACAATTAAACCCTAAATGCTAAACTTTAAACCACTAAACCTATACCCAAACCCTAAACCCTAAACTCTTAAAACCAAACCCTAAACTAACATGTAAAGGCCCTAAACCCCAAACCATAACCTAAACTCCCAAAACTCCTGAGCCACAACCCTAACAAAATACAAACCTAAACCAAATAATAATAAAATAAAATAAAATAAAACCTAAACTACTAAAAATAAAACTAAACCAAACCTAAACCAAATAATAAAATAAAATTGAAAACTACAAAAATAAAATAAAAACTACACAAAATACTAAAAAATTAAAATAAAGAACCTAAATAAAATAAAACTAAACCTAAAATAAAATAAAAAAATAAAGATAAAATAAAATAAATACTAAAAATAAAATAAAACCTAAAAATAAAAAAATAAAAATAAAATATAACACCTAAATAAATAAAAAAACTAAACCTAAAATAAAAAAATAAACAAAATAAAATAAACCTAAACCCACAAATAAACTAAAATAAATAAATAAAACCTAAACTAAACCTAAAATAAACTAAACCTAAACCTAAACTAAAATAAAATAAAATAAACTAAAAAAACTAAAAAAAAACCAAAAAATAAACCTAAAATAATAACTAAACCTAAACCTAAAATAATAAAATAAAAAACTAAAACCTAATCCTGGTTATAAAATAAAACTAAACATGAAAATAAATAAAAATAAAACTAACTAAAACAAACAAACCTAAAACATAAAATAAACAAAAAAACTTAAACTAAAAAAATAATAAAAAAAATAAACTAAACTAAATATAAATAAAAAAAGACCTAAATAAAAATTAAAAAAACTAAAATAAATATAAAAATAAACAAAATAAACATAAACCAACCACTTTACTTAATTTTCTTTAAAAAAACCCAAAACACTAAACTAATAAATAAAAGCTAAAAATAAACCTAAAATAAATACCTAATACATAAAGCTTAGCCTAAAAAAAGTAAAAAAAAAACCAAAACCTAAACCTCAAAATAAAACATAAAACCTAAAACTAAAATAAAATTAAAATAAAACTAAACTAAAACAAACTTAAACCTAAACCTAAAAAACTAACTAAAATAAAAAACCTAAATAAAATAAATAAAATAAACCTAAATAAAAAAAAAATAAACTAAAATAATTAAAAAAATAAACTAAATAAATAAACTAGTTTGCTTAATTAAAATAAATAAAAAAATAAAAAACCCCAAACCTAAACTAACCCTAAACCCTAACCTACCCTAAACCTGACCCTAACCCTAGCCTTAAACCTAAACCTCTAAAACTACTAAACTCTAAATCCTAAACCTAAATGCTAAATCTAAACCCTAAACCCTAAACTAAACCTTAAACCCAAAACTCCATTAAAAACCAAACTTAAACCCTCACAATCAAACCCTAAACCTAAACCTAAACCCCTACCCTAACCAGGCCACAACCCTAAATCTTGAAACACTAAACCATGAACCTAAACCCTAAACCCTAAAACTTAAACCTAAATAATAAAATAAAATAAAATATAAAACCTAAACTAAACATTAACCTAAACCTAAACCTAATCCTAAAATAAAATAAAAATAAAAATAAAAACTAAATAAAATAAATAAATAAACTTAACAAAAAATAAAATAAACCTAAAATAATAAACCTAAATGAAATAAAATAAATCTAAAATAAAATAAAATAAACCTAAGATAAAATTAAATAAAAGTAAATAAAACCTAAACCTAAAAGATAAACCTAAAATAAACCTAAAATAAATAAAAAACACACCACCTAAAAAAAAAAAACCTAAAACAAAATTAAATAAACAAAATAAAATAAATGTAAACTAACCAAAAATAAATAAAATTAAATAAACTAAAATAAACCTAAAACTAAAACTAAAAAAATAAAACTAAAATAAAAATAAAAATAAACAACCTAAAACCTAAACCTCAAAATAAAATAAAACCTAAACCTAAACTTAATAATAAAAATAAAACCTAAACCTAATAAAATTAAATTAAAACTAAAAAAAATAAACATAAATGTTGACTTAAACTTAAAAAATAAAATAAAATAAACAATATCTAAGCTAAAATATATAAACTAAAATAAATAAAAATAAAAATAAACCTAAATGAAAAGATAAAATAAACTAAAATGAAAAATATATAAATAAACTAAATAAACTAAACCTATGGGTTTTCACTTGATGTTTTTTTAAAAACCTAAACCCTAAAACCACTATAAAATCCTAAACCCTAAACTAAACTCTAAACCCTAGCCTAAACCTACAACACACTTCCTAAACCCAAAACCTACAACTGAGCCCTAATACCTACATTAACCCACAAACCCTAAACTCTAACCATTAAACCCAGGCCACCTGATCCCATAAACTCCATTAAAATCAAACACTGGGATTGACCTCAAGTCCTTTGCACTCCTGCTAAACCCTAAATCTTAAAACCACATGGCTAAAACCCTAAACCTGTAAAAAGCCAAAACTCTAAACTATAAACTACTAACCATAAACCTAAACCTAAATCTTAACAACCATAAACCCTAAACCCTACAAGCCTAAACAAACTAAATAACCCTAAACTAAAACCCTAACACTGAAACTAACCACAAATCCACAAACCACTAAACCTAAACTAAACTTAAATCACAAACACTAAACTAAAACCTAAATAACCTAAAACCAAACACTAGCCTAAACTAACCCTAAACCTAAAAAAACCTAAAACCCCAAATAACTAACTAAATCCTAAAACCTAAAGCCTAAACTTAAACCCTAAAACCTAAACACTACCCTAACTCATAACCCAAATAACCTTAAACAAACCTAAAAGCATAAATCCTAAAACCCTAAAACCTAAATTAAACCTAACCCAAACCTAAAACCTAAACTAAACCTAAGTAACAAATTAAAAGAAACCCACAAACCTAACTACCTAAATCTAAACCCAAGAATGGACATAACCATGATGGTGGGATCATCAGTCAACAAGGCTCTCTAGGAGGCAATGGAGGAGTGTGTAATGGTTATCGTGGTGGTTGTGGGGATCTAGAGGTGCCATATGGAGGTAGTGGTGAGAAATGGTGGATAAAAGGGAGGAGAGACGGAGGTTACATCCATGGTGGTGGTGGAAGGAGAGATCGAGGATATGATGGTGGATCCCACTACTCGAGAGGTCAGGGTGGTTCTAATGGAAACTAAACAAACTGAAGAATGACTGATCCGATTTGCTGCTTAGGGAACTATGTCTTTATAGTAGATACAGTTCTAGTTATCTTTGGTTTTTTATTTGTTCTATGCATGCTGATTTTCTATCTATGTTATCACTTATGTCTTAGAAAACTTAGTGTGTTACTTGGTTGATGAAACCCAAAAGAAGAAATATTGAATCATAATTTGTTCTCTTTGAAAAATAAAAAATAAAAACCAAAAACCTTAAACTCTAAACTAAAACCTGAACCCGCCTAAACCTAAACCCTAAACCCTAAACCCTAAACACTAAAATCCCAAAAAAATAAAACCCTAAACCTAAACCCTAAAGATAAAAACTTAATCAAAACTAAATAAAAAAAAAGTAAAATAAATAAAAAACCTAAACCAAAATAAAATAAAAAATAAAATAAAATAAAAACCTAAACTAAAACCTAAACCTAAACCTAAAAAGAAAATAAAAAATAAAATAAAATAAAATAAAATAAGATAAATAAAACCTAAATTAAACTAAAAAATAAAAAAACCTAAATAAAATAAAATCTATGCCTAAAAAAAAAAAAATAAACCTAAAATAAAAAAAAAAAACTAAATAAAACTTAAATAAAATAAACCTAAAAATAAAAAATTAATAAAAAATAAACCTAAACCATAAACTAAAAAACATAAACCTAAAATAAAATAAAATAAACTAAACCTAAACTAATAACCTAAACTAAAATAAATAAATTAAACTTAAAATCTAAACCTAAACCAAAATTTAAACTAAATTAAATAAAATAAACTAAAATAAAATACCTAGACTAAAAAAATAAAACATTAAAATAAACCTAAAATAAAACCAAAACCTCAACTTAAAAAATAAAATAAAACCTAAACCTAAACCTAAAATAAAAAAATAAACCTAAACCTAAAAAAATAAAATAAAAAAATAAAACTAAACTAAAATAAACCTAAACCTAAACTAAAAAAATAAATATAAAACTAAACTAATAGATCCTAAAATAAAAACTAAACTAAATAAAATAAAATTGATCCTAAATATAACTAAAATTAAAATAAACTAAAATAAATAAAAAATGAACTAAAGTAAAACTTAAACTATCTTTGTTTAAAAAAAAAATAAATAAAAAATAATAAACCCCCACAAACCTAAATACTAAACCCTAAACCCTAATCCTAAAGCCTACACTAGAACCAAACCCTAAACCTGACCATAAAAACAAAAACCCCAAACCTAAACCAACCCCTAAACCCTGATAAACCTACTAAACCACAAAACCCTAAACCACCTAAACCCTAAAACAAACTAAACCCCTTAAACCCTAACCCTAAACCTTAAAAAAAACTAAACCCTAAACTAAACTCCTAACTAATCCTAAAACTAAAATAAAAAAATAAACCTAAACCTAAAACTTAAACCTAAACCAAAATCTAAACCCTATTAATGGGAAAAACCTTGACGATAGGAACATCAGCGTCAACTAAGCTCAGTTTAGATCTAGAAGTGTAGTCGATGGCAGAGGCGGTGGTTATCGCTATGGTGTTTGGGGATATAGAGATGTTGGTGAATATGGAGGTGGTGGTTATGGAGGCAGGAGGAGTGAAGAAGGTTATAGCGATGGTGGTCATGAAGGGATAGATAAAAAATATGATGGCTAATCCCAGCCGAGGTGGTGGTGGTTACGATGGGAACTAGAAACTAAAGACTTGATCCGATCATTGCTTATAGAACTATGTCTTTATAGTAGAGATAGTTCAAGTTATTTAGGGTTTTAATGTACTCCATGTGTGCTCATTTTTTATATATATCGTCTCTTGTGTCTTAGAAATCTTGGTGTGCCATTTGGTTAGTGAAATCAAAATGAATAAATATTGAATACGAATTTGTTCTATGTTAAAATAACCCTAAACCCTAAACTAAAACCTAAACCATAAACCTATAACCTAAACTCTAAACCTTAAAACCATAAACCCTAAAAACTAAACCATAAACCCTAAACACAAAACCCAAAACCCTAAACCCTAAAACTCTAAAGCATAAACCTGTTGACCTCACTTTTGGAGTGAGCTCACAACTTCCTTATCATACATCTAGGACTCTCATAGACAGAAAGAGTTCCTTAGTCTTAAGAAACTTATAGTGATTAGGTGAACACTTAACCTAACCCTAGAGACTTAGAAGAGTTAGCCATAGGGGTAGGTTGTGCCTTAAGGAGTTAGGAGAACATGCCTACCTTATAGACCTAACCAAATCCTTATTTTATTCTTCCAAATCAAATCTCAAATTCAAATCTAAATTCCAAAATCAAATCTAACTATCAAATGATTGAAACCCATGATCAAATTCAAACTCCAAATCCCTTCCCTTTGATTTTATCTTATGGACTTAGCAAATTTAAATCAACCCAAATTCAATTGATTTTCTCAATTATCAAATTCAATCTCAAATCAAATTCTAAATCATAAATCAATTCCAAACTCCAAATGGTTGAAACCAAATCAAATCAAATTCTTGATTTTAGTGTTTAGCCAAATTCTTGAACTTATAAATAATACCAAATCAATTCCAAACTCATGGATTTCCTCATGATTTAAACATTCCTAATCATTGATCCAAATATAAATACAAACTACAATTATCAAACCAAATCCATAACCCAAATTAAACCCAAGTTAGCCCTTTTTGACTTGAAATTATCATATGAACCAAAATCCATATGGATCCAAATTACTTTAATTGATTTGTATTTTCATCTCAAAATTTATCAATATAATTAAACTTGAATCAAAAGCTCATGATTAACCCATTTAGGTCCACTTGACCTAAAGTGACTAAAAGACCTTTTCAAGCCAAGTTCTAATTCAACCCAAATTGGATTGAACTAAGCCCATCAAACCTCACAACATGATCAAAATCATTCTAGGTTAATCAATTATCATGAATTGGGTCAAATCAAGTCCTAGCTCGTTAACCAAGTCAACATTTAACCCAAATGAAACCCAAATTAGCCAAAATCCACCATATGCATTTGAAACCATTGATTCAAACCCATTCCTAATCAATGATTGAACATGACCAAACCCTCACTTGAGCCAAACAAAGCCCAATTGGCTATTTGACCCAAGTTGACCCAAATTGGCATAAAAAGCAAAATAGGTCAAATCATAATCCAACCCAAATTGATTATAACCAATGGCTCAGTTCTAAATCACTTATTAAACTTGACCAAAACCATGATTGAGCCCAATTTGACCAATTGGTCAACTTGACCTAACCTAAATTGTAAAGGGTCAAATTAGCCAAAATCCAAATTAATTCTAATTTAAACCAAACCAAAGCATACAATCATTTTCAATTATCCAATTGAACTTGACTCAAATCTTGGTTTCACCCAATTTGACCAATTTGTCAACTTGACCCAACCTGACCTAATTTGACCTAAATAGGTCAAATCAACCCAAATCAAATCAAATAAACTCCAAACTACTTGAAATTTGGGCTAACCCACTTTTTCCAATTCCAAATCTACTGAAACTAAACCCATAACAAAATAACCATTTTGTCATTGGGTTTAGCGCATCCCATGAGATAATACACATGCTCATTTGGTCATTTTCGTCCCATAACCACTTGACACCCAATCATAGGTCCACTTAGGCACCTAGGACCACGGATGACTTGACCAAAAGGTGGATAGGTTGGCCATGATCCATGGGGAGGTGAAATCACCTCCCCATCCCCAATGGAGCTTTCCAAACAACCATAGGAAACCCATTACTCCCATGGCAGCCACCTCCATACCCTCACCCAACAAAATTACATCATGCACCCAAGGACCTCCACCACCCTCAATTTGGCCAATTGATCAAGAAAAATCCAAAGAAGTGGTCGATCCAAGGAATGAGGGGGTATACCCCCTCATTCTCACTCACACTTGATTCATCCCTAGAAGCCAAGGAGAGAGTTCCCAGAGTAATTTCCAAGCCTTCCCAAGATCCCTGAAATCCTCATTCTCAATTTTATACAAAATTGAAATAGGGGAGGCCACCTTGGATTCTCATTTTCTTAAACCTCCACCAAAGTGCAATTAACTTTGCACACCCCTTCCTTGGAGCCAAATGAGTGAGAACAAATCATTTCCCAAGCTTCTAGATGGTTAGAGGGTTGAGTTTGATCAAGCCCAAGAACCTACACCTAATGGATTGGTCTTTTGAGCAAACTACGCCAAATCAAAGCTTATGTGGCTCAACAAAGCATTATTTCTACCAGACAAAACTTCCTCAATCATTGGAACCATCGTTCATAAGCTCTGGTTAGGTATGCCATTGAAATCGATCCTTGAATGAAAATAGGTTGGTATTTTATGAATGAAATTTTCATGTCATGCGATTTCCTCTGTTAGATCTTCTAATTATGCTTCCTTGAAGGTGTGGGATCATTTTCATCTTCATTCGAGCTCAGGTGAGCTCTCATCGAGCAGGGATTGATGGATGGTAGCCATTGCTTGACATTAGGGAGGAGATAAATGATGTACTATCCATCCCGCATGATCGAGATGAATGGTACTGATCTAATCACGCTTAGAGCCTTTGATTAATCCTTCAAATCTTAGATCAGATGGTCCATGGAGTTACCGTGCACGCCATTGAGTCATCACTTGGATGTGATAACTTAAATAGCAAATCCCATGCCACAATGGAAAAATGTTAGCGCCATGTGGACCGATGGGATTAAGGCTATAATTAGGGCCAATTAACTAGTTTTTAGTCCTAAAAGTTCCTAAATTCAAAACTAATTCTAGAAAAATCAATAAAAGATACATACTTAGGCTCATTTTAAAAATATTTTAGAGTAGAATCCAAGAAAATTATTATTAATTGATTTTGAATAGTTGATTTGGCTTAATTAAGGTTTAATTAGAAATTTGATTAATCTAGTTACTCCCTAATTAACCATCCAATTAATCTCAAACTTTCTATGCATGTTAAGGACGATGATCTCTGCCTCCCCTATTTTTTTGTGATTTTATTGGTTGCTTAATTAGGAAAACCAATGGGTTAAGACTTAATAACTATCTCAATGTAATTAGTGATAATTAAGCAAATGAATAGTAAATAAATCAATCAATTAAGCTTATTAACCTCTGTTAATGATGATGAAGTCAAGAGAAATGGATTGGGACTCCCTCTTCTAATCTTTTCTTTAAGTCTTCTCTAATCCTTCTTAAATAATTAATTAATCAACACCCTTAATTAATTAATAAGATTAATCAAAAATCCAAATTATACCTCAACTTTAATCAACTAATTGAAAGGAAATAAAGGATTGAGACTTAGGCTCCCTTCTTTGTCTCTTTCTCTAAGCCCATATCATTTTGATTGGTTAAGGTTAATTAAAGTTTAATTAATATAATTTAGTCTATTTCTTTAATTTAATCTTGGTTAGCTTTTTGGGTGTTCAATAATCCAAATGGGGAGGTAATGAAATTATGATTAGCTCACATGTGTGAGAATACTATAAAAATTAGTTAAGTGAGATCCTTAAGCTTATAACTATTAATCATGAGCCAATTGCATTAAGCCCCTTTCATTTCTTAGAGCATTGCAAATTTACTTTCCATGTGGTTGCATATCATATTGGCTCATTATTAATTTTTAAATTAACTTAAGGTGATGTAGGTAAGGGTTAATTGGCTTAATTCATACCCTAACCTAATTAAACCATAAAATCAACTTAAATACTTCTTCATTAAATCAAATTAACTCACACATGAGGAATGGGATTAGGATCAACAAATCTCTTTCATTTCTAAATCAAATCAAACTCAAAATTAAGAAATCTCATTAAAGTACTTTGGTTTATTTTAAGTGGCTTTATTTAGTATGATTGTCCTTAGGAATTTGGAATGAATGAGATAATGTGCTTATGTTCCTTTATTTTTCCAATCATGTTAAATGTTGCTTCCCATGTGTAATCATGCATTCATTCCTTTTAAAATTAACTAAATGAAATGATTTCTTTTATGTCAAATTGCATGTGTTGATTTAAAATAAAAATAGGTGTGGCTATTATCATTATTAAATCAACAATTATTTTTAAAAGCTCATAAATCAATTATAATAAATGGAGTGATGTTAATTACAAATATCTATAGGTTTGCATGTGTTGATAATATAAGATATGCAATTAGGCTCTTAGAATAAAAATAAATTTTCTATCCCATTAGCAACTCATAACTAAACTTTTTAAAACAACTCATAATCTCATATAAAAACTTAAGCATTAAATCAAGATAATAAAATATTTACTAACCCCTTAGCTGGATGTTATATGTTTAATATTATGCATAATCATCTTGTTTCACTCTTGTTAAGAGAGGGCTTCCATCTTTGCTAGATAGAATGGGCTTAACCTTTAAGAGCCTATGATAGAAGAACACCTATTTCCCTTTTGATTTTGCAAAAAATCAACTTCTCATGCATTTAGGCATACAAAATCCTATAGCTTGTGTCAAAATAAAGAGTCCTAACTAAAATATAATTTGATAAGAATTTGCATTAGATTTAAGTCAGTATTCATACCCCTCATGCTCTAGCCAATTAGGGAGTGGGTTTAAGGAAATAGTCTTTTTTCTAAATAATAACAACTTAGCCATCTCGCAAAAGCATATGACTTGCCTACATGGATTTAAAGCATAGGGGGAGTTAGTTGGCTACCACTCGAAGTGATAATAAGTCCACCAGTCGCGTTGTTTACTCTCTCATGTGGAGGTAAACCATATAACCACTTTCCCCTTAGATTTAGTTCATGCTTTGGCCCTCGCTAAAGTTCCCTAGATTTAGGATATGAGATTGTTGTTTCCCTTTACGGGTTATAAGCATAAATCCTCACCTCAGCATTTCCACAATCTTGTATTGTGGAATTATAATTCCTAGATTCCTAATAAAATTTCAAATCAAATAAATAAATCTTCAAAATTTCAAATATATAAAGCCCAACCATAGGATAAATTGGACTGCTCACTAGGTTTCATAGTATCATGAGTACTCCCTACTCATCTGCTTTGGTTTAGATAATAACTCTTCCCTTTTGATCCATCCCACTTGATCTTCTAAAATACAACCAATTATAATTGATCTTTAATTCTTTGAGACAATAATATTACATTAATCGAGAGTATTCTTAAAAAATTAATTTTTTTAAGATGTAATTAACTATGGGGGATTGCTTCCATAGGGAACTTAACGAACCCAATTTAAATAAAACCTGTTTACTTTTCCATGTAAAGTATGGGAAAAGTCTATGGTATATTCGAAGACCCATCATGTCTTTGAAGTCCTTATTAGTTGATTAGGTCCATCGTAGGGTAGTGATTTCTATCTTTCGAGATAGTGCACTATTCTTTGATGTCATACCCGATCATCTCAATAAGTATATCCTCAGATCTATGTGTTGTCCCCTCACATATACACATACAAATGAAACTAAAAATAAATATCACAAAACCCTAAACCCTAAACCCTAACAAACTACCCCTAAATCATAAACCTAAACCCAACATACAACCTAAACTCCAAATTTTCACTAAACCCTAAACCTTAAAACCTAAACTCAATTCAATTGTAAACTAAACCATCCCTACCTACTAACTCCCTAACTACCCTAAACACTAAATCCCACTCCTGATCAACCCTATACTAAATCCTAAACCTAAACCACAACCTCCCTAACTCCTAAACTACTCCTAAACCCTCCACTAAACCTTATCCCCAAACTCCCACCAACCACTCCTAAACCTCCACCACTCCACCACCCTAAACCCTCCACCAAACCTTTCCTCCACTAAAACCACTACTAAACCTATAAAAACATAACTTAAAAATAAATAAATTAATAATAAGCAAATAAAATAATAATTAAAATAAAATAAAACCTAAACTAAAAGCCTAAACCTAAACTAAAACTGAACTTAAACCTAAAAATAGAATAAAATAAAAAATATGACCTAAACTAAAATAAAGTAAATAAAAACCTAAACTAAACTAAAAAATAAAATAAAGCCCAAAATAAATAAGACTAAATAAAATAAAAATTGAACCTAAAAAAACATTGATTAAACCTAAAATAAAATTGAATAAAACCTAAACCTAAAAAAAAAATAAATAAAAATAAAATAAACTATAAACTAAAAAACCTAAACCTAAAGAAAAATAAAATAAACAAAATAAAAAGAAACTAAACTAAAATAAACTACACTATACTAAATAAAAGCTAAACTTTAATTTAAAATAAACTAAACCTAAACCTAAACATAAACTAAGTAAAATATAAACTAAAAATAAACCTAAACTAAAAAAAAACCTAAAATAAACCTAAAATAAAACCTAAACCTAAACCTAAAACTAATTTAAAACCTTAACCTAAACCTAAAATAAAAAATAAAACCTAAACATAAAAATAAAATAAAAATAAAACTAAACTAACAATAAACCTAAACGTAATCTAAAATAATAATACCTAAATAAATAAAAATAAAATCTAAAACCTAAATCTAATAAATAAAATATAAAACCTAAACCTAAACCTAAAATAAAATAAAATGTAAACCAAAAAATAAACTAAAAAACTAAAAAAAATTCACCTTAACCTAAACCTCCTAAAAATAAAGTAAAATAAAACCTAAACTAAATTAAATAAACCTAAATAAACTAAACTAAATAAATATAAAATGAACTTAAATAAAATTAAATTTAAAATAAATTACAATAAATAAAAAATAAACTAAATAATCCTACTAATTTTCTAATTTAAAAATAAATAAATAAATAAACCCTAAAACCCTAAACCTTAAATCCACACCCTATGTACCCACCCTAAACCTTAAACTCTAAACCACGGGCCTAAGCCACCCCTAAACCCAAACTTCAAACCCTAAAATTCAAACCCTAAGCCCTAAAGCTTCAAGCCAAAACCCTAAACTCTAAACCCTAAAATCTAAACCCTAAACTAGCCATAAACATTAAGCTATCCCTAAACTCTAAGCCCTAAACCCTAAACCATAAAAACCCTAAACCCTTATGTCTAAACTAAACCTTAAACCCAAAACCCTAAACCTTAACCATAAACCCTAAACCCTCACCGTACTAGAGGTGTTGGTGGATATGATGGTGGATATTGAGGTGGTGGTTATGGAGACAGGATTTGGAGGTAGGGGACCTAGAGGTGTTGATGGATCATGAGGTCTTGGGGGATATGGAGGTGGTGATTATGGGGATGAGAGGAGAGATAGAGGTTACAACCATGGTGGTGGCAGAGGGATAGATCAGGGATATGGTGGTAAATCCCGCTACTCCAAGGTGAGGGTTGTTCTGATGGGAATTGGAGAAATTGAAGCACAACTGATCTGACCTGCTACTTCTGGACTGTGTCTTTATAGTAGAGATGATTCTAGTTATCTAGGGTTTTTGATTTGCTCTATGTGCGCTCATTTTTTACCTATGTCCTCACTTGTGTCTTAGAAAACTTGGTCTCCTACATGGTTGATAAAATCCAAAAGAAGAAATGTTGAATCTGAATTTGTTCTCTATTAAAAAAAAAACTTTAAACCCTAAACCCTAAACTAAAACCATAACCCTAAACCTTTAACCCTAAAAACCATAAAAATCCTAAAACCATAAACCCTAAACCCTAATCCTGAAAACCTAAATCCTAAATTAACCTAAACCCTAAATGCTAAACTAACCTAAACCCTAAATTTTAAACTAACCTAAATCCTAAACCCTAAATCCTAAACCATAAACCCTAAAGTTTCTTGTTTGGATATTTACTGTCTTGGTTTTTCAGGACTCCTATGTTGGCTCCATCTTTGTTGGTTGTAGGACTTGTGGTCCTATGTTGATAGCTATTTTGGACATTCTTTGTTCGATGGTTTTGGTGATTCTGTCTGGTTGCTACCTTCTAGATACCTATTTTTTTTATATCTATCTAGTTATTAACTATTGCAATATCTACTCTGATTGAGAGGTTTTATGGCCAACTTGCTATCCCTTCCTGTCTTGGATGTTGTTGTCTTAACTATTGCTATCTTGGCTAGTTTTTTCCTTGGTTATCTGTTGTCTTGCTTTTTCTGGATTCTAATGTTGATACTCATTTGAATCCACTTTTTGATTTTTCTTCTGGTGGGTTCCAATGTTGCATTAACTAGTTTGCTGTTGGGGTTGGCTTTTTGAATGCCCGTGCTGTTTATGTCTGGGCTGCTGTTCATCTCCTAATTATTGTGATCTACATTATCTGATGTTGTCTCTATTCCCATCTCGGTTCGATTAGGTTTCTGCAATCGTATGCACTGTCTATTCTTAATGGGTGGTACTATGGATAGTTGCTGCCTTTTGCTGTCTTGCTCTCTTGGTTATTTGTTGATTTGGATTATCCGATTTTGGTTGAATGTCGACAGTTGTAGCTCATTTGTCTTTACCTGGTGCTTTTTTTGGTAGGTTGCAGTCTATTTCCTGTGTTGGGCTATGCTGCCTTCCTTTACAATTGCTTTTTCCCAATTATTGATATGGATTTAATAAGGGGGTTGTTTCCTGGCATGAAAGATTCATATATATATATATATATATATATATATATCATATGTTTGGGATGGTGTTTATTATAGGCTCACTATCTTGATTAGCAGGATTTCAGCAAGTTGCCTCCTCTACTATTTTCTTTTGGAGGGATTATATGCTGGCTTTTTTCTCTTCTTGTATATGACTTTTCATGAGGTTCGCAAAGATGGATCATTCATATGTTTATGTATTCTCATGTCGTGGTGACTATATTGATGATACTTTTCTTGAATGGGACACCTTATCCTTCAGCTCTTTACAATTTCCTCTTTATATTAGAAATGGTTTTGTTTAGGTTTGCAGGTAATAAAGCTTACAAGACTTTCAACAACTGGTTGTTATCTCCTCACAGGTTTGTTGGCTATGATGGTTGTGATGATCTCACTCTCTTTTGGTTTGGTAGTAGATCTTGTGATGTAACCCTTCTAAGTTTGGATGCTCACATTTGCATCACTTAACTTGGTGTGGACGAGCCTTCTCTATCACAATTCCTTACTATCATTCTCAGATTATGTTGTTTTCATTTATCTTTTTATCTGTATTACCTTAACTGTTCTAATCTCTTTCTTATTACAATTTTGCAGGTGATTCTCTCTTGTCCTCTTGCCAGTTTTCTCCATATTGTCATACATTCTCACGCCCTCCGAGCATTGGCCCTAATCTTCCTTTATTATGTTAATCAACTTGTATCTTTTGATTGCTTTAATGTCTTCTTTTGCTTTTGGATGTACTTAGATAGTGGATTTACTCTTTAGGTGATTAGCTCTTTTAGTTCGAGTTTATCCCCTTTAAGGACCTTATAACCCTCTTTTTGTGGCAATAAAATACACCTACATGGGGTTTCCCAAAAAAAAAAACCCCTAAACTAAAAAACCCTAAACCAGAATATAAAACCCAAACATAAAATAAGAAAAAAACAACCTAAAATAAAATAAAATAAAAACTAAATAAAAACCTAAACCTAAAAAATAAATTTAAAAATAAAACCTAAAAATAAATAATAAAAAAAACCTAAACTTAAAATAAATAAAATTAAATAAACCTAAATCTAATCTAAATAAAATAAAATAAAAAAAAAAAAAAAAACCTATAAATAAAAACCTAAAAAAAAATAAAATAAAATAAACTAAAAATAAACCTAAACTTAAACTATAAAATAAAACCTAAAAATAAACTAAAATAAAAACCTAAAACAAAAAACCTAAACCAAAATAAATAAACTTAAAATAAATAAACTAAACTAAATAAGAATAAAAATAAACCTACAACAAGAACAACAAGCCTCTATCCCACTAAGTGGGGTTGGCTACATCTATCATACGTCTCTATTATTCCTATTATGTGTCAACTTCTCAGAATTATAAAAATAAACCTAAATAAAATAAAAAATAAAATAAACTAAAATAAATAAAAAATAAACTAAATAAACCTAAATCGACTAGTTTGCTTAATCTTTTAAAATAAATAAATAAAATAAAACCCTGACCCTAAACCCTAAACAATAAAACTAACCCTAAACCCTAAACTATAAACCCTAAACCTACAACCCTAACCCTGATCCTAAACCCTAACCCCAAACCCAAACCTTCCTACCCTCTAACTCTACACTAAACCTAAACACTGACAAACCCTACACCAACACTAAACCTTAAACCCTAAAACTACTAAAAAACCTAATAAATTAAACACCTAAACCTTAAAAACCTAAAACCTAAACCTAAACCTAAAACCTAAACCTAATAAAAATAAACCTAAAAATAAAAAACTAAAATAAACCTAAAAATAAAAAATAAAATAAAAAATAAAATAAAATAAAAAATAAAAACTAAACTAAATATAAATAAAACTAAACTCTAAAAATAAAATAAAATAAACATAAACCTAAATTAAAATAAATTAAATAAAATAAATAAATAAACCTACTTAAAATATAAAATAAACTAAACTAAAAAAAATAAAATAAAATAAAACATAAAACAAAAAAAAAAATAAAATAAAATCAAATAAACCTAAAAAATAAATAAAATAAACCTAAAAAAAATATAAATAATAATAAATTAAAAAATAAACATAAACCTACACCTAAAGCTTGAACATAAACTAAAATAAAAAACCTAAACTAAAATAAATAAACCTAAAATAATTAAACTAAACTATATAAAAAAAAACCTAAATAAAAAAATAAAATAAGCTAAAATAAATATAAAATAAACTACAACAACAACAACAACAACAAACCTTAATCCCACTAGGTGAGATTATTTACATGAATCCTTAAGTCTCCATGTGATATTATGTGTCAAATTCTCATTTAATTCAGGTATACTAAGATCATTTTTTATACATCTTAACCAAGTCTTTTTAGGTCTACCTCTACCTTTCTTAACATAAGGAAAATCTAATGCATCTACTCTCCTAATCTCATCTAAACGCTTTATGTGAAACCATCAAAAGACTCCCTAATCTTATCTATCACTACTAACTTTTTTCCGAACATACTCATTTTTCTCTAAGTAAAGCCATCCACCGAGCATCCTCATCTCTGTAACAACTTACTCTTATGTTTCTCTTTTATTGGCCAACATTAAGTCAAGGTCTTACCACCATCTTGTAAAATTTTCCCTTAAGTTTAAGTGGAACTTTTCTATCACATAATAGGCAATGCATTCCTCCACTTCAACCATCCAACTTGAATTCTACTAATAATATCTCCATCTATTTGACCATCATTTTGAACAATGAGCCTAAATATCTAAAACTCTTATTAATGACTAAAGTCACAACACTACCACTAAAATTTCTACAACTAAAATAAAATAAACTAGATAAACTAAATAAACCTAAACTTATCGGTTTACGTAATTTAAAAAAGAACCTAAAGACTAAACCCTTAACACTGAATCCTAAACCTTAAACCTAGAACCCTAAACCCTAAAATAAATCGTAAACCCAAATCACTAAACTTACAACCCTAAATCCTAAATAATAAAAAAATTCTAACCATATACCCTAAAACTAATCCTAAACCCTAAACCCAAAACTTACAACCCTAAATCCTAAACCCTAAAAAACCCTAAACCCTAAACCCCAAAAAACCCTAAACCCTAAACCCTAAAAAATCTTAAACCCTAAACACTAAATATAAAAAAAAATCATAACCCTAAATGCTAAAATCTAAACCCTAAACCCTAAACCTAACCCTAAACTGAAATCCTAAACCTAAACCCTAAACTAAACTAAAAATTAAATAAAATAAACCTAAACTAAACCAAATGAAAATAAATAAATAAAACAAATAAACATAATATAAATAATAAATAAAATAAATATAAATAAAATAAACTAAACTAAATAAAATAAACTAAACCTAAAAAACCTAAACTAAGCTAAAATAAACTAAAGTAAAGTAAAGTAATCCTAAACTTAAACCTAAACCTAAACCTAAACCTAAACTAAATAAACTAAATAAGTAAACTAAAATAAATTAAACTAAATAAACCTAAATAAACCTAAACGTAAACTAAAATAAAATAAACTAAACTAAAAAACTAAACATAAAAATAAACTAAATAAACTAAATAAATAAAAACTAAACTAAGTAAAAAAAAAAATCTAAATAAATAAACCTAAACTAAATAAATAAACTTAAAAAATAAACTAAACTAAACTAAACAAAATAAACATAAACCTAAACCAAACTATATAAACTTAAACCTAAATAAATAAAATAAACTAAAATAAAATAGACTAAACCTAAAATAAATAGCCTAAACCTAAACTAAAAATAAATAAACTAAACTAAATAAATATACATAAACTAAATAAACTAAATAAAAACTAAAATAATAATAAACCTAAACCTAAACCAAAACTAAACTAAATAAATAAACTTAAACTAAAATAAAAAATAAACCTAATCCTATAGCTAAACCTAAAACCTAAATAAAAATAAACCTAAATCAAAACTTAAATAAACCTAAAAAACTTAAACTAAAATAAACATAAACTAAAACTAAATAAAATAAATAAAATAAACTAAAATAAATCAACCTAATAAAATAAAATAAACTAAACTAAATAAATAAACTTAAAACTTAAACATAAACAAAACATGTACGTAAACTTAAATTAACAAACCTAAAATAAAATAAAACTTTAACCTAAACCTATACCAAACTAAATAAACCTAAACCTAAACTAAAAATAAACCTAAACTAAATAAAACTAAACTAAATAAAACTTAAACATAAATAAACCTAAACTAAATTAACCTAAACCAAAACCTAAGCTTTAATTAAATAAAAAAATAAATAATAAATAAATAAATCTAAACCTAAATAAACTAAACTAAACTAAATAAAATAAAATAAAAACTTAAACCTAACCTAAACCTAAACCTAAACTTAAACTAAACTAAAACCTAAACCTAATCGTAAACCTAAACCTAAACCTAAACCTAAACTAAATTAAATTAACTAAACTAATAAATCCAAAATAAACTTAAACTTAAACCTAAACCTAAACCTAAACCTAAACTAAATTAAACTAAATAAAAATAAATTAAACTAAACTATAAATAAACTAAGTAAATAAACTTAAACCTAAACTAAACATAAAATAAACTAAAATAAAACTAAACTAAATAAATAAATAAAAAATAAATCTAAACTAAACTAAACTAAATAAACCTAAAACTAAAATATAAACTAAACAAACCAAAACCTAAACCTAAACCTAAACCTAAACTAAAGAAAGTAAAAAAATAAAAAAAAAAAAAAAAAAAATAAACCTAAGCCTAAACCTAAACCTAAAATAAATAAATAAAATAAAATAAAATAAACTAAATAAACTTAATAAACTAAAATAAATAAATAAATAAACTAAATAAAATAAACTAAAAAAAACTAAACTAAATAAACCTAAAAAAATCTAAGCCTAAACTAAACAAAATTAAAATGTAATAAATAAAATAAACCTAAATTAAACTAAACTAATCTAAACTAAATAAAACCTAAAATAAACCTAAAACTAAACCTAAAACCTAAACCTATATGTAAACATAAATAAACTAAAACCTAAACCTAAACCTAAATAAATAAACTAAACTAAACTAAAATGAACCTAAACCTAAACATAAAATAAATAAATAAATAAACCTAAACCTAAACCTAAAATAAACCAAAACTTGAACCTAAATTAAATAAACCTAAATCAAAAATAAACCTAAACCTAAAAAAATAAACCTAATGTAAACCTAAACCTAAACATAAATAAAACTAAATAAACTTAAACCTAAATAAACTAAAACTAAATAAACTCAACTAAATAAAAACAAACCTAAACCTAAATAAACATAAAATAAAAAAAATCTAAACGTAAACCTAAACTTAAATAAATAAACTAAAATAAATAAACTAACCTTAAATAAATAAACCTAAATAAAAACATAAATAAATAAACTAAAATAAACTCTAAAAAAACCTAAACTTAATAAACTAAAATAAACTAAACTAAAATAAACTAATCTAAAAAATAAAACCTAAATCTAAACTTAAAATACCTAAAAACATAAACTAAACTAAACTAAAATTAACCTAAACTAAATCTAAACCTAAACCTAAAATAAATAAACTAAACTAAACTAAATAAATAAATCTAAACTAAATCAAAGCTAAATAAATAAAAAACTAAACTAAACTCAAAAAAAAGACTTAAACCTCATAAATTTAAACCTAAATCTAAAGAAAATAAACTAAAATAAATCTGAACCTATAAACCTAAACCTAAATAAAATAAACCTAAACTATACAAAAATAAAACAAACTAAACCTAAAATAAACCTAAACCTAAACAAAACTAAAATAAACCTAAACTAATATAAATGTAAAAAACTAAACTAAACTAAACTAAGAAACTAAAATAAATAAATTAAAATTAAAATAAACCTAAACCTAAACCTAAATAAACTAAAACTAAATAAATAATCCTAAACTAAACTAAAGTAAACTAAATTAAGTTAAATAAACCTAAACCTAAGATAAACTAAATAAACTATATAAAAATAGTCCTAAACCTAAACTTAAACCTAAACATAAACAAAACCTAAACCTAAACCTAAACTTAAACCTAAACTAAATAAACCTAAACTTAAACCTAAACCTAAACCTAAACTTAAAAAATAAAATAAAACCTAAATCTAAACTTTAAAAATAAAATAAAACCTAAACCTAAACCTAAACGTAAACTTAATGCTAAACTAAATCTAAACCTAAACCTAAACATAAACTAAACCTAAACGTAAACCTTAACTAAAATAAACTAGACTAATAAACAAAAATAAAGCTAAACTAAACTAAAATAAACTAAATAAAATAAACCTAAACTTAAACCTAAACCTAAAATTAATAAACTAAAATAAATAAAAATAAAATAAATAAACTAAATAAACCTAAATAAATCCTAAACCCTAAAATAAACCTAAACATAAACCTAAACCTAAACCTAAACTAAAATAAACTAAATAAAAACAAACCTAAACTTAAACCTAAACTAAATAATCAAATAAAATAAAAACTAAATAAACCTAAACTTAAACCTAAAAAATAAACTAAATAAAATAAACCTAAACATAAACCTAAACTAAAATAAATAACTAAACCTAAACCTAAAATTAAAAATAAACCTAAATAAACCTAAATAATCCTAAATCAAAACCTAAACCTAAAACAAAATAACTAAACTAAACTAAATAAAAATAAAAGAAATAGACCTAAACTAAACTAAATAAATCTAAACCTAAACCTAAACCTAAACCTAAACCTAATCCTAAAAAAACTAAATAAAATAAACTAAATAAATAAACCAAAACTAAACTAATTAAACCTAAAACTAAATAAATAAACTTAAAATCCTAAACCAAAACCTAAACCTAAATAAATAAATAAAATAATAAATAAATAAACTTAAACTTAATCCTAAACATAAACCTAAAACAAAAACTAAATAAGCTAAACTAATATAAACCTAAATAAATAAACCTAAACCTAAACTTAAACCTAAAATATAATAAATAAACCTAAAAAATAAAAGAAATTAAAAAATAAATAAACCTAAACCTAAACCTAAATAAACTAAATAAATAAAAAATTAAACCTAAACTAAACTAAATAAGCTAAAAGCTAAATAAAGTAAACCTAAAAATAAACCTAAAGCCTAAACCTAATCCAAAACCTAAACCTAAACTAAATAAACATAAACTTGAACAAAATAAACTAAAACCTAAACTAAATAAATAAACCTAAACATAAACCTAAACCTAAACCTAAAACCTAAAATAAAAATCTAAAACCTAAAGCTAAAATAATAAAATAAAAACCTAAACGTAAACCTAAAACTAAAAAACAAAACTTAAACCTAAAAAATAAAATAAAAATAAAACTCAACTAAAAATAAAACTATACCTAAACAAAAAATAAAACATAAAAATAAACCTAAACTAAAAAGCAAATATGTAAAGCTAATAAATAAATAAAATCCTAAACCTAAACCTAAAAATAAAAAAACCTAAACTTAAAAAATAAAATAAAAATAAAACTCAACTAATAATTTATTCTAAACATAAACGTAAACCTAAAAAAAACTAAAATAAAAACCTAAATTAAAATAAATAAACCTAAAATAAATATACTAAACTAAATAAAAATAAATAATAAATAAATTAAAATATATAAAAGATAAGCTAAATAAACCTAAACCTACCAGTTTACTTAATTAAAAAATAACCCTAAACAAAAAAACTAACCCTAAAACCTAAACACTAAAAAATCCTAAATCCTAAACCTAAAACTCAAAACCCTAAACTCTAAACCCTAAACCCTAAACCCTAAACCCTAAGTCCTAAACCTTAAACCTATAACCCTAAAAAAAAAACTAACAATATAAATCCTAAAACTAAACCCTAAACCCTAAACCCTAAATCATAAACCATAAACCCTAAATGCTAAACCTAAACCCTAAAACTAACAAACCCTAAACCATAAACGCCAAACCCTAAACCCTAAACACCAAACCCTAAACCTAAATTGAAAGTATCTAAATAAATTAAAAAAATAACCATAAAACATAATAAACTTAAACCTAAACCTAAACCCTAAAAATGGGAGAGAACCTTGACAACAGGAATATCACCGTCAACCATGCTCAATCTAGATTTGGCGGTGGAGGAGAAGGCGGAGGCTGTGGAGGTGAAGGCAGAGGCGACGGTTATCACAGTGGTGGTGGAGGATCTGGAGGCATTGGTGGATATAGAAGTGATGGTCGGAGCAGTGGTGGTTTTGAAGAGAGGAGGAGTGACGAAGGTTTTAGCCATGGTGGTGGCAGAGGGAGAGATTGTAGATATGATGATGGATCATGCTACTCGAGAGGTCAGGGTGGTTCTGATGGGAACAAGAGAAACTGAAGAATAGCCGATCTGACCTGTTGCTTATGGAATTAGGTCTTTATAGTAGAGACGATTCTAGTTTTCTAAGATTGTTGATTTGCTCTATGCATGCTTATTTTATATCTATGTCGTCGCTTATGTCTTTGAGAACTTGGTGTGTTAGTTGATTGATGAAATCAAAACTAAGAAATGTTGTATCTGAATTTGTTCTCTATTAAAAAAAACCAAAAAACCAAAACCCCAAACTAAAAAATGAACCCAAAACCCAAAACCTAAACCCTAGAACCTAAACCCTAAAAATAATAAAAAAATAAAAAAATAAAAAAACCCTAAAACTTAATGTTAAACTCTAAAACTAACCCTAAACCTACTAACCTAAACCTAGAACCCAAAACCCTAAACCCTAAACTCCAATCCCTAAACACTAAACACTAATAGGAAACTAATAAAACACTAAACTAAACTAACTAAAACTAAAACTAACAAATAATAAACTAAAACTAATAAATAATAAACTAAAACTAATTAAAAACTAAAACAAAAACTAATTATAAAGTAAATAAAATTAATAAAACTAAGTAAACTAAACTAACTAAATAAATACTAAACTAATAAACTAATAATACAAAACTAAACTAATAAACAAACTAATAACTAAATTAAACATAAACCAAAAAACCCCTCTAATAAATTAAGTAAAAATAAACTAAACTAATAAAACTAATAAAAACTAAACTAAACATAAACTATTAACTAAAACTAAACTAATAAACTAAATTAAAATAATAAATAACTAACTAACTAATAATAATAACAAAAAACCTAAACCATAAAATAAATAACCTATTAAATAACTAAATAATAATAAAACTATACCAAATAACTAAATTAATAATAACTAAACTAACAAAACTATAACTAATAACTAAGAAACTAAACCTAATAAAAAAACTAAATAATTAATAAAAAACTAATAAACAAAATAAAACTAAACCAAAAACCAAATATGTAAACCTAAAAAATAAATAAAAATGTAAACCTAAACCTAAAAATAAAAAAAACCTAAACCTAAAAAATAAAATAAAAGTAAAACTCAACTAAAAATTTATTCTAAACATAAACATAAACCTAAAAAAAATCTAAAATAAAAACCTAAACTAAAATAAATAAACCTAAAATAAATATACTAAACTAAATAAAAATAAATAATAAAATAAATTAAAATATAAAAAAGATAAACTAAATAAACCAAAACCTACCAGTTAACTTAATTAAAAAAAAACCCGAAATCAAAATCCTAAAAACAGAAAAAACAAAAAACCTACTCTAAACCCTAAACCCTAAATCCTAAACTAAAACTCTAAACCCTAAACTCTAAACCTAAACCCTAAACCATAAACCCTATGTCCTAAAACCACCTAAAAACCTTATAAATCCTACACTAAACCCCACCCTAAACCTAAACCTAAACCCATCCTAAATCAACTACTAACCCTAAACCCTAAACCATAAAACTCAAACCCTAAACCCCTAAACCTAAATTGAAAGTATCTAAATAAATTAAAAAAAATAACCCTGAAACCTAATAAACTTAAACCTAAACCTAAACCCTAAAAATGGGAGAGAACCTTGATGACAGGAATATCACCGTCAACCAGGCTCAATCTAGATTTGGCGGTGGAGGTGAAGATGGAGGTGGTGGAGGTGAAGGCAGAGGCGGCGGTTATCACAGTGGTGGTGGAGGATCTGGAGGCATTGGTGGATATGGAGGTGGGGGTCGGAGCAGTGGTAGTTATGGAGGGAGGAGGAGTGATGAAGGTTTTAGCCGTGGTGGTGGCGGAGGGAGAGATTGTAGGTATGATGGCGGATCATGCTACTTGAGAGGTCATGGTGGTTCTGATGGGAACAAGAGAAACTGTTGAATAGCCTATCCGATCTGCTGCGTATGGAATTGTGTCTTTATAGTGGAGACGATTCTAGTTTTCTAGGGCTATTGATTGCTCTATGCATGCTTATTTTTTATCTATGTCATCGCTTATTTCATTGAGAAGTTGGTGTGTTAGTTGATTGATGAAATCAAAACTAGGAAATATTGTATCTGAATTTGTTCTCTATTAAAAAAAATCAAAAAACCAAAAGCCCAAACTAAAAAATCAACCTAAAACCCAAAACCTAAACCCTAGCCTAAACCTTAAAAATAATAAAAAAATAAAAAAATAAAAAAACCCTAAACCATAATGTTAAACTTTAAAACTAACCCTAAACCTACTAGCCTTAACATAGAACCTTAAACCCTAAACCCTAAACTCCAAACCCTAAACCCTAAAAATAAATAATAATAAAACTAAACTAAACTAACTAAAACTAAAACTAACAAATAATAAACTAAAACTAATAAATAATAAACTAAAACTAATTATAAACTAAAACAAAACCAATTATAAATTAAAACAAAAATAATAAAAACTAAGTAAACTAAACTAATAAATACTAAGAAACCAATAAACTAATAAAAATAAAAATTAACTAAACTAATTAACAAACTAATAACTAAATTAAACATAAACCAAAAAACCCCTCTAATAAATTAAGTAAAATTAAACTAAACTAATAAAAGTAAAAAAACTAAACCTAAACTATTAATTAAAACTAAACTAATAAAAAACATTAAACCCTAAATAACTAACTAATAATAATAACTAATAAATAAACCTAAACCCTAAACATAAATAACCTATTAAATAACTAAATAATAATAAAACTATACCAACAACTAAACTAACAAAAAACTATAATAATAACTAATAAAACTTAATAAATTAAAACTAACTAATGAATAAAACTAATAATAATAATAACTAAAAGTAATAACTAAACTAAATTAATAAACTAATAAACTAGCTAAATAATAATAACTAAAACTAATAATAAAAGAAATAACTAAACTAAATAAACTAAATAACACTAAACTAATTAACTAATAATAAATTAAACTAAAATAATAATTAAACTAATAATAATAATAAACTAAAATAATATAAATAAATAAATAAAACCTAAATAAATATACTAAATCTAATAATAATAAACAAACCTAAGAAACTAACTAATAATAATAATCTAATAAAACTAACTAAACTAATAAATAATAATAATGAAAAATAAACTAAATTAAAAACTAATAATACTTAAAAGAACACTTCATAATAATAAAACCTAATAACATAAAAGCTAAAACCTAAACTAAATAAATAAACCTAAACCTAAACCTAAATCCTAAAATAAAACTGAAAAAATAAACTAAATAAAATAAATAAATAAAATAAACCAAAACCTAAACTAAATTAAATAATAAACTAAACTAAATAAACTAAACAAAAAATAAACCTAAACCTAAACCTAAACCCTAAACTAAACTAAACCTAAACCCTAAGCCTAAACTAAATAAACTAAATAAAAACTAAATAAACCTAAACTAAATAAAATAAACCTAAACCTAAACATAAACCTAAACTTCTTTCTAAACTAAATAAATATACTACACAAAATAAAAAAAACATAAAGCTAAACTAAACCTAAATAAATAAACATAAAATAAAAAATAAATTAAGTAAACTAAGCTAAAAAATAAAACCTAAATTAAACCTAAGCCTAAACCTAAACATTAAATAAATAAAAAAATAAACTAAATTAACCTAAACTAAATTAAATAAATAAAAAATAAACTAAATAAATCTAAACTAAAATAACTTAAACTAAAACCTAAACCTAAATAAACCTAAACATAAACAAATAAAATAAACTAAAATAAATAAAATAAACTATAAAATAAATAAACTAAAATAAAATAAAGCACCTAAACTAAAAATAAGTAAACCTAAACCCAAAACCTAAACCTAAAAATAAACAAAACCTAACCTAAATCAAACTAAATAAAACCTAAACCTAAGATAAAATAAATAAACTAAATAAATAAACTAAATAAATAAATAAAAATAAACCTAAACTAAACCTAAACTAAATAAACATAAACTTAAACCCTAAACCCAAAATAAAATAAAACTAAATAAACTAAACTAAATAAATCCTAAACTTAAACCTAAATAAACTAAATAAATAAACCTAAACCTAAAAGTAAATAAATAAACCAAATAAAGAAATAAAAATAAACCTAAATGAAACCTATACTAAATAAACCTAAACCTAAACCTTGAAGCCAAAAATAAAAATAATACTAAATAAACTAAACTAAATAAATCCTAAACCTAAATCTAAATAAATAAATAAACTAAATAAATAAACATAAACCTAAACCTAAATAAATAACTAAACTAAATAAATGAACCTAAATCTAAACCTAAACCTAAACTGAACTAAATAAAATAAAACCTAAATAAATAAATAAAAAAAACCAAATCCTAAACCAAAACTTAAAACTAAATAAAGCTAAAAACTAAATAAACCTAAAAATAAAAAAATAAACTAAACAAAAATAAATAAACCTAAACCTAAACTAAAAATAAACAAAATAAATACACATAAATAAACCTAAACAAATAAATAAAACTAATAAAATAAAAATAAAAACTAAAATAAAAATAAATGAACCTAAACCTAAAAATAAAAAACCTAAACCTAAATAAACCTAAACTTTAATTTAAACCGAAGCCTAAATCTAAATAAACTAAACTACAAATAAAAATAAACCTAAACCTAAATAAAAATTAAATAAACCTAAACTAAACCTAAACCTAAACCTAAAATAAAAATTAAGTAAAATAAACTAAATAAATCCTAAACCTAAATAAAAATAAAAACTAAACTAAATAAACTAAACAAAATAAACATAAACATAAATAAAGGAAATAATAAATAAAACCTATACCAAAACCTAAATAAAACCTAAACCCGAAAACTAAACTAAACTAAATAAACCTAAACCTAAATTAAATAAACTAAAAAATAAATCAAATAAACTAACCTATAAAAAAAACTAAAAATAAATAAAAAAATAAATAAAACCTAAACCTAAATAAAGCCTCAACCTAAAAAAATAAACCAAAATAAACATAAACTAAACTAACATAAAACCAAAATTAAACTAAAATAAAAAAGAAACTAAAATAAAAAATAAAAAATAAACCAAAACCTAAACCTAAACTTAAAAAATAAACTATATAAATAAATAATAAAATAAACCTAAATAAACCTATACCTAAACTAAACTAAAAATAAAAACCTAAAAAATAAATAAAACATAAATTGAAATAAAATTTGAAAGATAAACTAAACTAAAAATAAATAAATTGAAACCTAAGCCTAAACCAAAACTTAAACTGGTGAAAACATAAACCTAAACTTAAACCTAATCCCTATACCTGTAAACCCTAAACCCTAAACCTTAAACCCTAAACTCCCAAAACCTCTAAACCAAACCCTAAATCTAAAACCCTAAACCATGACCTAAAACCAAAACCATACCACACCCTAAACCACACTCCACCCTAAATCCTCCCTAAACCTAACCCTAAATTCACTAAACCTAAACCACAGGCTAACTCACTTCTCATAAACTAAACCTCCCCAAGTTAAACTAAACCCAAACCCAGGCAATAACCCTTAAACCCAGGCCTGACACTAAACCTAAATTCAACCTGAGCCACTCCACCTAAACCTAAACCTAAATCCCTAACCCTAAACCTTCCTTACCATAACCACTATCCTTAACTCACCACTAAAAACCAAATCCACCATAAACCTAAACCCCAAACCTAAACTAAACTTAACCCTAAAAATCCTAAACCCTAAACTTATAACCTAAACCTAAACCCTAAACCTACAACCTAAACCCTAAATCTTAAAAACTAAACCAAACCCTAAACCCACCTAAAACCTAAAACCTAAACCCCAAAACCTAAAAACTAAAAAACCAAAAAAAACCTCAAAATAAAATAAAATAACCTAAACCTAAAAAAAATAAAAATGATATAAAATAAAACCTAAACTAAAACCTAAAACACCTAAACCTAAAATAAAATAAAAAAATAAAACTAAGCTAAAATAAAATAAATAAAACATAAAATAAATTAAAAATAAAAATAACTAAAAACCTATATAAAATAAAAAACTAAATGTAAAATAAAATAAAATAAACCTAAAATAAAATAAAATGAAAACTAAATAAAACTAAACCTAAAAAATAAACAAAAAAATAAATAAAAAATAAAATTTAAACCCTAAACTAAAAAAAAAGCCTAAACCTCAAATAAACAAAATAAAATTAACCTAAACCTAAACTAAAATAAATAAAACCTAAACCTAAACCTAAAATAATCTAAACATAAACCTTAAAATAAATAACATAAAATAAACTAAAAGTAAACCTAAATCTAAACTAAAAAATAAAACCTAAAAATAAACCTAAAATAAAATCCTAAAACATAGAACTAAATAAAAAAATTAAAATATAATACCTAAACATAAAATAGAAGAAAAAAATAAATTAAACTAAAAAATAAACATAAAATAAAACCTAAAACTCAAAAAAACTAAAATTAATAAATCTAAAAGAAATAAACTAAACTAATTTAAAATAAAAAATAAACACAATAAAAATAAAAAATAAAATAAACTGAATAAAAATAAACTAAATAAACCTAAACCTTATGGTTTACTTAATTTAAAAAAAATAATCATAAACCCTAAACCCTAAACCCTAAATCCTAAACCCTAATCCCCAAACCCTATAATAGCTCTAAACCTTAAACCCTAAACTAAACCCAAAACCTAACCAAACCCTTAACACTAACTCTAAACAAAAGCAGACCTTGCTAACACTAAACCCTAAACCCTAAACCCTAAATAGTAAACTGTAAAAACCCTAAACCCTAAAGCCTAAACCCTAAACCCTAAAGCATAAACCCTAAACCCTAACCCTAAACTATAAACCCTAAAATCTGAAGCCCTAAACCCTAATCCCTAAACCCTAAACACTAAAATCCTAAACCTAAAGAAAATAAAACCTAAAAATAAAATAAATATATAAACTTAAAGCCAAAATAAATTTATAAAATAAAATAAAATAAAAACCTAAACTAAAACGTAAACCTAAACCTAAAAATAAAATAAAATAAAAAATAAAATAAACTATAATAAAATCAATAAAAACATAAGCTAAACTATGAAATATAAATAAACATAAGATTTAAAAACCTAAATAAACTAAAAATAATATGTAAAATAAAAACAAAATAAACATAAAATAATAAAATTAATACTAAATAAAAACCTAAACCTAAAAAATAAACTTAAAAATAAATAAAAAAATTAAATCAAAAATAAAAATAAAATAAATAAAATAAAATAAACCTAAACCTAAACTCAAATAAAATAAACGAAAATAATTAAAATCTAAACCTAAACCTAAGCTAAATAAAATAAAATAAACTAAAAATAAACTTTAACCTAAACTAAAAATTAAAATGTAAAAATAAAACTAAAATAAAAAGCTAAAACCAAATGCTAAAAAAATAAAATAAAAGCCTAAACGTAAACCTAAATATAAAAAATAAATCTTAAACCTAAAACTTAAAATAAAAATAAAATTCAACTAAAAATAAACCTAAACCTAAAAAAAATTAAAACCTAAAAATAACAATAAAATAAAAACCTAAAATGTAAACCTACAAAATTAAAATAAAAACCTGAACCTAAACCTAAACTTAAAAAATAAATCTAAACTTAAATAAACTAAACTAAATAAAAATAAAAATTAAACCAAAATAAAAATAAAAAATAAATTAAACTAAAATAAATAAGTCATAAAATAAACAAACCTAAACTTACCGGTCTACTTAATTAAAAAAACCCAAAACCCTAAACCCTACACAAAAAAACTAACCCAAAACCGTTAACCCAAAGAAACCCTAAGCAATAAAACCCTAAACCCTAAAGCCTAAATCCTAAACCCTAATCCCTTGACCTTAAACTCTAGCCCTAACCCTAAACCCTAAACCCTAATAGCATAAACCCTAAAATGCTAAATCCTGAACCCTAAACCCTAAACTCTAAACGCTAATCCCTAAACCTTAAACCCTAACCCTAAGCCCTAAACCCTAAACCCCAAACCCTAAACCCTAAACCCCAAACCCCAAACCTAAACCTAAAGTATCTAAATAAATTTAAAAATATACCTAAACCCTAAAATATAATAAACTTAACCCTAAACCTAAACCCTAAGAATGGGTAGAACCTTGAAGGCAGGAACATCACTGTTAACCAGACTTAATCTAGATCTAGCGGTTGAGGCAAAGGTGGAGGTTGCGGTTATCACAGTGGTGGTGGGGGATCTAGAGGTCCTGGTGGATATGGAGGTGGTTGTCGGACCAGTTTTAGTTATGGAGGTTGGAGGAGCAACGGATGCTATAGTCGTGGGGGTGGCGGAGGGAGAGATTGTAGCTATGATGGCGGATCCCGCTACTCGAGAGGTCAGGGTGGTTTTGATAGGAACTAGAAAAACTGAATGACGGCTAATCCGATCTGCTACTTATGGAACCGTGTCTTTATCATAGGGATGGTTCTAGTTTTCTAGGGCTTTTGATTTGGTGTATGCGTGCTCATTTCTTATTTATGTTGTCGCTTATGTCTTTGAGAATTGTGTTACTTGATTGATGAAATCAAAAAGAAGAAATTAGCAATCTAAAATTTTTCTTTATTAAAAAAACAAAAAACCCTAAAGCCCAAAAACCTGAACCCTAAACTTAAAACCTAAACCCTAAACCCTACACCCTAAAAATAATAAAAACCCTAACCCTAAATGCTAAACACTAATCCTTAAACCCTAAACCTACAGCCCTAAACCCTAATAAAACCCTAAAACCCAAACCCTAAACCCTAAACCCTAAATCCTAAACCCTAAACCCTACTAAGAAACTAATAAAACACCAAACTAAACTAACTAGAACTAAAACTAATAAATAATAAACTAAAACTAATAAACTAATATTAAATAAAATCTAATAATAAACTAAAACTAAAAATAAACTAAAAATAAACTAATAAAAACTAACTAAACTAAACTAACTAAAAAATAACTAAAAAATTAATAAACTAATAATAATAAAAACTAACTAAACTATTAAACAAACTAATAACTAAATTAAACATAAACAAAAAAACCCCTACTAATAAACTAACTAAAAATAAACTAAACTAATAAAACTAATAAAAACTAAACTAAACCTAAACTCATAACTAAAACTAATAAACTACTAAATTAAAAAACCCTAAAAAAAACTAATTAATATTAATAACTAACAAATAAACCTAAACCCTAAACATAACCTAATAAATAACTAATTAATAATAAACAACCCAATAAACTAATAATAGCTAAACTACCTAAACTAAAACTAAAATCTAATAAATTAAAACTAATAAACTAACAAAATTATTAATAAATAACTAATAATAATAACTAACTAGTAACTAATCTAAACTAAGAAACTAAGAAACTAACTAAACCTAATAATAAACAAACTAAATAATAATAAATAAAACTAAAAAAACTAATCAACTAAAATTAAATTACTAATAATAACTAACTCTAAATTATTAAACTAATAATAAATTAAACTAAATAAAACAAATAACTAAACTAATAATAATAATAATAATAATAATAATAATAATAATAATAATAATAATAACAAGCCAAAAACTAATAAACTAAATAGTAAATAAAACCTAAATAAATATAGTAAAATATAATAATAATAAACATACCTAAGAAACTAACAAATAATAATAAACTAATAAAACTAACTAAACTAATAAACTAATAAATAATAATAATAGTAGTAAATAAAATAAACTAAATTAAAAACTAATAAAATCTAAATTAAAAATAAAATAATAATAAAACCTAATAACATAAAAACTAAAACCTAAACCTAAACCTAAAAGCTAAAATAAAACCTAAAAAATAAACTAAATAAAATAAATAAATAAAAATAACATAAACCTAAACTGAACTAAATAAGAAACTAAACTAAATAAACAAAACTAAAAATAAGCCTAAACTAAACTAAACCTAAACCCTAAACCTAAATTAAATAAACTAAATCTAAACTAAATAAACCTAAACTATATAAAATATATCTAATCCTTAACCTAAACCTAAACATAAACCTAAACCTAATCCTAAACTAAATAAATAAACTAAACTAAATAAAAATAAACCTTATCCTAAACTAAACCCAAATAAATAAACCTAAAATAAAAAATAAATTAAGTAAAGTAAACTAAAAAGCTAAACTAAATAATAAAACCTAAACTAAAGCTAAAGTTAAACATAAACCTAAAAACTAAAAATAAATCTAAGCCTAAACCTAAACCTTAAATAAATAATAAATAAACTAAATAATCCTAAAGTAAAATAAATAAATAAATTTAAAAATTAAAAATAAACTAAATAAACCTAAACTAAAATAAACTAAATAAACCCTAAACCTTAATAAACCTAAACCTAAACAAATAAAATAAACTAAACTAAATAAATTAACCTAAACTAAATAAAAAAAATTTACTAAAATAAAGCTAAAACAAAACCTAAACTAAAACTAAATTAACCTGAACCCTAAACGTAAACCTAAAAATAAACTAAACTTAACCTAAATAAAACTAAATAAAACCTAAACCTAAAATAAAATAAACCATTAACAAAATAAATAAACTAAATAAATTAACCTAATAAACCTAAATAAACAAAATAAAATAAAATAAACCAAACTAAATAGATATAAAAAAATAAAATAAAATAAAAACCAAAACCTAAACCTCAACCTAAAATAAAAGCCTAAACCTAAACCTAATTAAAATTAAAAAATTAACAAAAATAAATAAAATAATAAACTAAAATTAAATAATTTAAATAAAAAAAATTAAAAAATAAACTAAATAAAGGAATAAACCTAAATAAATAAAGATAAACCTAAACTAAACCTAAACCTAAACCCTAGACCTAAAATAAATTAAAACTAAATAAAACCTAAACTTAAACCTAAATAAATAAACCTAAACCTAAATAAATAAACTAAATAAAGAAATAAAAATAAACCTAGATTAAACCTATATTAAATAAAGCTAAACCTAAACCCTAAACCCAAAATAAAATAAAATTAAATAAACTAAACTAAATAAAACATAATTGAAACTTAAATAAATAAATAAATTAAATAAATAAACAAACTAAATAAATAAACCTAAACCTAAACCAAAATATATAAATAAACTAAATAAATAAACCTAAACTAAACTAAATAAACTAAAACCTAAATAAATAAATAAAAATAAACCTAAATCTAAACCTAAACTAAATAAAACTAAATACTAAATAAACCTAAAATTAAAAATACATTAAACTAAACAAAAAAAAACCTAAACCTAAACTAAAAATAAACCAAAAAAATAAACATAAATAAACTAAACTAATAAAATACAAATAAAAAATAAAATAAAAATAAATGAACCTAAACCTAAAAATTAAAAACCTAAACTACATAAACCTAAATAAACTTAAACCTAAACCTATACTCAAATAAACTAAAAACCTAAACCTAACCCGAAACCTAAACCTAAATAAACTAAACTACAAATGAAAATAAACCCTAAACCCTAAACCCTAAACCCTAAACCTAAACTAAACCTAAACCTAAAATAAAAACTAAACCTAAACCTAGACAGAAATAAAAATAAACATAAACTAAATAAACTAAACTAAATAAACCTAAATAAAAATAAAAAAAAATAAATAATCTAAATAAAACCAAAACCTAAATAAAATTAAAACCTAAACATAAGTAAAACCTAAACCCCAGTCCTAAACTAAACTAAACAAACGTAAACATAATGTAAATAAACTAAAAACTAAATAAAATAAACTAAACAATACTAAAAAAAGTAAAAATAAATAAACTAAATAGAAAATAAATAAAACCAAAACCTAAATAAACATGAACTAAACTAAAATAAAACCTAAACTAAACTAAAATAAAAAATAAACTGAAATCAAAAATAAAACATAAACCTAAATTAAAAAAAAAACTAAATAAATAAATAATAAAATAAACCTAAATAGTAATACTAAACTAAACTAAGAAATAAATACTAAAGATAAATAAAATTAAGCTAAAATAACAAAAAAAAAATAATTTGGGCTAAATGGTAACCTACCAAAACCAAGGCCTTACTGCAAAATTCAAAGAACTGAGCTGAGCTGACCTGATTAAATAAAGCATGCCCTGGGCCCTAGGCCAAGTGACACTGAGGCCCTGGGCACGCCCTGGGCCCTGGGCGTGGGCCATGGTGTAGTCATGCAAGACCACTGAGCCACTGGACCTGAGGCCTGGAGTCTTGGGCCACCAGACCACGGGCCCTGGGCCACGTGCGCCCAGGCCCTGGAGTCTGGGCATAGGCCCTATTGACAGGGCCCTAGATCCTGAGGCTGGAGCCCTGACACTGGGCCCTAGGCACTAAGACCACGGGACCTTGGGCTCTGGACCCTGGGTTTAAAGGCCTGAGAGCACTAGGCCACTGACTTTGGGCCACTGGTGACCTGAGATGTGAGCTCAGGCCTGTAGGCCCACAAAGGCCCTGAGTCTGAGCCAGTAGATGCTGGGCCCTGGGCCCTGGGCCATGGGCCAGGCCCTGATCCCAGGCACTTGAGGCCAGAGATCTGAGCCAGCCCTGCTGAGCCCTGGGCAGCAAGACTGATCCACAGGCCCTGAGCCTGGGCCACTGGACGGCCTGAGCACTGGGCCCTGGGCCCTGGGCCACAGACTACTGATAAGACCCCAGGCCCAAGACCCTAGCCATGGACATGGAGTGCTGGGCCACTGAGGCCACTGAGCCAAGCCCAGGCCCAAGGGCCAGCCTGGGCCACGTGTGTTGACCTGGGCCAGGCGGGGAGACCTGGGCCCCAGACCCTGGGCCATTGACAGCCTGGGCCACAGGCCACAGAGCCTGAGTGCTGAGTCAGGCTAGATAAAGATCTAAAGATAGATGGTTAAAGGGGCCTAGGTAAAGAAAGATAAGATAAGATAAAGTAAAGGCTTGGACTTGATGGTTTGCTTGATTTTAAAAGATGACCATGAGCCCTGAGCTCTGAGCTTAGGCCCTGAGTCCTGAGGCCAGGCCATGAAACATGTGGCAGTGAATGGCTCTAGGCCAAGTCTTAGGCCAAAGGCGTGAGGCATGGGCCACTGAGCCCACCCAGCCATGACCCAGGCTGAGCCAAGGCATGCCATGGGCCCTGCCACAAAGCCATGGATCCTGGGCCACTGGGCAGGTGGTGACCATGCCTGGGCCTCAGATGTGGGCTTGGAAGGAAAGATCCTGGGCACTGAGCCACTGAGCCCTGAGCCACTGATTGTGTGACCCTGGAGTGCCAAGACCACAGGCCACAGGCCCTGGGCCACACAGATCCACAGGGCCAAAGATAAAGATAAAGGCACGGGACTAGTGTGAGAATAAAGATAAGGCCTAGGCTGAGGATGAAAGATAAAATAGGCTAATAAAGATAAAGTTTAAGGCGTTATCCTGGGCTTAAAGATAAGTGAGTAAAGAAAGATAGGTGAAAATAACTCTAGAATAAATAAACTAGAAAATAAAATAAAAAATAAACCTAAATAAAATAAAAGAAAATATGAACTAAAATAAACTAACCTGCTCTTTTGCTTGATTAAGAAAAGGCCTAAACCACGTCCTAAACCACTAAACACAAGGTCCATGTAGTACCAGTTGACGGTGACTCTTAACCATGACCCACCCTAAACATTATGCACACAGCCCCACTGAGCCCTGAGCCCACAAAGCATGAGCCCACAAACCACTGAGCCACTAGCCACTCCACAACAGCCACAAATGCCACAAGATAAGCCTAAACGTGTGTGCAAATATAAGAACTAAACTAGAAATCCTATAAAATAAACTTAAACCTAAACCTAAACCTTAAGAATGGGAAGAACCTTGATGATAAGAACATCACCGTCAACCAAGCACCATCTAGATCTGGTGGAGGAGGCGAAGGTGTAGGTAATGGTTATCACAGTGGTGGTGGGGGATCTAGAGGTGCTGGTGGATATGGAGGTGGTGGTCAAAATAGTAGTGGCTATGGAGGTAGGAGAAGGGACGGAGGTTATAGCTGTGGTGGTGTTGGAGGGAAAGATTGTAGATATGATGGTATATCCAACTACTCGAGAGGATGGGTGGTTCTGATGGGAATTAGAGGAACTGAAGAATGGCCAATCCAATCTGCTGCTTATGGAACTATGTCTTTACAGTAGAGACAATTCTAGGTTTCTAGGGCATTTCATTTGCTCTATGCGTGCTCATTTTTACCTATGTTGTCGCTTGTGCCTTTGAGAACTTGGTGTGTTACTTGGCTGATGAAATCAAAAAGAAGAAATGTTGATTCTAGATTTATTCTCTTAAAAAAAACCAAAATCCACAAACCCAAACTAAATCCGAACCTAAACCTAAAACCTAAACCACTAAACCTAAAACCTAATAAAATAAAAAAATAAACCAAAACCCAGCCAAACTAACCCTACTACCCCACCATGACCACTAAACCCACAAACCCTAATAAGAAAATAATAAAACACTAAACCAAACAAATTAAAGGACTAAGAAATAATAAACTAACTAATGGTATAATAATAAAGTAATATAAACTAAAAAAACTAATAAGACTAACTAACTAAACTAAAATGTATGACTAATTAAACTAGCAAATAAATACAATGATAATAAAAACTAATTAAACTAATTAACATAGTAAACTAAATTAAACATAAACAAAACTAATAAAGGCATTAAATAAACTAAACAAATAAATAAACTAAACTAAACCAAGACTATTAACTAAAATAACTAATAGGCTAAACTAAAATGGGACCAATAATGTAACTAATAATAACAACTAATTAATAAAGCTAGGCCCTAAACATAACACCTAAATGATTAATTAATGAAAAACTAAACCCAATAACTAACTAACTAAACTAACTAATGGCCAATAATAAACCAATAAACAAACTAAATGATTAATATAATAATAATAATAGCCAACTAACTAAGACTAATGGCTAAAATTACTAATAAACTAATAAACTAACTAAACCGATAATAAAATAACTAAAATAATAGCTAAAACTAATAATAAAATGAAAAAAGACTAATAAACTAAATAATATTAAAATAAAATGGTAAAACTGACTAATACTAATAATAAATTAAACTATATAAAGACTAATACTAAACTAATAATAATAATAATAATAAAACTAAATAAATAAATAAAACCTAAAATAAATATGCTAAAATATAATAATAAATAAAGCCTAAATAATTAACTAATAATAATAAACTAATAATTAAACAAATAACAAATAATAATAATAAAAACTAAACAAAATTAATGCCAAAACACTAAATACTAATAAAACCTAATAACATAAAATTAAAACTTAGATTAAATAAATGAACCTAAAACCTAAAATAAGCTTAAAATAATAAACTAAATATAAATAAATAAAAAATAAAACACGACACAAAACTAAACTAAAAAAAACAGATAAACCTAAACTGAAGCCTGAAGCCCTAAAATAAACTAAACCTAACTCTAATAAAATAAATAAATAAACTAAATGAAACTAAATAAACCTAAAACTTAAAATATAAACATAAACTTAAACCTGATCACAAATAAATAAAATAAACTAAATAAAAATAAACTTAAAACCAAAGCTAAACCTAAAATAAAATGATGTAAAATAAAATTAAATTAAATACACTAAGCTAAAAACTAAAACTAAACTAAAGCTGGCTAAACTTAAATAAATAAAAAATAAACTAAAATAAAATAAATAACTAAATGAACTAAACTAAAACAAATATAAAATAAAAAAAAAATAAAATAAACTAAATAGCCTATTAAGTTGGATAACCTAAACTAAACCCAAACTAAAATAAACTAAATAAATCCTAAACCTAAATAAATAAAATAAACTAGCCCAAATAAATGAAGCCTATAAACTAAATTAAAATAAACCTAAACTTGCACACTACAGCTAGATGAGCCTGACCCTAAAGCTTAAAATAAACTAAACTGACTTAAATGAGCTAAATAAAGGCTAGCCAAAAATAAAATAACTAAACTAAATATATAAAATAAATAAATATGTAAAAATAAGCTGAAACTAAGACTAATTAGCCTAACCTGAGCCCTAGGCCTAAGTAAGGTTAAACTAAAAGCTAACTAAATAAACCTAACCTAAAAACTAAATAAATGAACATAAACTAGAGCTTAAATAAATAAATAAATAATAAATAGCAATTAAATAAAATAAACTTAAACTAAATAAACAAACTAAATAAAGAAATAAAAAATAAAACTAAAGCTAGGCATCTAAATAGCCAAACCAAAGGAAACCCTAACCCAAAATAAGTAAATTAAATATATTAAACTAAAACAAACCCTAGCCTAAATAAAAAATAAAATGTAAGCATAACTTAAACCTAAATAAATTAATGAACTAAACAAATTAACTGAACCTAAACTAAATTAAATAAAATAAAACCTGAATAAATAAATAAAAATAAACCCATACCTAAACAAGAACTTAAACTAAATAAAACTAAAAACAAAATAAACCTAAAAAAAAAAAACTAAAATAAAATAAAATAAATAAATCTAAACCTAAAATAAATAAAATAAATAAATAAAATAAATAAACCTAAATAAAATGGTAATATAATAATAAAAAATAAAACTAAAATAAAAATAAATGAAACCTAAAAAAAAAAACCTAAACTAAATAAACCTAAATAATCCTAAACTAGACTAAATAGAAACCTAAACCTAAAAAAACTAAACTACAAATAAAAATAAACTAGGCAATAAAAATAAATAAATAAACCTAAAACTGCAAATAAAAAACTAAATAAACCTAAACCTAAATAAAATAAAACCTAAACTAAATAAACTAAACTAAAATAAACCTAAATAAAAATAAAAGAAAAAAATAAATAAAATAAACAAACAATACTAAACCAAAGATAAAAAAACCTGAGCCTAAACTAAACTAAATAAAATGGAAACTAAAATAAAATAAACTAACTTATGCGGGAAGACTAAAATAAATAAAATAAAATAAATAAATAAAACCTAAACCTAAAGTGAAGCCTCGACCAAAACCAAGACCTAAAATAAGCATAAAATGAGAATAAGAGCTTAAAGCTAAACTAAGATAAAATAAACTAAGATAAAGGATTAAGTGAGCTGAACTATGATTAAAAGAAACTAAATAAATAAATAATAAAATAAACCAAAATAAACCTACTGAAACAAACTAAAATAAAACCTAAAATAAATACATAAGGCTAGATAAAGATGAAAAAAACTAGGCTAAGAATAAATAAACAGCTGCACATAAAAAAGGCTTACAGGCAAGCTGATTAGATAAGACCACATGCCACTGGGCACGGGGCTCTAGGCCACTGGGCCCTAGGCCTGGGCCCTGGGTGGGTGAGATCCTGGGCCACTGCCCTGGGCCATGAGCCTGGAATCTAGTATAGGCCACAAGACCACACCTGGGCCACAGGCCACTGGGCCACAGGCCTGTGAGGCTGGGATGACCTGGGCTCAGCCCAGGCAGCGTGACCTGGGCCCTAGGCTCTGATGACCTGGGCCATGAGGCTGGAGTCAGAGATCCTGGGCCCTGGGCCCTGGTGACTTTGAATACAGGGGTGACCACTGGGCACTAGCCTGAGGCAAAGGCCCAGAGGCCTGGGCTGGGCCCTGGGCCCTGGGCCCAGACCGTTATTGCGGGACCAGGCTCAAGACGCACTGACGGGGAATACAAGGCATGATCTAAAGACGCTGGGCCATGAAACCCATGGCCACTAAATGATCCTGGGCTTTAGGCCTGGGGTTAGGCCCTGGGCCCTGAGCCAGTGAGGCCTGGGCCACTGAGCCTAGGCCACCCTTGACATGGGCCCTAGGCCCACCCCACAGGCCCTGAGCCACTGAGTGCTGAGCTGGGCCAGACTAAATAAAGATCTAAAATAAAATAAAATAAAACATGGACCTAAAATAAAATAGAAATAAAATAAAATAAAACCTGAAACTAAATCTAATGCAAACTAAAATCTAAAATTAAAATAAAAAAAAATTAAAAACTAAATTTAAAATAAAATAAATAAAAACCTAAACTAAGTAAAAATAAAATAAAGATAAAACTAAAACTAAATAAATTAAAAGTAAATGTAAAATAAAAATAAAATGAACCTAAAAAAATAAAAACTAAATATAAACTGACCTAAAAAATAAACCTAAAAATAAATATAAAATAAAACCTAAACCCTAAACTAAATAACACAGACATCAAATAAATAAAATAAAATAAACGACACACAATAAAATAAATAAAACCTAAACTAAACCTAAAGTAAACTAAACATAAATCCTAAACTAAATTACATAAAATAAACTAAAAATAAGCCCAAACCTAAAAATAAACCTAAAATAAAACTTAAAACCTAAAACTAAACCAAAAATGAAAAAAATACCTAAAACTAAAAAACAAGATAAAAATAAAATAAACTAAAAAGGAAACATAAAACTAAACTTAAATCGCAAAAATAAACTAAAATAAAAAACATAAACTAAAATAAATAAATCTAAAATTAATAAACTAAACTAAAAAAATAAAAAATAAACCTAAATAAAAATAAAAAAATAAATAAACTAAACCAAATGAAAAATAAACTAAATAAACCTAAACCTTATGGTTTACTTAATTTAGAAAAAATAACCATAGACCCTAAACCTAAACCTAAACTAAAAAAGAAACTAAATAAATAAATAATAAAATAATCCTAAATAAACCTATACCTAAACTAAACTAAAAATAAAATCCTAAAAAATAAATAAAAGATAAGCTAAATTAAAATGAAAAAAAAATTAACTAAACTATAAATAAATAAACCTAAACCAAAACTACATAAAAAAACTTAAACTTAAACCTAAACCTAAATAAAATAAAACCCTATACCCTATACCCTAAACTAAAAAAATAAAAATTAAATAAACCTAAACTAAACCTAAACCTAAAATAAAAACTAAATAAAACCTAAACCTAAATAAAAATAAAACCTAAACTAAATAAACTAAACTAAATAAACCTAAATAAAAATAAAAGAAAAAATAAATAAAATAAACAAAACCTATACCTAAACCAAAATAAAACCTAAACCACAAACCTAAACTAAACTAAATAAACCTAAACCTAAACTAAATAAACTAAAAACTAAATAAAATAAACTAACTTATACCAGAAAAATGAAAATAAATAAAATAAATAAATAAATAAAACCTAAACCTAAAGTAAACCACAACCAAAAAACCAAAACCTAAATAAACATAAATGAAACTGAAATAAAAATTAAACTAAACTAAAATAAAAAATAAACTAAAATAAAAAATTAAGTAAACTTAAACCTAAACCTAAATTAAAAAAGAAACTAAATAAATAAATAATAAAATAAACCAAAATAAACCTATACCTAAACTAAACTAAAAATAAAAACCTAAAAAATAAATAAAACATAAGCTAAAATAAAATGAAAAAAATTAACTAAACTAAAAATAAATAAACCTAAACCTAAACTACATAAAAAAACTTAAACTTAAACTAAACCTAATTAAAATAAAACCCTTACTACACCCCTGACCCTCCACTCCCTAAACCCTATGAGATCCTCCTACCTGGGCCCTAAACATAAACCCAAATCCACCCAGGCCCTAACCACTGGGCCCACAGGCCCTAAACCCTAAACCTTAAATTAACGCCTAAACTCTGAAACTAAACCTGGCTTGACCTAAAGCTACTCTGGGCTAACCCTAAAACTGAGGCTAAATCATCCTAACAAACCTAAACTACTGAGCCCTGGCTGACTAAACTCACTAAACCTGAGACATAAAACCAAAGGCTGAGCACTAAACCCAAAACCATTAACCCTGAACCCTAAACTCTAAAACACCCTAACCCGAAACCCTAAAAGCATAAAATCTAAAACACTAAACCATAAACCCTAAGCTTAAACCATAAACCCTAAAACTAATCCTAAACTTTGAGCCTACACACCTAAAACCTGACCATAGCCTAAACCCTAAACACTAAACCCTAAACCCTAAATACCTAAAAGCCTAAACCCAAACTAAATAAAATCTAAAAATAAAATAAATAAAAAACATTGACTTAAATAAAATAAATAAATAAAATAAAATAAAAACCTAAACTAAAATCTAAACCTATACATAAACCTAAATCTAAAAGTAAAATAAAAAAGTAAAAGCTAAATTTAAATAAAATAAATAAAAACCTAAACTAAACTAAAAAATAAAATAAAGATAAAACTAAAAAGCCTAAATAAATTAAAAAGTAAATGTAAAATAAAAATAAAATAAACCTAAAAAAATAAAAACTAAATATAAACCTAACCTAAAAAATAAACCTAAAAATAAATAAAAAATAAAACCTAAACCCTAAACTAAATAAAACCTAGACATCAAATAAATAAAATAAAATAAACCTGAACCTAAAATAAAATAAATAAAACCTAAACCTAAACCTAAAGTAAACTAAACATAAATCCTAAACTAAATTACATAAAATAAACTAAAAATAAGCCCAAACCTAAAAATAAACCTAAAATAAAACTTAAAACCTAAAACTAAAAACCAAAATGAAAAAAAAAAAATACCTAAAACTAAAAAAATAAGATAAAATAAAACTAAAAGGAAACATAAAACTAAACTTAAACCATGAAAACAAACTAAAATAAAAAACATAAACTAAAATAAATAAATCTAAATTAATAAAACTAAAAAAATAAAAAAAATAAACCTAAAATAAAAATTAAATAAACTAAACCAAATGAAAAATAAACTAAATAAACCTAAACCTTATGGTTTACTTAATTTAGAAAAAATATAGACCCTACTAAACCTAAACCTAAACTAAAAGAAACTAAATAATAAAATAAACCTAAATAAACCTATATCATATAAAATAAAATCATAAAAATAAATAAAACATAAGTTAAATGAAAAAAATTACTAAATAAATAAATAAACCTACTATAAAACTTAAACCTAAACATAAAATAAAACCACTGACCACTAACCACCCTGGGCTCTGGGCCCTAAACCACTGCCAGGCCACCCTAAACCCTATCAGAATCCTGGGCCACTAGCCATAACTCTAAACCCTGGGCCACTAACTACCTAAACTCCTAACTAAACATGGGTTGACTTAAACTCTGGGCCACTAACTGGCGTGACCTTAAACTGGGCCCTAAATGGTGAGCTCTAATGACCTGGCCAGAACCTAAAAGGCCCTGGGCCCTAAATACTGACCCTGGGCCCTAAACCCTAAACCAGCAAACTGGGCCACTAATATGACCACTGACCACTGACCTAACCCTGCACTGAACCTAAGATCTATCTGGAACCATGGGCCACAGGCTGATCCCTATCCTAAACTGTAAACCCTAAACTGTTCACCCTTTTAAAACCCTAAACACCTAAACCTAAACCTCAAAGCTGAGCCCAAACTAAATAAAAGATAAAATAAAATAACATGGACTAGATAAAATAAAATAAAACACTAAAATCTAAACCTATACCTAAACCTAAACCTAAAAGTAAATAAAAAATTAAAACTAAATTAAAATATAAATAAAAAAACTTATAAAAATAAAATAAAGCTATAACTAAAATAAATTTAAAAGTAAATGTAAATAAAAATAAAATAAACCTAAAAAAATAAAACTAAATAAACCTTAAAAAAATAAATAAATAACCAAAACTAAACCTAAACTAAATAAAACCTGGACCTCAAATAAATAAAATAAAATAAACCTCAACCTAAAATAAAATAAATAAAACCTAAACCTAAAGTAAACTAAACATAAATAAACTAAATTACATAAATAAATAAAGCCCAAACCTAAAATAAACCTAAAAAATAAAACTTAAATCCTAAAACTAAACCAAAATGAGAAAAATATACCTAAAACTAAAAATAAGATAAAAATAAAATAAACTAAAAAATAAACATAAAACTAAACCTAAACCTCAAAAATAAACTAAAATAAAAAACATAAACTAAAATAAATAAATCTAAAATTAATAAACTAAACTAAAAAAATTAAAAAAATAAATATAAAATAAAAATTAAATAAACTAAACCAAATGAAAAATAAACTAAATAAACATAATCTTTATGACTTAATTTTAAAATTTAAAATAACCAAACCACTAAACTAAACCCTAAATCCTAACCACCTAATCCTAAACCCACATGACTCTAAAACAGGCTAGCCCAATGCTACCCTACACTCAAATACCTACCACCCAAACTCACCATAATCTAACCCTAAATCTACTAAATACACATAAAACTAAATAAAACCTAGGCTGTGACCACTAAACCTAAACCTAAACCATCCAACTACTAACTCCTAAAACCACACTAAAATCAAAACTAGCATAAACTAATAAAATCTAAAATAAAATAAATACATAAACATAAATAAAATTATATAAAATAAAATAAAATCAAAACTAAAACCTAAACCTAAACTTAAAATAAAATAAAATAAAAATAAAACTAAATGAAAGTAAAATAAATGAAACAAAACTAAAATGAAATAAAATAAACTTAAGAATTAAAACTTAAATAAAATGTAAAATAAAAATAAAATAAACCTAAAATAAAATAAAATAAAACTAAATAAAAAAACACAAAAAATAAACAAATAAAACCTAAATTAAATAAAAAAAACCTAAATCCTAAACTAAAAAAAAAATTAAACCTAAAATAAAAAATAAAATAAATAAATAAAATAAAACTAAACCTAAACTAAAATAAATATAAACTAAAATAATTAAAACTAAACTAAGTTAAATAAATAAAATAAACTAAAAGTGAACTAAACCTAAACTAAAAAATAAAACCTAAAAATAAACCTAAAATAAAAAGCTAAAATCTTAAGCTAAAAAAAATATAATAGAAACCTAAATGTAAACCTAAAAATAAAAATAAAGCATAGACATAAAAAATAAAATAAAAATAAAACTCAACTAAAAATAAACCTAAACCAATACAAAAAATAAAAAATAATAATAAAACAAAAATAAAAACCTAAAACATAAACCTATAAAATTAAAATAAAATCCTCAACCTAAACCTAAATAAAAAAATAAAACCTAAACTTAAAAAATAAATCTAAACATAAACTTGAACCTAAAATAAATAAAAACTAAAAAAATAAATAAATAAAAATATATAAAAAAAAATATAAAAAATAAAATAAAATAAACTAAAATAAATAAGTAAATAACTAAATAAATCTAAACTTATCAGTTTACTTAATTAAATAACCCTAAACCCTATATTCTAAACCCTAAACCATAAAGCCCAAACAAAAAAATTAACCCTAAACCCTTAACCTTAAAAAACCTTAAACCCTAAAATTTAAACCTTAAACTCTAAACCCTAAACATTAAACCCTAAATGTTTAACCCTAAACCGTAAACCCTAAACCCCATACCCTAAACCCTAAACCCTAAACCCTAAACAAAAACCTAAATTATCTAAATAAATTAAAAAATACACCAAAATACAAAAACCTAATAAACCTATACCTAAACCCACGAGAATGGAACATCAATCATTTACAATCTAGATTTATCGATTGAGGTGAAGTCAGAGGCGACGATTATCGCAGTGGTGGTGGGGGATCTGGAGGTGCTTGTGGATATGGAGGTGGTGGTCAGAGCAGTGATGGTTATGGAGATAGGAGGAGCGATGGAGGTTATAGCCGTGTTGGTGGTGAAGGGAGAGATTGTAGATATGATGGAAGATCCCGCTACTCATGAGGCCTGGGTTGTTCTGATGGGAACTAGAGAATATGAATCACAGCCGATCAGATCTGCTTCTTATGGAATTTGTCTTTATAGTAGAGATGGTTCTAGTTTTTTAGGGCTTTTGATTTGCTCCATGCGTGCTTATTTTTTATCTATATCATCGCTTGCATCTTTGAGAACTTGGTGTGTTGCATGATTAATGAAATCAAAAAGAAGAAATATTGAATTTGAATTTATTCTCTGTTAAAAAAAACCAAAAACCCTAAAGCCCAAAAACCTGAACCCTAAACCTAAACCCTAAACCCTACACCCTAAAAATAATAAAAAAATTAAAAATATAAAAAAACCCTAACCCTAAATGCTAAACCCTAAAACTAACCCCAATCCTTAAACCCTAAACCTACAACCCAAAACCCTAAACCCTAAACCCTAAACCCTAACCCTAAACCCTAATAAGAAACTAATAAAACATAAAACTAAACTAACTAAAATTAAAACTAATAAATAATAAAATAAAATTATAAAATAATTAACTAAAACTAGTAAACTAATAATAAACTAATACTAAAAATAAACTATAACTAATAATAAACTAAAACAAAAACTAATAAAAACTAACTAAACTAAACTAACTAAATAATAACTAAAAAACTAATAAACTAGTAATAACAAAAACTAACTAAACTATTAAACAAACTAATAACTAAATTAAACATAAACAAAAAAAACCCCACTACTAAATTAACTAAAAATAAACTAAACTAATAAAACTAATAAAACTAATAAAAACTAAACTAAACATAAACTCATAACTAAAACTAAACTAATAAACTAGCTAAATTAAACCCTAATAAATAAGTAACTAATAAACCTAAACCCTAAACATAACTAACCTAATAAATAACTAACTAATGATAAAATTGTACCCAATAATTCAACTAATAATAATTAAACTAATTAAACTAAAACTAATAAATTAACTTAATAATTAATAAATAATGAATAATAATAAATACCTAATACCTAATAACTAAACTAAATTAAAAAACTAAGAAACTAACTAAACCTAATAATATACTAAATAAATAATAAAACTAATAATAAAACTAAAAAAAAAAACTAATCAACTAAAACTAAATAACTAATAACAACTAACACTAAACTAATAAACTAATAATAAATTAAACTAAATAAAACGAATAACTAAACTAATAATAATATTAATAATAATAATAAACAAAATAAAAATTAAACTAAATAATAAATAAAACCTAAATAAATATACTAAAAATAATAATAATAAACAAACCTAAGAAACTAAGTAATAATAATAAACTAATAAAACTAACTAAACTAAGAAAATAATAAATAACAATAATAATAAATAAACTAAACGAAAAATTAATAATATCTTAAAAAACACTAAATAATAATATAACCTATGAACATAAAAACTAAAACCTAAACTAAATAAATAAGCCTAAACCTAAACCTAAACCTAAACCTAAAAGCTAAAATAAAAGCTAAAAAATAAACTAAATAAAATAAATAAATAAAATAAACCTCAACCTAAACTAAACTAAATAAACTGAACTAAAAATAAACTTAAAATCAACCTAAAGCCTAAACTATACTAAACTTAAACCTTAAACCTAAACTAAATAAACTAAACCTAGATTAAATAAACCTAAACTAAATAAAATAACCCTAAACCTTAACCTAAACCTAAATATAAACCTTAACCTAAACCTAAACATAAACCTAAACTTAATCCTAAACTAAATAAATAAACTAAACTAAATAAAAATAAACCCAACCCTAAACTAAACGTAAATAAATAAACCTAAAATAAAAAATAAATTAAATAAACAAAATTAAAAAATAAAACCTAAACTAAACCTAAACTTAAACTTAAACCTAAACACTAAAAATAAACCTAAACCTAAACCTAAATTGAAAACTTAAATAAATAATAAATAAACTAAATAAACTTAAACTAAAATAAATAAATAAAAATAAAAATAAAAATAAACTAAATGATCCTAAATTGAACTAAACTAAATAAAAACTAAACCTAGGTAATCCTAAACCTAAATAAATAAAATAAATTAAACTAAGTAAATAGACCTAAACTAAATAAAATATACTAAACTAAAATAAACCTAAACCTAAACTAAAACTAAATAAACTTAAACCCTAAACCTTAACATAAGAATAAACTAAACCTAACCTAAATAAAACTAAATAAAACCTAAACCTAAAATAAAATAAGTGAGAACCTAAATAAATACAATAAATAAATAAACTAAATAAACCTAAATAGATAAAATAAACTAAACTAAATAGATATTAATAAAATTAAATAAAATAAAAACCTAAACCTACACCTAAACCTAAACCTAAAATAAAAACCTAAACCTAAACCTAACTAAAAATTAAAATAAAAATGAACTAAAATAAATAAAACAATAAACTAAAATAAAATAATTTAAATAAAAATAAATAAAAAATAAATTAAATAAAGAAATAAACCTAAACTAAACCTAAATCTAAACACTAAACCCAAAATAAACTAAAATTAAATAAAACCTAAACCTAAACCAAAATAAATAAATAAACTAAATAAATAAACCTAAACCTAAACCTAAATAAATAAAATAAATAAAGAAATAAAAATAAACCAAGATTAAACCTATACTAAATAAACTTAAACTTAAAGCCTAAACCCTAAATAAAATAAAACTAAATAAAACATAATCCTAAATCTAATTAAATAAATAAACTAAATAATAAACCTAAACCCAAACAAAAATAAATAAATAAACCTTAACTAAACTAAATAAACTAAAACCTAAATAAATAAATAAAAATAAACTTAAACCTAAACCCAAACTAAATAAAACTAAAAATTAAGTAAACCTAAAAAATAAAAATACACTAAACTAAGTAAAAATAAATAAACCTAAACCTAAACTTAAAATAAACCAAAAAATAAACATAAATAAGCCTAAATAAATAAACTAAACTAATAAAATACAAATAAAAACTAAAATAAAAATAAATAAACCTAAATATTAAAAATAAAAAAACCAAAACTAAATAAACCTAAATAAAGCTAAACCTAAACCTAAACCAAAATAAATGAAAAACCTAAACCTAAACCGAATTCTAAACCTAAATAAACTAAACTACAAATAAAAATAAACTTAAAACTAAATAAGAATAAAATAAAGCTAAACTAAACCTAAGATAAAACTAAATAAAACCTAAACTTAAACCTAAGCCTAAATAAAAATAAACCAAAACTAAATAAACCTAATGAAAAATAAAAGAAAAAAAATAAATTAACTAAATAAAACCTAAACCTAAATAAAACAAAAACCTAAATAAAACCTAAACACCCAACCTAAACTAAATAAACCTAAACCTAAACTAAATAAACTAAAAACTAAATAAAATAAACTATACTATACTAAAAAATGAAAAATAAATAAACTAAATAATAAGTAAATAAATCCAAAACCTAAAATAAACATAAACCAAAAATCCTAAACCAAAATAAACATGAACTAAACAAAAATAAAACCTTAATTGAACTAAAATAAAAAATGAACTAAAATAAAAAATGAACTAAAATCAAAAATAAAACATAAAGATAAACCTAAACCTAAATTAAAACAAACCTAAATAAATAAATAATAAACCCTAAACTAAAATAAAATAAAATAATAAATACAACCTGGACTAAAATAAAACTAAAAAATAAACTACTACAATAAATAAACCTAAACTAAACCAAACCAAAACCAAAACAACATAAAAAAATTAAAAAAACCTAAACCTAAACCAAATTAAAAAAATAGACTATACCCTACCACATAAAACCTCCCTTAAATCCTAAATCTCCAAATGCCTAAACCCCAACCACTCACCTGCGCTAAACCCTAAACTTTAAACCCTAAATTAACTTTAAACCCTAACCCTAAACCCTAATCCCTAATCCCTAACCTGACCTAAACCACTAAACTTTAAACCTGCAGGTGACCCTAAACTTGAACTCCAAACTAACCTCAGCTTTAAAAGCAAACCCTAAAGCTAACCCAAACCCTAAACTCTATTACAACAACAACAGCAATAACAACAAGCCTTAATTGGGTGATTACATGAATCCTTTGTCTCCATTGTGTCTTATGTGTCAAATTCTCATCTAATTCAGTATACTAAGATCATTTTTTATACATCTTAACCAAGTCTTTTTTAGGTCTACCTCTACCTTTCTTAACATAAGGCAAATCTAATGCATCTACTCTCCTAATCGGTAAGCCAGTTGGACTTTATGTGGCCAAACCATCTAAGGCGACTCTCCCTAATCTTATCTACCACTGGGCTACTCAACTTTTTCCCAGAACATACTCATTTTGCATTCTATCTCTCAGTAAAGCCCGCTCATCCACCTAAGCATCCTCATCTCACTTAACTTAGTCTTATGCTTCTCTTTTTATTGGCCAACATTAAGTCATTCACAGGTCTTACCACCATCTTATAAAATTTTCCTTAAGTTTAAGAGGAACTTTTTACATCACATAATAGGCTAGATGCATTCCTCCTTCAACCATCCAACTTGAATTCTACTAATAACATCTCCATCTATTTCACCATCATTTTGAACAATAGAGCCTAAATATCTGAATAGCTCACTCTTATTAATGACTTGATCACCTAAAGTCACAACACTATCACTAAAACTTCTACAACTAAAATTACACTCCATATATTCAGTTTTAGATCTACTTAAATGAAAACCTTTAGACTCTAAAGTTGACCTCCATAATTCAAGTTTCAGTTGGACTCCCTCTCTAGTCTTATCGACAAGAAGAATGTCATCGACAAAAGCATACACCAAGGTACATCTTCTTGTAAATTCCTCGTAAGAACATCCATAACTAAAGTAAAAGATAAAGGGCTTAATGTTGATCCTTGATGTAATCCATGAAAATAGGAAAATATTTTGTCAATACTCTTGTGTTTGGACACAAGTAACAACTCTAGTATACATATCCTTAATGACTTGAATATAACCAATATTAACTCCTTCTCTAGAACTCTCCAAAGAACATCTCTTGAGACTTTATCATAAGCTTTCTCTAAATCAATAAATATCATATGTAGATCCTTCTTACTTTCTCTATGCTTCTATTAAACCTCTTAACAAATGTATAGCATCCATAGTAGATCTACCCGGCATGAAACCAAACTGATTGAGAAACTTCAGTATCACATCGTAACCTATGCTCACTACTCTCCCATAATTTTAATGTATGGCACATTAACTTAATTCCTCTATAATTTGCACACTCTTGTGCATCACTTTTATTCTTAAATATAAAAACCAATAGACTCTTTCTCCACTCATCCGCATCTTTTAGTCTTTAAAATAACATTAAAAGATTTGTAAGCCAAGAAATTCCTTGATCTCCTAAACATTTCCACATCTATTAGAATATTATCCGGTCCTACTGCTTTTCCACATTTCATTTTCTTTAAAGCTTCACTAACTTCAGATTTACTAATACGATGATAAAAATGAAATTCTCTATTTTTTAGGATATTAAGGTTGCTAAAATCAATCGTACTTTCAGATCCTTCATTGAAAAGTTTATCAAAATATCTCATCCACCTATTTTCAATATCTTTTTCTAAGAAAAGCACTTTATTATTTTCATCCTTAATACCCCCGCACTTGAACTATGTCTTTACTTCTCCTATCTCTTTGCTAACTTATACATACATCTTTCACCTTCTTTGGTATCTAATCTATTGTATAAATCACTAAAAGCTAAATTTTTTGCATCATATATTGCTTTCTTAGAATCTCTACAGGCCACTTTATATCTTTCCCAATTCTCTGAATTTTTATATTTAAACCAAGTTTTATAACAATGCTTCTTATTTCTTATCTTTTCTTGCACACTCTGACTCCACCACCAACTATTCTTATTAAAAGAAGCTTTTCCTTTTGATTCTCCAAGCAAATCTTTAGCAACTTGCTTAATTTCACTTGATATTTTTTCCCACATAACGTTAGCTTCTTTAAGAGCACCCCAAATTCTAATATCTTGAAGCTTGCTCTTAAAAATATTTTTATTTGTGTTCTTTAAGTGTCCCCATCTAATCCTAGGACAATAATTTAGTTTATTTTTCTCTTACAATCCTTTCATCTTAAAAACTAAAACTAACAGTCGATGTTGGATAGTTAAACTTTCACTTGTAATGACCTTACAATCTTTACAATCTAAATGATCTATTTTTCTTACCTAAAAATAATCAATTTGTGTTTTACTAGATCCATTTTTATAAGTAATAATATGCTCATCTCTTTTCTTAAAAAAAGTATTAGCAACTAGAAAATCATAAGCTAAAGCAAAATCTAATATAGTCTTACCTTCTTCATTAGTCACTCCAAATCCATAACCACCATGAATACTTTTAAAATCTTCTACCACTCTACCAACATGTCCATTTAAATCTCCTCCAATAAATTTTTTCTTCAAGAGGTATCTTGTATTAATCCCTCTAATTCATTCCAAAATTTTTCTTTTGCTTACCTCCAAACCTACTTGAGGAGCATAGACACTTATAACATTGATAATCTTAGTATCAATAATCTTTAAAGCTATAATTCTATCTCCACATCTATTAATACTTATAACATTATCCTTCAAACTTTTATCTATAATCACACCTACACCATTTCTAGTTCGACTTTTACTTGAATACCAAAGTTTAAAACCTAAACTATCAATCTCCTTGGCCTTCTCACCAACCCATTTAGTTTCTTGAACACATAAAATATTTATCTTTCTATGAACCATAATATCTATTAATTCCATTAATTTACCTGTAAGAGTACCTATATTCCAAGATCCTAACCTAATTTTAGTTTCATGGACTAACTTTTTATCCCGCATCCGCAAAATGTGGGAACCCTTGCTTATTTAACATGCACTCGCCGGCGTACGCTCTAGCACATTTTTCACTGTATTCAAGTTTACATATGCGCCGCCTGGGGGACACCCTAAGATTAACACACAATGATTTAAACGATTCATGTCATGATTATTTCGACAAATTTTACTACTACCTAACGCAACCCTCCACTTTTTGCATCCGGACTTGGGACCGGCAATGGTAGTGTTAACTCTAAACATTAAGCTAACCCTAAACCCTAAAACCCTAAACCGAAAACCCTAAACCCTAAACCCCAAACCTCAAACCTCAAACCCTAAACACTAAACCATTAACCTTAAACCAAAAACCCTAAACACTAAACCATAAAAAACAAAAAAGTCTAAACCAAAACTAAATAAAACCAAAAAAATAAAATAATTAAGAAACCTAAACCAAAATAAAATAAAATAAAATAAAATAAAATAAAACTAAACTAAAATAAAGTAAATAAAACCTAAACTAAACTAAAAAACTAAATTACAAATCTAAAATTAAAAACCTAAATAAAAAAAAACTAAATGGAAATAAAAATAAAATAAGCATAAAATAAAATAAAATAATAAACTAAATAAAAACCTAAAACTAAAAAATAAACCTAAAAATAAATAAAAAATAAAAACTAAACCCTAAAAAAAATCTAAACCTCAAATAAACAAACTAAAATAAACCTAAACCTAACTAAAATAAATAAAACCTAAACCTAAACCTAAAATAAAATTAAACCTAAACCCTAAACTAAATAAAATAAAATAAACTAAAATTAAACCTAATATTAAACTAAAAAATAAAAGCTAAAAAATAACCCTAAAGCCTAAAACTAAACAAAAAATAAAAAAATAATACCTAAACTTAAAAAAATAAAATAAATATAAAACTAAACTAAAAATAAACAAACCTCAACTAAAATAAATAAAACTAAAATAAATTAAATAAAAATAAAAAATAAGCCTAAATAAAAATAAAAAATATAATAAACTAAACTAAATAAAATACAAACTAAATATAAATTTTACATATTAAAAAATAACCAAAACCTAAACCCTAAACCTAAAACTAAATAAACCCTAAAACCTAAACCCTAAACTAACCCTAAAACCTAAACTCTAAACCTAAACCAATCCCAAACTAAATAAAATCCCAACTAAACTCTAAACCTAAACTCTAAACCCTAAACCCTAAACACTAAACTAAACCCTAAACCCTAAAGCCTAAACACTAAACCCTAAACCCTAAACCATAAACCCTAAACCCTAACCCTAAACCCTAAACCCTAAAATGCTAAACCCTAAAACTTAAACCCTAAAATCCTAAAAACCTAAACCTAAATTAAATAAAACCTAAAAAGAAAATAAATAAATAAACTTAAACTTAAATAAATAAAATAAACACCTAAACAAAGACTTAAACCTAAATTTAATAAAATAAAATAAAAAAAATAAAAAATATAATAAAATAAAATAAAGAAAAACATAAACTAAATTATGAAATAAAATATGCCTAAGAATTCAAAAGCTAAATAAAATAAATACTAATCATAAAATAAAAATAAAATAAACCTAAAATAAAGTAAAATAAAAAGTAAAAAAAACCTAAAACTAAAAAATAAACTTAAAAATAAACCTAAAAATAACTAAAAAATAAAATCGAAACCCTAAACTAAAAAATTAAATCAAAAATAAAAATAAAATAAATAAAATAAAATAAACCTAAACCTATTCAAATAAAATAAATAAACTATAATAATTAAACCTAAACCTAAGCTAAATAAAATAAAATAAACTATAAATAAACCTAAACCTAAACAAAAATAAACAAAATAAACTTAAAATAAAAACATAAAACCTAAAGCTAAAAAAAATAAAATAATAACCTAAACTTAGACCTAAAAATATAAAATAAAACCTAAACATAAAAAATAAAAAAAAAATAAAACTCAGTTAAAAAGAAACCTTAACCTAAACAAAAAATAAAACCTAAAAATAAACCTAAAATAAAAACCTTAAATGTTAACCTAAAAAATAGAATAAAAACCTAAACCTAAACCTAAAACAAAAATCAAACCTAAACTTAAAAAATAAAGTAAAAATAAATCTTAACTAAGAAATAAATTTAAACATTAACCTAAACCTAAAAAATAAACTAAAATAAAAAATCTAAAGTAAAATAAACATATCCAAAATAAATAAACTAAATTAAATAAAAATAAAAAAAATAATCATAAATAAAAATTTAAAATAAAATAAACTAAAATACATAAAAAATAAACTAAGTAAACCTAAACCTACTGGTTTACTTAATTAAAAACCCCTAAACCCTAAACCCGAAACCCTAAACCCTAAACATTAAACCCTAACCCCAAACCCTAAACCCTAAACATTAAACCCTAACCCCAAACCCTAAACCCTAAAAGCATAAACCCTAAAACATTAAACCCTTGACCCAAAACCCTAAATGCTAAACCCTAAACCCTAAACCCTAACCATAAGCCATAAACCCTGAACCCCAAACCCTAAACCCTAAAACTTAAACCCTAAACTTGAACCTAAAGTGTCTAAATAAATTAAAAAATAAACCTAAATCCTAAATCCTAATAAACTTATAACTAAACCTAACTAAGAATGGTTAGAACCAAAACATCACCATCCACTCAGGCTTAGTCTGGTGGAAGGCTAAAATGGTGGTGGGGATCTGAGGTGTTGGTGGATATGGAGGTGGTAGTGGTGGTTATGGTGGTAGGAGGAGAGACAGAGGTTGTAGCCATGGTGGTGGCAGAGGGAAAGATTGTAGATATAATGGTGGATCCAACTACTCGAGAGGCTGGGCGGTTCTAATGGAAACTAGAGGAACTGAAGAACGGCCGATCCATTCTACTGCTTATGGAAGTATGTCTTTAGAGTAGAGAGAGTTCTAATTTTCTAGGGCATTTGATTTTCTCTATGCGTGCCCATTCTTTATCTATGTTGTCGCATGTGTCTTTGAGAACTTGGGGTGTTACGAGATTGATGAAATAAAAAAGAAGAAATGTTGATTCTAAATTTATTATCTTTTAAAAAAACCAAAATTCCTAAAACCCAAACTAAAGCTTGAACCCTAAACCTAAAACTTAAACCCTAAACCCTAAACCCTAAAAAATAAAAAAAATAATAATAAATAATAAAAAAACCCTAACCCTAAATGTTAAACCCTTAAACTAACACTAATCCTTAAACAAAACCTAAACCCTAAACCCTAAACCCTAGACCTAAGACCCTAAAACCCTAAACCCTAAACCCTAAACCCTAAACCTTATTAAGAAACTAATAAAACACTAAACTAAACTAATTAAACTAAAATTAATAAGTAATAAACCAAAACTAATAAATAATAAACATAAACTAATAAACTAATAATAAACAAAAACAAATAATAAACTAAAATAAAAACTAATAAAGCTAAGTAAACTAAACTAACTAAATAATAATTACTAAACTAATAATAAAAAAAATAACTAAACTAATTAACAAACTAATAACTAAATTAAACATAAATAAAAAACCCCACTAATAAACTAACTAAAAATAAACTAAACTAATAAAACTAAAAAAAACTAAACTAATCCTAAACTATTAATTAAAACTAAACTAATAAACTAACTAAATTAAACCCTAATAAATAACTAACTAGTAATAATAACTAAACTAATAATAACTAAACTAACTAAACTAAAACTAATAACTAATAAACTAACTAAAAAATTAATAAATAACTAATAATAATAACTAACTAATAACTAAAACTAATAACTAAATTAAATGAATAAACTAATAAACTAACTAAATAATAAAAGCTAAAACTAATAATAAAACAAAAAAGCTAAAAAACTAAACTAAAGAACTAATAATAACTAACACTAAACTAATAAACTAATAATAATAATAATAATAAACTAAACTAATAATAAACTAAATAATAAAAAAACCTAAATTAATATACAAAATCTAATAATAATAAATAAACTTAAGAAACTAACTAATAATAATAATAAACTAATAAAACTAACTAAACTAATAAACTAATAAGTAATAATAATAATAATAAATAAACTAAACTAAAAACTAATAATACCTAAAAATAAAAAACTAAATAATAATAAAAATAAATAAAAAATAAACTAAACTAAACAATAATAATAATAAACTAAATAATAAATAAAAAAAAGCTAAACTAAACTAAATACTAAACTAACTAATCTAATAAACTAATAATAACTTACTAATAATAAAACTAATAATAACTAAACTAACCAAAATAAATAATTAATAACTAAACTAATTAAAACTAATAAACTAATAATAATAACTAAAACCAAATAATAATAATAAATAATAATAATAATAATAATAATAATAATAATAATAATGATGATGATGATGATGATGATGATGATGATGATGATGATAATAATAATAATAATAATAATAATAATAATAACTAAATAAACTTAAAATAAAACCCCTAAACCTAAATTAATCAATAAAATAAAATGAAAACAAATAAAAACCTAAATCTAAAAAATAAACCTAAAAATAAATAAAAATTAAAACCTAAACCATAAACTAAAAAAAAATCAAACCTAAAGTAAAAAATAAAATAAACTTAACCCTAAACTAAAATAAACTACTAAAATAAATAAAACATTAACCTAAACCTAAAATAAACTAAACCTAAACCTAAACTAAATAAAATAAAATAAACTAAAAAATAAAACCAAAACTAAACCTAAAAAAAATAAAATAAAAAAATAAAAAAAATAAACCTAATAAAAAAATAAAATAAAAAATAAAATAAATAAAAATAAAAACCTAAAAAAAAATAAAAATATAAACTAAAGTAAATAAAAATAAAGTAAATAAACTACATAAACCTAAAACTGCTCTACTAATTAAAAAAATCATAAATCATAAATAATCCCTTAAAACTACCTAAACCCTAAACCTAAACACTAAACCTAAACCCTAAACTCTAAACCCTAAACCCATACCAACCATAGACCTAAAACTAAAAAAAAACAAACCCTAAAACCCTAAACTAAATAAACCCTAAGCTAATTTTATGAAAGTCGATCTAAAGAAGTCAATGAAGAGGTTGAGATACAAAGTTGGTGCTCCTACCCATGTTGGTCTTATTGCACCTATTGATTTTGTAATTCCTCTAAGCAACACTGGTGTAGATCCTTCAAAAACTTCTTTCTTCCATGATCTCAACATCCCAAATTAGATCAACAAGGCTACTATTGAAATTATCACCCTAGTTGAGCTAATTAAAAAAGGCAATAAGGTGGGATCCTCAAAGGATGCTCTCCTCACTATGTTAGGGATTAGGCCATTTTCTTGTGGCCTTATTATCCAGTCTGTGTATGATGATGGTTTGGTGTTCAATCCTGAGGTGCTTGACATCACTGAAGATGATCTCATCAAGAAGTTCTCTGTAGGCCTTTCAATGATCAATTCTCTCACTAGCCCTCTCTTATCCCACCCTAAACACATAAATAACGCTACAAGAATGTCCTCGACATCATGATTTCCACTGATTGAACATGCCTAGACGCTGAGAAGGTTAAGGAGTATTTGAAGGATCTTAGTAAATTTGATGTGGTTGGTGCACCTGATGCTCCTGCTACTCCTACTTCTGCTGCTACTGCTCTGACTATTGTAGTGGAAGAGAAAAAGGAGGCATGCTGAGGAATCTGATGATGATATGAGCTTTAACTTGTTCGACTATGCTTTGTTGGCTTTCTATAAAACAAAATTTTATCATCTCTGGGAGTTAAAACATTTTGTTAAATACAAGTTTTGTGAATTTTTGAATTGCATTTTATTTTATCCTATTTTATTAGTTGTAAGAGGATAATGACTTCTTTGATTTGGTAATTTCTTATTTATTATGGAATCATCTGAGTTAAAATAAATATATAAATAAACCCTAAACCCTAAACACTAAACCCTAATAGTAAACCTTAAACCCTAAACCCTAACCTTGAACCCTAAACCCTAAACCCTAAACCCCAAATCCTAAACCTAAACCTAAAGTAACTAAATAAATTAAAAAATAAACCTAAACCCTAAAACCTTATAAAACTAAACGTAAACCTAAACCCTAAGAATGGGTAGAACTTTGATGGTAACATCACCATCAACCAACATCGCCTAAATGGTGCAAAAGTGATAATAAATCACAGTGGTGGTGGGTTAGAGGTGTTAATATGGGGTGGTGGTCGAGTAGTGGTTATGGAGGAAAGCGATGGAGGTTATGGTGGTAGATATCAAATATGATGGTGGATCCGAGGTCGTGGTGGTTTTCATGGGAACAGAGAAATTGAAGAACAACCGATTATATATGTTGCTTATGGAACTGTGTATTTCTAGTATACATAGCTCTTGTTATCTAGGGTTTTTGATTTGCTCTATGCGTGCTCATTTTTTATCTATGTCGTCACTTGTGTCTTAGAAAACTTGGTGTGTTACTTGTTTGTTGAAATCAGAAGTAAAAAATGTTGAATTTAAATTTGTTCACCATTAACAAAAAAAAACTAAAAACCCTAAACCCTAAACTAAAACCGGAACACTAAACCTAAAACCTAAACCCAACACCCTAAACTGGTGGTGGAAGAGATAATATATGATGTATCCAAAACCGGAGAGGTTGGTTCTAATTGGAGAAATTAAGAATGGTCAACCAATCCGCTTATGGAACTGTTTATAAGAAATGGTTGTGGTTATCCATGGTTTCTGATTTGCTCTATGCGTGCTCATTTTTGATCTATGTCGTCACTTGTGTCTTAGAAAACTTTTTGTGTTACTTGATTGATGAAATTGAAAGAAGAAATGTTGAATCTAAATTTGTTCTCCGTTAAAAATATATATATATGAAAAACACTAAACCATAAACTAAAACACGAACCCTAAACCTAAGACCTAAAACCTAAACCCTAAAGCCTAAACCCTAAACCCTAAATCATAAACACTAAAACCTAAACCCTAAACCCTAAAACCCAAACCATAAACCCTAAACCCTAAACCTAAACCTAAAATAAAGTAAACCTAAACCTAAACTTAAACTAAATAAAAGAAAATAAACTAAAAAGAAACCTAAACCTAAACTAAAAAATAAAACCTAAAATAAACTTAAAATAAAAACCTAAAACCTAGACTTAAAAATATTAAATAAAATCATAAAGCTAAACATAAAACTAAAAAATAAAACCTACACCTAAAAAATAAAATACCAACAATACTCAACTAGAAAATAAACCTAAACCTAAAAAATAAAATAAACTTAAAAACCTAAATTATAAAAATAAGAATAAATAAAAATAAAAAATAAAATAAACTAAATAAACCTAAACCTACAATTTTACTTAATTAAAAAAAACTTTAAGCCCTAAGCTAACCATAAACCCTAAAGCCTAAACACTAAACTCTAAACCTTAAACCCTAACCCTAAACCTTAAATTGTAAAATCCTAAACCATAAAACCCTAAACCCTAAACCCTAAACCCTAAACCCAAAAAACCTAAAAATCTAAACCTAAACTAAATAAAACCTAAAAATAAAAAATATAAAAAAACCTAAACCTAAAAAAAATAAAAAAATAAAATAAAATAAAAACCTAAACTAAAACGTAGATCTAAACCTAAAAATAAAATAAAATAAGCAAATAAAAAATAAACTAAATTAAAATAAATAAAAAACTAAACAAAAATTTAAAAATAAAATAAACCTAAGAATAAAAAACCTAAATAAAATAAAAACTAAAACTAAAATAAAACTAAAAGTAACCTAAAATAAAATAAAATAAAAACTAAATAAAAAACTAAACCTAAAAAATAAACCTAAAAATAAATAAAAAATAAAATCTAAACACTAAACTAAAAAAAAACCTAAAACTAAAAAAAAAATAAAATAAACAAAATAAAATAAACCTTAACTTAAACTAGAATAAAGTAAACTAAAATAAATAAATCCTAAACCTAAACATAAAATAAACTAAACATAAACCTAAACCTTAACTAAATAAAATAAAATAACTAAGAAATAAACCTAAACCTAAACTAAAAAATAATACCTAAAAATAAACTTAAAATAAAAACCTAAAAAATAAAATAAAAACCTAAACCTAAACCTAAAATTAAAAAATTAAAACCTACTCCTAAAACAAAAAATAAAAATAAAACTCAACTAAAAAATAAACTTAAACCTAAAAAATAAACTAAAATAAAAAACCTAAACTAAAATAAATAAACCTAAAATAAATAAACTAAACCAAATAAAAAATTGAAATCAAAATAAAAAAATAAAATAAACAAAAATAAATAAAAAATAAACTAAACTAAACCTATCTAATTAATTTAACAAAACAACATAAACTAAATCCTAAACCCTAAACCCTAAACCTACAACCCTAAACCCTTAACCCTAAATGCTAAACCCTAAAACACTAAACCTTAAACCTTAAACCTAAACCTAAACCTAAACCCTAAACCTAAACCTAAACCTAAACACTAAACCTAAAACATATACCTTAAACCTACAAACATAAACCCTAAACCCTAAACTTATAACACTAAACCCTAAGCCCTAAATCCTAAACCATAAAAAACCATAAAGCCTAAACCCTAAACCCTAACCCTAAACACTAAATCCTAAAAGCATAAACCTTAAAACCCTAAACCCTACGCCCTAAACCTTAAACCCTAAACACTAAACCATAAACCTTAACCCTTAACCATAAACCCTAAACCTCAAACTTAAACCTAAGCCAAATGTAACTAAATAAATTAAAAAATAAACCTAAACCCTAAAACCTAATAGACCTAAACCTAAACCCTAAGAATGGGCAAAACCTTAAACATCACCACAACCATCCTCAATGTAGATCTACTAAGCTAAAAAATATTTGGGATTTGGTGCTGGATATGAGGTGGTGGTCAAACGAGTGGTGGTTATGGAGGCTAGGAGCAAAAGGTTACAACTCTGGTGGTCAAGAGGAGAGATCGCTATGATGGTGGATCCCGGTGCTAGGTGGTTTTCAAATAAGAGAAATAAGAACAACCCATTATATATGATGGAACTATAAAGATAAATATCTAGGGTTTTGATTTGCATGCTCATTTTATCTATGTTATCAATTATGTCTTACAAAACTTGGTGTTACTAAAATCAAATAAAAATCAATTTGTTCACCATTAACAAAAAAATCAAAAAACCCCTAAACCCTTAAACTAAAACCTAAACCCCTAAACCTAAAACCTAAACCAAAAACCTAAACCCTAAAACCTAAACCCTAAACCTAAAACCATAAACCCCTAAACCATAAACCTAAATAAACCTAAACCTAAATCTTAAACCTAAACCTAAACCTAAACCTAAACCTAAAAAATAATTAAACCTAAAATAAATAAATAAAACCTAAACCTAAATTAAATAAAATAAAATAAACCTAAACTAACTAAAACCTAAAAATAAAATAAAAATAAAATAAACCTAAACCTAAAAATAAAATAAACTAAACCTAAACCTAAAAAATAAAAATAAACCTAAACCTAAAAATAAAATTAAAAATAAACTAATAAAAAATAATAAAACTAAACCAAAAAAAATAAACCTAAAAAAAAAAATAAAAAATAAATAAAAACTAATAAAATAAATAAACTAAACTAAATAAAAAATAAACCTAAATATAATAATAAAAAAATAAATTAAATAAAATAAAAATAAAATAAATAAATAAATAATAAAAAAATAAACCTAAATAAATTAAAAAATAAAATAAATAAACCTAAAAAATAAAAAACCTAAATAAATAAAACCTAAAAATAAATAATAAAACCTAAATATAAAACCTAAAATAATAAAATAAATAAAACCTAAACTAAACTAAAACTAAAAATAAAATAAATAAATAATAAAAATAAAATAAATAAATAAAATTTTAAATAAAAAAATAAAATAAACCTAATAAACCTAAATAAAACTAAATTAAAATAAAAATAAATAACCTAAAATAAAATTAAAAATAACTAAACTAATAAACCTAAATTAAACCTAAACTAAAAAAAAAACACTAAACATTAAACTAATAACCCTAAACTAAAACCATAAACCCTAAAGTAAACTCTAACTCTAAACCCTAAACCTAATCTAAACATAAAAAACTATAAACCCTAAACTTACACTTAAACCCCAAAAACCTAATCCTAAAGCTAAACACTAAACCTAAACCCTAAGTTTCTAAACCCTAACCCTAAACCCTAAACCTAAACCTAAACAACCTAAACTCCTAAATATTAAATAAATAAAATCTAAACACTATACCCTAAACCTATAACCCTAAACCCTAAACCCAAAACCCAAAACTTTAACCTTTAACCTTAAACATTAAAACCCTGAGCCCAAAACCCTAAACGCTAAACCCTAAACCCTAAACCATAAACCCAAACCCTATACCGTAAACCCTAAAAACCTAAACTAAATCAAAACTAAAAATAAAATAAATAAAAAAACAAAAACCTAAATAAAATAAAAACTTAAACTAAAAGCTAAACCTAAACTTAAACCTAAACCTAAAAATAAAATAAAATAAAAAATAAAGAAAAACATAAACTAACTAAAAAAATAAAGTAAACCTAGACATAAAAAAACTTAAATAAAATAAAACTAAATGTAAAATAAAAAAATAAAATAAACCCAAAATAAAATAAAATAAAAGCTAAATAAAAACCTAAACCTAAAAAATAAAAATAAAACCTAAACCCTAAACTTAAACAAATCCTAAACCTAAAATAAAAAAAATAAAATAAACATAACCAAAACTAAAATAAACTAAACTAAAATAAATAAAACCTAAACCCTAAACCCGAAACCCTAAACCTTGAAACCCTAAATCCTAAACCATAAACCCTAAACCCTAAAGCCTAAACTGAAAACCCAAAACCTAAAACCCAAAATCCAAAACATTAAACCCTAAAAACCTAATTTCCAAAACCAAAAATAAATAAAAACTTAAAATAAAATAAATAAATAAACCCAAAGCTAAATAAAATAAGAAAAATAAAAAATAAAAATAAAACCAAAACCTAAACCTACACTAAACATAAAAATAAAATAAAAAAAATAAAAACTAAACTAAGATAAAATTCATAACAACCCTAAACCCTAAACCCTAAAACCTTAAACCATCACCCTAAATCCTAAACCCTAAAATTAACCCTATGCCCTTATCCTACAACCCTAACCCTAAACTCTAAACCATATACCCTAAACCCTAAAACCCTAAACTCAAAACCCTAAACCCTAAACTCTAAAACCTACAACACTAAAACCAAAACATAAACCTAAACCCTAAAGCATAAACCCTAAACCCTAAACCTTAAACCCTAACAACCTAAAAACCTAAACCTGAACTAAATAAAACCTAAAAATAATATAAATATAAAAACCTAAACTAAAACTTAAATCTGAACATAAAAAAATAAAATAAAAAATAAAAACTAAATTAAAATAAAATAATTAAAAACTCTAAACCCTAAAGCCTAAACACTAAACCCTAAACCCTAATCTAACCCTAAATCCTAAGTTGTCCCCTTAAACACCAAAAACCCTAAACAATAAAGCTCAAACACTAAACCTTAAACCCTAAGGCCTAAACCATAGCCCTATACCCTAAAGCCTAAAACACTAAACCCTAAAACCCTAAACCCTAAACCCTAAACCCTAAAAACATAAAACCTAAACCTAAACTAAATAAAACATAAAAATATAATAAATAAAAAAACTTAAACCTAAAAATAAAATAAAATAAAATAAAAAAACTACAAAAAATCAAATAAAATCAATAAAAACCTATATAAACCAAAAAAGTAAAATGAACCTAATAATAAAAAACTTAAATAAAATAAAACTAAACATTAAATAATAAAATAAATTAAAAAATAAAATAAAATAAGACTAAATAAAATACATAAACTTAAAATAAACCTAAAAAATAAATAAAAATAAAACTAAACCCTAAACTAAAAAAAAGCTTGAACCTAAAATAAATAATATAAAATAAACATAAACCTAAATTAAAATAAACAAAACCTAAATGTTAAGCCCTAAACCCTAAACCCTATATGCTAAAACCCAAAACCCTAAACACTAAACATATAACCCTAAACCTACAACCCAAAACCCTAAACACTAAAAATTAAAACCTAAACCTAAAACTTAAACCCTAAAACTTAAACCCTAAACCCTAAAGCTAAACCTAAACCTATAACCCTAAACCATAAACCCTAAAAAATTGTAACCCTAAACCTAAAACCCTGAACCCTAGACCCTAAACCCTAAACCTTAATGCTTAAAGCCTAAAACCCTAAACCTTAAACCCTAAACTAACCCTAAACCCTAAACCCTAAACCCTAAAAACCTTAAAGCTGAAAGCCTAAACTCTAAATCCTAATCTAACCCTAAACCCTAAGCTATCCTTAAACTCCAAAAAACCTAAACCCTAAAGCATAAATACTAAACCGTAAACCTTAAACATTAAACCCTAACCATAAATGCTGAGGCCTAAAACACTAAATCTTAAAACTCTAAACCCTAAACCCCTAAACACTTAAACCTAAACCCTAAACCTTAAAACCTAAACCTAAACTAAATAAAACATAAAAATAAAAAAAAATAAAAATATCAAACTTAAATAAAATTAATAAAATAAAAACTTAATCTAAACTAAAAAAAATAGAAAACCTAAACTTAAAAATAAAACAAAAATAAAATAATAAAAAAACTCAAATAATATAAATAAAAACCTAAAGAAAACTAAAAACTAAAATGATCCTAAGAAATAAAAACATAATTAAAATAAAAACTAAACAAAAAATAAAAATAAAATAAACTTAAAATAAAATAAAATAAAAACTAAATATAAAACATAAACCTAAATAATAAACCTAAAAATAAATAAAAAATAAAACCAAAACCCTAAACTTAAAAAAAAACCTAAACCTAAAATAAAAATAAAATAAACCTAAACCCAAACTAAAATAAACTAAACTAAAACAAATAAAACTTAAAGCTAAACCTTAAATAAACTAAACCTAACCTCTAAACCTAAACTAAATAAAATAAAATAAACTAAAAGTTAACCTAAACCTAAACTAAAAAATAAAACCTAAAAATAAACCAAAAAAAAAAACCTAAAACCTAAAAATTAAAAAAACAAAATAAAAACCAAAACCTAAACCTGAAAATAAATAATAAAACCTTAACCAAAAAATAAAATCAAAATAAAACTCAACTAAAAAATAAATCAAAACCAAAACCTAAAGCTAAAAAATAAATTAAAATAAAAAACCTAAACTGAAATAAATAAACTAAACTAAATAAAAACATAAACCTAACAAAATAAAGCAAACTAAAATAAATAAAATAATATACTAAATATACTAAATAAACCTAAACCTACCAGTTTACTTAATTTAAAGATTAAAAATACCCATAAATCCTAAATTTTAAATCGTAAACCTACAACCCTAAACCCTAAACTAACCATAAACCCTAAACCATAAATAAAAATAAATAAATAAAAACACTAACCCTAAACCCTAAACTTAACCCTAAACTCTTTACTTACAACCCTAAACTCTAAACTGTAAACCCTAATCCCTAAAAACCTAAACCCTAAACAATAAACCCTAAACCTTAAACCCTAAAACCTACAACCCTAAACCCTAAACCCTAAACCCAAACCCTAAAACTAAAAAATAAATCAAAACCTAAACCTAAACCTAAAACATAAACTAAAATAAAAAACCTAAGTAAAATAAATAAATCTAAAAAAATAAACAAAACTAAATAAAAATAAACATAAATAAAAAATAAAGAAATAAAATAAGCTAAATTAAATAAAAAAGTAAACTAAATAAACATAAACCTGTGTGTTTACTTAACTTTAAAAAAACCTTAAACCTTAAATATAAACCTAAACCTACAACCCTAAACCCAAAATCCTAAATATTAAACCCTAAAATGCCCTAAACCCTAAACAAAACTCTAATCCCTAAAAGCACAAACCCTAAAACCCTAATCTGTAAACCTCAAGCCCTAAACCCCAAAAACCTAAACCTAAACCTAAAGTTACTAAATAAGTTGAAAAATAAACCTAAACCTAATAACATAATAAACCTAAACCTAAACCTAAACCCAAAACCCTAAACCTTAAACCCTAATCCCTAAAAAGCAACCAAAACCTAAACTAAACAAAACATAAAAATAAAATAAATAAATAAAACCTAAACAAAAATAAAATAAAAAATTAAAATAAAATAAAAACATAAACTAAAATCGAAACTTAAAAAAAATAAAAAAATAAAAATCTAAGATAAAATAAATAAAAACTAAAATAAAATAAAAACTAAACCTAAAATAAAATTAAAATTAATCTAAAATAAAATAAAATAAAAACTAAATGAGAAGCTAAATACAAATGAAATAAAAGTAAACCTAAATAAAAATAAAAATTAAGTAAACTAAAATAATTAAAAGAAATGAAATAAACCTAAATCTATTAGTTAAAAAAAAAATAAAAAAATAAAAAATAAACTCCTAAGCCCAAAACTAACCCTAAACCCTAAGCCTACAATATTAAACCCTAAACCCTAAACCTTAAAACTCTAAACACTAAACACTAAACCCTAAAATCCTATACCATAAACCCTAAAACGTAAACCCTAGACCTTAAACCCAAACCCTAAAACCTACAACCTTAAACCCTAAACCCTAAACCCCAAACCTTAAACCCTAAACCTTAAAGCCTAAACCTAAACCCTAAATAGACAAACCTAAAAAACTAAGACTAAACTAAATAAAACCTTAAAAAAACCTAAAAATAAACAAAATAAAAAATATAATAAAATAAAAACCTAAATTGAAACTTAAACCTTAACCTAAACCTAAACCAAAAAATAAAATAACTTAAAAAAACTAAAATAAAATAAAGTGAATAAAACCTAAACTAAGCTAAAAAAATAAAATAAACCAAAAAAACCTAAATAAAATAAAAACTAAAAGTAAAATAAAAATAAAATAAAAACTAAATAAAAAATTAAACCAAAAATAAATAAAATAAAATAAACCTAAACAGAAACTAAAATAAAATAAACTACATTAAATAAAACCTAAACCTAAACCTAAAATAAATGAAACCGACCCTAAACAATATAACATAAAATAAATTTAACTTAAAATAAACCTAAAATAAAAAACCTAAATTAAAAAATTGAACCTAAAAATAATCCTAAAATAAAAACCTAAAATCGAAGCCTAAAAAATAAAATAAAAACCTAAACTTAAAAATAAAAATAAAAAATAAAATTAAAACCTAAATAATAAAATAAAAATAAAACTAATCTAATAAATAAACAAAATCTAAACTTAAACCTAAAAAAAAAAAAAATAAACTTAAACTAAAATAAACTAAAATAAACAACCTAAAATAAATAAACTAAACTAAATAAAATAAACCTAAATAAAAATAAGAAATAAAATAAATTAAAAATAATTAAAAAATAATCTAAATAAACTTAAACCTACTATTTTTTTAATTGAAAAAAGAACCCCTAAACCCTAAATCCTTAACCCTAAACCATAAATCCAAAACCATAAACCCTAAAATTAACCCTAAACCCTAAACCTACAATGCTGAACCTTAAACCCTAAACTCTAAACTAACCCTAAACCCTAAACCCTAACTAAAATAAATAAATAACCTTAACCCTAAACCCTCAACCCTCAACCCTAGAACTAACCATAAACCTTTAAGCCAGAATCCTAAACCCTAAAACCCTAAACCCTAAACTTAAAATCCTAAACCCTAAACCCTAAACCATAAAATCTAAAACCTTCAACCCTAACCCCTAAACCCTAAACCCTAAACCATAAACCCTAAATCCTAAACCATAAACCCTAAAAACCAAAAAACCTAAACCAAAACTATATAAAATCTAAAAATAAAATAAATAAATAAAACCTAAACTTAAATAAATAAAATAAAATAAAATCAAAACATAAACTAAAACCTAAACCTAAACCTAAACATAAACTTAAAAATAAAATAAAATATAAAATAAAAACTAAACTAAAAATAAATAAATATAATCCTAAGCTAAATTAAAAAATAATATAACCTTAAAAATGAAAAACCTAAATAAAATAACACTAAACATAAGATAAAAAAATAAACCTAAAATAAAATAAAATAAAAACTAAATAAAAACCTAAACCTAAAAAATATACCTAAAAATTAAACTAAAAATTGATAAAAAATAAAACCTAAACCACAACTTAAAAAAAAAACCTAAGCCTCAAATAAATAAAATAAAATAAACCTAAACCTAAACTAAAATAAACCAAACAAAAATAAATAAAACCTAAACATAAAATTAAATTAAACTAAACGTAAACCCTAAACTAAAAAAATGAAACAAACTAAAAGTAAACCTAAACCTAAACTAAAATATAAAACCTAAAAATGAACCTAAAATAAAAACCTAAAACTAAAACTAAAAAAATAAAACAAAAACATTAAGTAAACCTAAAAATGGTAAATAAAACTAGAACTTAAAAATTAAAATTAAAATAAAACTAAACTAAGAAATAAAGAAAAATCTAAACCTAAAATAAAACCTAAAAAATAAATTAAAATAAAAATGTAAACTAAAATAAATAAACCTAAATTAAATAAATTAGACAGAAATAAATAACAAATAAACTAGATAAACTAAATAAACCTAAATCTATCAGTTTGCTTAATTTTTTAAAAAAACCATAAACCCTAAACCCTAAACACTAAGCTAACCTAAACACTGAACCCCTAAACCCTAAACTAACCCCAAACCCTAAAAAAATTTTAAAAAAAAACCCTAACCCTATACCCTAAACTCTAAAATCGTAAACCCTAAGCCCTAAACCCTAAAACCTATAACCCAAAACCCTAAACCATTAATCCTAAATGCTAAACATAAAACCCAAAACCCAAAAACCTATACCCTAAAACCCTAAACCCTAAACCCTAAACCCTAATCCCTAAATCATAAACCCTAAAACCTACAACCTTAAACCCTAAACCATAAATTCCAAACCTTAAACCCTAAATTAACCCTAAACCCTAAACCTTAAACCCTAAACCCTAAAAATCTAGAAACCTAAACCTAAACTAAATAAAACCTAAAAATAAAATAAATAGAAAAACCTAAACCAAAATAAAATCAAAAATTAAAATGTAATAAAAATATAAACTAAAACAGAAACCTAAAACTAAAAATAAAAAAAACCAAACTAAAATAAAATAAACAATAACCTAAACTAAAGTTAAAAATAAAAAACCTAAGTAAAATAAAAACTAAACCTAAAATAAAAATAAAATAAATCAAAAATAAAATAGAATAAAAACTAAATAAAAACCTTAACCTAAAAAAACCTAAAATTAAAACTTAAAAATAAATAAAAAATAAAACCTAAACCCTAAGCAAAAAAAAATTGAACTTAAAATAACAATAAAATAAAACTAACCCTAAACTAAAATAAATAAAAGATAAACGTCAGCCCAAAATAAACTAAACCTACACCAAAAGCCAAACTAAATAAAATAAAATAAATTAAAAATGAACCTGAACCAAAAATTAAAAAATAAAACCTAAGAATAAACCTAAAAAAAAACTTGAACCTAAACTAAAAAATAAAAGATAAAACCTAAACCAGAAAAAAACTAAACTAAAAAATAAATCCAAACCTAAAAAAATAAACAAAAATTAAAAATGTAAACTAAAATAAATAAACTAAACTAAATAAAAATAAAATATAAACATAAATAAAAAAATAAACTTAAATAAAAATAAAAAATAAAATAAACTAAAAACCCCTAAACCTATTGATTTACTTAATTTTAAAAATGAAAACATAAACCCTAAAAACCCCTAAACCCAAAAACCCAAAACCCTAAATCCTAAACCACAAACCTTAAACCCTAAACCTACAATCCTAAACCTTAAACCCTAAGAAAGCCTAAGCCCAAAACCATAAACACTAATCCTAAACCCTAAAAGAATAAACCCTAAAACCCTAAACCCAAATCCCTAAACCATAAACCCTAAACCCTAAACCCTAAACCCTAAACCCTAACCCTACACCCTAAACCTTAAACCCCAAACCCTAAACCTAAACCTAAAGTAACTAAATAAATTAAAAATTAAACCTAAATCATAAAACCAAATAAACCTAAACCTAAACCTAAATCCTAAAAATGGGCAGAACCTTGACCAGAACATCACCACAACCGTGCCTCCGAGATTGGCGATTAAGGCGCACCACCATGGTAGTGGTGGTGGGGATCCGAGGTGCCGTGGATATGGAGGTTGGGTCAAAGTAGTGGTGGTTATGGCGGAGGAATGCACACAAACCATGGTGGTTATGGAGGGAGATCGAGGATATGATGATGGATCTCGCACTGAGAGGTCGTGGTTCTGGGAACTAGAGAAATCAAGAATGGTCAGATTTGAACTACCGCTATGGAATCAGATCTTTATAATAGAGATGGTTCTAGCTATCTACGATATTTGATTTTCTCTATGAGTGCTTATTTTGTCTATGTCTTCGCCACTTAGAAAACTTGGTCTGCTATCGATTTGATGAAATCAAAAGAAGAAATGTTGAATCTAAATTTGTTCTCTATAAAAAAACCAAAACACAAAACCCTAAACTAAACCTAAACCAAAAATAAAACATAAACACTAAACCCTAAAACCCTAAACCATAAACCCAAATCATAAAACATACATAATACCCTTAACCTTAAACCCTAAACCCAAAACCCTAAAACCTAAACCCTAAACCCTAAACCCTAAACCCTAAACCCAAAACCCCAAAAAAAACCCTAAACCCTAAACCCTAAACCCTAAACCCCAAACCCAAAACCCTAAACTATAATTTCTATAAAGCAAAAAACTTAAACCTAAACAAAATAAAACCTAAAAATAAAATAAATAAATAAACCTAAATAAAAATATAATAAATAAATAAAATCAAATAAAAACTTAAACTAAAACCTAAACCTAAACATGAATCAAAATAAAGATAAAATAAAAAATAAAATTTAAACTAAAATAAATTGAATAAAAACCTAAACTAAACTAAAAAATTAAGAAAACTAAATAAAATAAAAACTAAACCTCAAATAAAGTTAAAATAAAATAAAAACTTAAACCTAATAAAAAACTAAAAATCAAACTTAAAAAAGAAATAAAAAATAAATCCTAAACCCTAAACTAAAAAAAATACTTAAACCTAAAATAAAAATAAATTAAACCTAAACCTAAACAAAAATAAATAAAACTTAAATCTAAACCTAAAATAAACTAAACTTAAACTTAAACCTGAACTAAATAAAATAAAATAAAATAAAAATAAACTAAAACCTAAAATAAAAAAAATAAAACATAAAAATAAACATAAAATAAAAAATTTAAAACATAAACATAAAAAAATAAAATAAAAATGTAAACCTAAACCTAAAAATAAAAAATTAAAAATTAAAGGTAAAAAACAAAATAAAAATAAAACTAAACTCAAAAATAAACATAAACCTAAACCTAAACCTACAAAATAAACAAAAATTATAAACCTAAACTAAACTAAATAAAAATACAAATAAAAATTAAATAAATAAAAAAATAAACTAAATAAACATAAACCTTCTAGTTTACTTAATTAAAAAAATAATACAAAAATAAAAAATAAAAAAATAAAAAAATTGAAACCCTAAAATTGTCCTTCAACCCTAAACCCCAAATCCTAAACTTACAAACCTAAACCCAAAACCCAAAACCCTAAAACCTTATACTTTAAAGCCTAAACCCAAAACCCTAAATCGTAAACCCTAAAATTCAACACCCTAAACCCTAAACCCTAAATCATAAACCTTAAACCCTAAAACCTACAACCCTACACCCTAAGCCCTAAACTTACAACCCTAAACCCTAAACTCCTAAACCCTATAAAACTCAACCCTAAACCCTAAATCAGAAACTCCTAAACCCTAACTCAAACCCTAAATCATAAACCCTAAACCTAAAACCTACATAAATGCTAAGCTCTAAACCCTAAATCCTAAATTCTATACCCTAAACCCTAAAACCTAAAAACTAAACCCTAAATCAATAAAATGAAAATAAATAAAGAAAACCTAAACCTAAAAAAAAATAAAATAAAATAAAATATAAACTAAAACCTAAACTTAAACCTAAACCTAAACATAAAATTAAATTAAAAATAAAAACTAAATTAAAATAAAATAAAGAAAAACCTAAACAAAATTAAAAACCTAAAATTTAAAAAAAAAACCTAAAAAAAATGTAAAAAATAAAATAAAAAAACCTAAAATAAAATAAAATAAACCTAAATAAAAACATAAACCTAAAAAATAAACCAAAAATAAAACCAAAATAAATAAAAAAATAAAAGCTAAATCCAAAAAAAAACTTAAACTTAAAATAAACAAATAAAATAAACCTAAACATAAATTAAAATAAACAAAACTAAAATAAATAAAACCTAAACTAAACCTAAGAATAAAAAACCTAAATAAAATAAAAACTAAATGTAAAAAAAATAAAATAAACGTAAAATAATCCTAAAATAAAATAAACTAAAAGCTATAGAAAGCCCTAAACCTAAAAAATAAAACCTAAAAGTAAAACCTAAAAAATAAATGAAAAATAAATCCTAAACCCTGAACTAAAAAAAAACCTAAACCATAAATAAAAATGAAATAAATAACATAAAATAAACCTAAACCTACTCAAAAATAAACTAAACTAAAATAAATAAACCTAAACCTAAACCTAAAAACTAAAATAAACTAAATAAATAAAACTATAAACTAATAAATAAAACCTAAAAATATACCTAAAATGAAAACCTAAAACCTAAAGATAAAAAAATAAAATAAAAACCTAAACTTAAAAATAAAAAATAAAACATAAACCTTAAAAATAAAATAAAAATAAAACTCAACTAAAAAAATAAACCTAAACCTAAACCTAAATCTAAAAAATAAACTAAAATATAAACTAAATTAAAATAAATAAAGCAAAAATAAATAAAATAAACTAAATAAAAATTTAAAAAAATAAAGTAAAATCAATAAAAAATAAACTAAATAAACCTAAACCTATTACTTTACTTAGTTTTTTTAAAAAAAACCTAAACACAAAGCTAACCCTAATCCCTAAACCCAAAATCATAAACCCTAAATTCTAAAGCCTAAACACTAAACCCTAAAGCCCTAAACCCTAAACCCTAAAACCCTAAATCTTTAAACCTAAACCCTAAACACTAAACCCTAAAAACCTAAAAACCTAAAAAACCTAAACCTAAATTAAATAAAACCTAAAAATAAAATTTAAAAAAATCCTAACCCTAAATAAAATAAAAAATAAAATAAAATAAAAACCTAAATAAAAACATAAACCTAAACTTAAAAATAGAATCATAAACTAATAAAAGTAAACTAAAATAAAATAAATAAAATCTAAAATAAACTTAAAAATAAAATAAACCTAAGAAAAAATAACCTAAATATAATAAAAAATAAACATAAAAAACCAAATAAACAAAAAATTAAGTAAAATAAAAACCTAAACCTAAAAAATAAACCTAGAAATAAAACCTAGAAATAAATAATAAATGAAAGATAAACCATAAACTAAAAAAACTAAACTTAGAATAAAAATAAAATAAATAAAATAAAATAAACCTAAACTTATATTAAAAGAAAACCTAAACTAAAATAAATAAAAATAAAATAAATAAACTAAATTAAATAAAATTAAAAAATAAACCTAAATAAAAATATAAAATAAACTAAATAAACCAAAACCTACCGGTTTACTTAATTTAAAAAAAAACCCCTAAAACCTGACCACTAAATCTTAAACCCTAAACCCTAAACCCTAAAACTATCACAAAACCTTAAAACCTAAACACTAAACCCTAAACTCCTAACCCTTAAACACAAAACCCTAAACCCTAAACTTAAACTTTAAACCTTCACTAAACCCTAAACCCTAAAAACTCTAAACCTTTAAACCATAAACTAAAATCTATAACCTAAACCCTAAAACCCTAAAACTCCTAAAATTAAACTAAACCATTAAACCCTGTTAACCCTAAACTCTAAAACTATAAACACTAAAGCCTAAACTCTAAATCTTAAACATTAATCCCTAAACCCTAACCCTAAACCCTAAAACCCTAAACTATAAACCTTAAACCCTAAACCCTAAGCTTTACACCTTAAACCCTAAAAATCTAGAAACCTACACCTAAACTAAATAAAACCTAAAAATAAAATAAATAAAAACCCAAACCTAAATAAAATAATTTAATAACCTAAACTAAAACCTAAAACTAAAAGTAAAATATAATAAAATAAATAAAAACCTAAATTAAATAAAAAAATAAAATAAACCTAAAAATAAAATACTTAAATAAAATAAAAACTAAATAAAAACCTAAACCTAAAAAATAAATGTAAAAATAAAGCCTAAAAATAAATAAAAATTAAAACCTAAACCCTAAAATAAAAAAAGCCTAAACTTAAAATAAAGATAAAATAAATAAAATAAAATAAACCTAAACCTAAACTAAAATAAACTAAACTAAAATAAATAAAACTTAAACCTAAACCTAAAATAAATTAGACTTAAATTAAACCTAAATTAAATAAAACAAAATAAACTAAAAATAAACCTAATCTAAACTAAAAAAACCAAAAAATAAACATGAAATAAAATCCTAAATCTTAAACATAAAGAAATAAAATAAAATCCTATACTTAAACCTAAAAAATAAAATAAAAATAAAACTCAACTAAAAACTAAACCTAAACCTAAACCTAAAAAAAAACTAAAATTAAAAAACTAAACTAAATAAAAATAAAAGTTAAACCTAATAAAAATAATGAATAAAGTAAATATACTAAATAAACCTAAACCTAAATTTATAAAAAAAACTAAACCATAAAACTAAACCATAAACCCTAAACCCTAAACCCTAATCCCTAAAATGCTAAACCCTAAACCCTGAACCCTAAACCCTAAACCCTAACCATAAATCATAAACCCTAAACCCCAAATTGTAAACCAAAACCTAAAGTAACTAAATATATTAAAAAAACAAACCTAAACCCTAAAACCTAATAAACCTAAACTTAAATGTAAACCCTAAGAATGGGTAGAACCTTGACGACAGGAACATCACCATCAACCATGCTCAGTTTAGATTATTGATTTGATCGTGGGGATTTTATGGGGGGGATCTATGGCCGTGGATATGGAGGTGGTCGTCTAAGCATTGGTGGTTATGGAGGTGAGGAGGGTGATAGAGGTTACATCCATGGTGGTGGAGGAGGGAGAGATCAGGGATATGATGGTGGGGCCCACTACTCGAGAGGCTAGGGTGGTTCTGATGGGAACTAGAGAAATTGAAGAATGACCGATCCGATCTACTGCTTATGGAACTATCTCTTTATAGTACAAATAATTCTAGTTATCTAAGATTTTTCATTTGCTCTATGCATGCTCATTTTTGATCTATGTCACCACTATGAGTCACTATAGCACCAAGAGAAGGTGGGGAATTGGGGATATTAAAAATTTTAAAATTTAAATATTAAATTTTAAGTTTTAGGAGATAATTAATTTTGATTTTATAATGAGAAGATACAATTCTTTTAATACAAGAAAATAAAAGTACAAGAAAGTAAAGAAAGATAATAGTACAATAATTTTACATGGTTCTACCAAACCCTAAATCCCATATCCACCACATAGCCACCGGCTAGAAAATGACTAAATGCAAAATAGTTTATAAATAGTACTCTCCACAACACAGTACAACCCACTGAAAAATATATGTACTCTCCTACAAAGGGGCGAGTACAACCCCAATATAAATTTTACAGCACGAAAAGAAAAATACAAATATATAAATTTTGATAAAATAAATCTCTCACAAATATACCAAGCTATCCAATTCAAAAAGTGATCTCACAACTTATAAATGATCACTTTACAACTTACTAATTTACCAAGATAGATTACTCACTTAATTTTGATAAAAAATATTAAATAAATATCTTAAAGTGATCTTACTAAGATGTTTATGTTATTACAATTGGTAGATTAAAATAAAATTAATTTCAAAATAAATTCACAAAGTCTATTGCACAATAAGTTAAATTTCAGCAAGGAATAATTTTAATTTTAAGAGAAACTATAACTAGTATGTATATAATAATATAAGAAAGATTAACTTTCTCTAAACTTCCTTTTTCTTAATTCTTAAATAATGAAAAAAATAAGCTTTACTAAATTTTAGCAAGATAAAATTTGTAAAATAAAAAATATTAGTTGAAATAAAATGATAACTAACAAAGAAAATAATTTAATTTTTTATAAATTTTTATTTTGATAAGGAAACAGGTTTGGGTTCTTACAATTATTGTGCTAAGCCATATGCAAACACTAATGTTTGCTGCAACTATTATGATAGAAAAGGGCATATTTCATTTGATTGCTATGCATGTAAATTTGAAAACACTATGCAATCATCTTATGTATCAAAAGGTACAAGCACTACAAACTACCACACATGCAAGATATCTTGTTTTGAATTTAGAATGTGGATCCATGTACGTTGGGTTCCAAAAGTTAACATGTGATTTTGTATTGTAGGAATGCCTTCAAAGCAAAATCAAAGAATGCATGTGGTACTTGGACAGTGGATGTTCAATACATTTGATGGGAGATAAAGATAAATTCACAACTTTAGAATCATGTGATGGAGGATTTGTTACATATGGAGATAATGTAAAAGGAAAAATCATTGGCATTGGTTATATTTGTAAGAATTCTATCACTTTAGATAAAGTTTTCTAGTAGAAGGATTAAAACATAATTTAATTACTATTTTTCAATTATGTTTTAAAGGTTTGAATGTAGTATTTCATTCATCATATTGTATTATAAAAATTAATGAAAATGTTTTATTAGTAGGACAAAGACATAAAAATATTTATGTCATTGATTTAGATAGCTTTCATGATGTGAATTTGAATTTACTTTGTTCTAAAAGCACTCAAGATGATATATGGTTATGGCATAGGTGACTATGTCATATTAACATGCACATACTCAATAAAATTGCTAAACTTGATTTAGTAGTTGGATTGCCTAAATTAAATTTTCATTCAATCTATGATTGTGATGCATGTATTCATGGTAAGCATTCTTGAAGCTCATTTACAAGTAAAAATATTGTTTCTACTTCTAGACCTCTATAATTGTTGCACATGGATTTATTTGGTCCAATTAGCACCACTAGCTTAGGTGGAAAAAATTATGGTTTTGTGATTGTTGATGATTTCTGATATACTGGGTTTGTTTGTAACTTACAAGGATGATGTTTTTGGTGAGTTTAGAAAGTTTTCTAAATATATTGAAAGAGAACAAGGCTTTTTGATTATTAGGGTTCAAACCGATCATGATGGAAAATTTGAAAATAAATTATTGAGGATTATTGTCAATAACATGGGATTAGACATAATTTTGCAGAGAACTCCCCAACAAAATGTAGTAGTAGAGAGAAAAATAGAATATTAATTGAATTAAGTAGATCTATGCTTGATGAGTATAAATTGCCAAAATATTTTTGGGCAAAAGTAGTAAATACTACATACATGTTATGTAGATCTATTTTAGACCAATTTTAAAGAAGACACCCTATGAATTATATTTTTGGAAAGAAACCTAAGATTGAACACTTTCATGTATTTGGATGTAAATGGTTTATTTTGAATAATGTAAAAGAGCATTTAGGTAAGTTTGATTGTAAATCAGATGATGATATTTTTCTTAGGATACTCTCTTCTAGTAGAGCTTATAGAGTTTTCAAGAGAAAAATGATTGTAGAAGAATCAATACATGTTATTTTGATGAAAATTTAATTGATCCCAAAAAATGAAGTTATTGATGAAGTGATTAATAATTTTAAGAAAATATCTTTAGAAGATAATGTGGATGATTCATAAAAGAATGGAAATATAATAAAAATCATCCAAAGGAACTAATTATAGAGATCCTTCAATAGAGTTTTGACCATAAAACATAGTAGAGAGGTTGTAGATCATTCAAGAGGTTGAACCTAAAAATTTAGAAGAAGCATTAAAAGATAATTTTTGGATTATTGGTATGAAAGAAGAGTTGAATTAATCTGTAAGAAATGATGTTTGGGAATTAGTCCCAAGACCCAAAGATTAAAATGTCGTTGGAAAAAAATGGGTCCTTAGGAATAAGTTATGATTCAAAGCAGTTGTTAGAAATAAAGCTAGTTAGTTACACAAGGATGCACACAAGTTGAAGGTATAGATTTTGAAGAATCTTTGCACCTAGGGGAAGACTAGATGCTATTAGGTTACTTTGCTTAAAGGAACATATTCCAAGGAACTGCTGCATGAAATCGATATAAATTCCTTGATTATAAAATGGCTTTGACTAAAATATAGAATTTCACATATTTTTGTTAATTTTGAAATATGACATTTAAACATGATGATATAATTTATATATAAGCATACATATGTTAGTTATCATATAACCTTAAAATAAAATTAAAATATTTAATTATATTAAATATATTAACTAATTACACTTAATAGTCATAATTTATAATCAGTTATTATTTTGACAATTCAAATGCTATGTATGAAACATTTAATTCAATGTTAATTAGATAAAGATTTATATAAATTAACCTCATTATCATTATTTAAAATAAATAAAAATAATATGTTAAGTTGTGAAAAAATTGATTCATGCTAATGAACTCATATGAATTTCTAAGATAGTTATAAATTCATATAACCTAAAATATTGTATCTTGAGCTTCACATTATCCATTTTGATCTATCTTTCATTCTTCTATTCTTGGAATTTTTCTCAAAAGTATTATGAGATATATTGGATATGTAATTAGCAATTAATATATCTGAAGCACATAAAACAAACATTAGAACATCCAAGCATTCATTTGTTATCATCAAAATTGATCAGATTGGGCATGAGGCTCATTAAGCCAACAACCACTTGTGTCTTAGAGAACATAGTGTGTTACTTGGTTGAGGAAATCGAAAAGAAGAAATGTTGAATCTGAATTTACTCTGTTAAAAATAACCTTAAACTCTAAACCATAAACTAAAACTTGAACTCGATAATTTGCTAGAGCCTTTTACTATGCTGGTTGAACCATTGTTGATTCTTTTGGATTGGACTTTTTGGTTTCTGGTGATTGGTGGTTGCCTTTGGAGCCCCTTTGTGTGGTTGTTTTGTCTTCTAATAATTTTCAGTGGGTGTAGCTTATGTTTCCTTCAGTTGATGGTTTCATTTCGGAGTAGTTTAGTCATTTGTGGTTGATCACCCTTGTTTGGCTAGGCGAGTGCTTATTACTAGGACTTTGGCTTGAGGGCTCCTATCTTGGATTTGTTTGTTATTTCTCTATTAATTATCATTGGTCTAGGGCTTGCTGATGGTTGGTTCTGATTTTTCCTGGTTTGATGCTTGGATGAGTATTTTGTTAATGGTTATTGATGGTATTCTGACTTTGTTCTAGCCTCTCTCTGGGTTATTGTGATTAGTCAGTTGTGGTTTATGTTTTGTGGTTTTGTAACTAGCTAATTACTGCCCAATTTCTCTCTATTTAATGGTGTTGGATCTGTAACTCTATGGACTGTTGGCCTTGGATGTTCGCTTGTATCAGGTATGCTGGCTATAATGGCTTTGATGTTACTCACCTCTTCTCTTTGTTTGGTAGCATTACATATGATTGTAACCCTTCTTTATGAAGTTTCATGCTCATGTGTGCCCCTTGAGATGATCTAGCGAGCCTTCTCTTTCTCAACTCTCTCCTATTCTTCTTGTTATCTTTATCCTTTTTAGCTAAGACTTTTGTCATTGTAGTGTTTTGCAAATTTCTTTTATAGGTTGGAACTTTATAGAGGGAATGGCCATGGCTCAGTCAACCCAAGTGCCATTACTATAGACCTTACTTATCTTGCAAATTTCTTTTATAGGTTGGAACTTTATAAAGGGAATATCCATTGCTCAGTCAACCCAAGTGCCATAAACTAGAACCTAAACCTAAACCTAAAAATGAAATTAAATAAATTAATAATAATAAAATAAAATAAAATAAATAAAAACCTAAATAAAACTAAAAAAATAAAATAAACCTAAGAATAAAAAACCTAAATAAAATAAAAACTAAACATAAAATAAAAATAAAAAACCTAAAAAATAAAAAAATAAAACCTATATCTAAAAATAAAACCAAAATAAAACCTAAACCCTAAACTAAAAAAAAAAAAACCAAAAATAAAAGTAAAATAAATAAAACCTAAGCCTAAACTAAATAAAAAAATAAACCTAAATCTAAACTAAATAAATAAAATAAACCTAAACCTAAACTAAAAAATAAAACCTAAAAATAAACCTAAAATAAAAACCTAAAACCTAAACATGAAAAAATAAAATAAAAACTTAAACCAAAACCTAAAAATAAAAAATAAAAGGTAAACCTAAAAAATAAATTAAACATAAAACTAAACTAAAAACTAAACCTAAACCTAAACATAAACCTAAAAAATAAACTAAAATTAAAACCTAAACTAAAATAAAAATATTAAATAAATAAACCTAAATAAAATAAAACAAATAAAATAAATTGATATAAATAAATAAACTAATACCTATTCTTAATTTAAAAAAATAAACCTTAAATCAGAACTTTCTAAACCATAAACCCTAAAGCTTGCTCCTACCCTAAAGCCTCCTAACCCTACCACTAAACCATAAAAAAACCCTAAAACCCTAAACTTTAAAAGCATAAACCCTAAACCCTAAACCCTAAACTCTAAACCCTAAACCCTAACCCTAAATCCTAAACCCTATATCCCAAACCCTAAATCTAAGCCTAATGTAATTAAATAAATTTAAAAATAAACATAAACCCTAAAACCTAATAAACCTAAACCTAAACTTGAACCTTAAGAATTGTATCACCTTCTGATGGAGGTCAAAATTGTTTCTAGTTGGTACTACTGAGCTTTGGTTGCCTTATAGTTTTGGTGGCTCTCTCCTCCTTTGTCTCCTGTTGGTTTTAGGATGGGTGGCAAGATTGCTTGTTTGCTATTTTCCCTAGCCTATTTATTTTTTTGTGAGGGTTTATTGGCTGGTTGTTGCTTGATTGTTGTGGTATTTTTTAGCCTTTTGCTTTCAGTTTTTGCTATCTGGAATTGCGATAATTGGTTGAGCCTGGCCATTGGCTTTGTTCCTTCCTGGGTTGAGTTACTCTATCTAGGGTTGTTACCTGACATCTAGTTTTCATTCCCTTTTTCTGGTGGTTTTTTTGAAGTTATTTTTCGATGTTTACGTGTTGGCTGGGTGGCCCATGTGCTTGTTGCTTCTTTCTACTGTGGGATGAGCCTGCATGTGGTTTTGGCTGTTCTTGGCTTTGTTGCTATTTCTATTGATTTATGCTACTATGGTTGGCTGGTTGACCTTGATGGTTGGCTACAGCTGTACTGCTGCTTGGTGGATCTACAGAGTTTTTGGTTCTTTACCTTTAATCTTTGTTTACTTTGGGTGGCTTTGATGGTGGATATTTTTGGTTTCTGCCTTGTTTGGTTGGTTTCTTTACTCTAGTTTGGCTGGATGTTTTGCTGGTTAGTTTCCTATTTAATATTGATTATAGATACTGGAACTTGGCTAGCTCTTAACTGTTGGCTGTTTGGTTTAATCGAGGTAAGTTGGCTATGATGGCTAGGAAGTTTCCACTATTATCCTTTTGCTTGGTAGTAGCATATGTGATTATAACCCTTCTTCTAAAGTTTGGATGCTCACATATCCTATTGCCCCTTGAGATGAGTGTGACTGAGCCTGAGCATTATCTAAGATTTTTATCATTTTGTTACTTTTGTGTACTTAGCTTGTCCTTATTTTTAGATGCTTATCTCTATCTTAAGTTCTTTGCAAGTTTATGGCAAGTTTTGGGGTTCTAGGTGGTTTGTGCATCTCTTAGAAGATTTTTGGATATAGATGACTATGGTTGCCCTTCTTGGAATTTTGTGCTATTTCTCTCTTAATTTTTATCTTTTCATTCTTTGCTTTGGTTTTCTTGTAATACATAGGATTTACCTCTTTAACTATAGCTCTTTGAGCGAGTTTAGAGATTTATCCCTATAAGGACCTATTATCTCTTTCATTTTGGCAATAAAATTCTCCCACTTTTAATTTTTTCTAAAAGAAACCAAAGAATGGGGAGAACAGAGCGGTAACATCAACCAAACCAAGTCTAGATCTAGCGGAGGAGGTGAAGGTGGAGGCGTCGATTATCATAGTGGTGGTGGGGGATCTGGCGGTGTTGGTGGATATGGTGGTGGTGAGCACTGGTTATGGAGGCGAGGAGGTTCTGACCATGGTGGTGGCGAGGCGAGATATCGGGGATATGATTGTGGATCCTTCCAGTGCAGTGGTTTTGATGGGAAGCTGGAGGCGGAAAATTGCCAATTCGATCCACTGCTTATGAAATTTTGTCTTTACTATATAGACAGTTCTAGTTATCTAGGGTTTTTGATTTACTCTATGCATGCTCTTTTTCTATCCATGTCATCTCTTGTGTGCAAGAAAACTTGGTGTCTTACTTGGTTGATGAATTCGAAAAGAAGAAATGTTGAATCTAAATTTGTTCTCAGTTAAAAGAGAAATCAAAAAACTAAACCCTAAATTAAAACATGAACCCTAAACCTAAAATGTAAACCCTAAAACGTAAACCCTAAAATCCCTAAATCCTAAACTCTAAACCCTAAACCCTAAAACTTAAACTCTAAACTATAAAAAGATAAAAACCTAAACCTAAACTAATTAAAACCTAAAAATAAAATAAATAAAAAAACCTAAACCAAAATAAAATAAATAAAATAAAATAAAATAGAATCATAAAATAAAACCTAAACATAAACCTAAATAGGAAATAAAATAAAAAATAAACAGTAAACTAAAATAAAATAAATAAAAACCTAAACTAATCTAAAAAATATAAAACTTAGATAAAATAAAAACTAAACCTAAAATAAAAATAAAATAAACCTAAGATTAAATAAAATAAAATAAAAACCTAAACCTAACAAAATAAATGTAAAAATAAAGCTTAAAATAGATAAAATATAAAACCTAAATCATAAACTAAGAATAACCTAAACCTAAAGGAAAAATATAATAAACCTAAACCTAAACTAAAATAAATAAAACCTAAACCTAAACTTAAAATAAACTAAACCTAAACCTAAACTAAATAAAATAAAATATTCTAAACACAAACCAAAACCTAAACTAAAAAATAAAACCTAAAAATGAACCTAAAATAGAAATCTAAAACCTAAACCTAAAAAAAAAACAAATCTAAACCTAAACCTAAAAATAAAAAATAAAACCTCAACCTAAAAAAATAAAATAAAAATAAGCTAAAAAAATGACCAAAATAAAGCTAAACTAAAATAAACTAAAATAAAACCTAAACTAAAATAAGTTAACTAAACTAAATAAAATAAAATAAACCTAAATAAAATTGATAATAAAAAACTAAAATAAATTAAAAATAACCTAAATAAACCTAAACATACCATTATCTTTAAATTAAAATTAAACAATAAAAATATTAAAGAAAACCATAACCTAAATTATAAATGCTAAACTTACACCTAAACCCTAAAACCCTAAAACCCTAAACCAACCCTAAAACCTAAATCCTAAAACCTTAAACCTAAACCACTCTCACTTAAACCCTAAACTTTGTTTTGAAAACCTACCCTAAACCCTAAACCCTAAACAGAGCCTACCCTAAACTAAACCCAACCTAAAATAAATTAAAATAAATTAAACCTAAACTCTAAACGTGACCAAAACCTAAACCTAAAATAAAATAAAATAAAATAAAAACTAAAATTAAAGAAAGAAAAACCTAAACTAAACAAAACATAACCTAAAAATAAAAAACCAAAATAAAATAAAAACTAAACATAAAATAAAAATAAAATAAACCTGTGATAAAATAAAATAAAAACGAAATAAAAACCTAAACCTAAAAGTAAAACAAAAAAAATAATAATAACACCTAAAGCCTAAACTAAAAAAAAAAACTTAAACCTAAAATAAAAATAAAATAAACCTAAACCTAAACTAAAATAAGCTAAACTAAAATAAATAAAATGTAAACCTAAAGCTAAAATAAACTAAATGTGAACCTAAACACAAACTAAATAAAATAACATAAACTAAAAATAAACCTAAGCCTGAACTAAGAAATAAAACCTAAAAAAACCTTAAAAATAAAAAAATTAAAATAAAACATAAGATAAAATAAAAATAAAATAAATTACAAAAAACCTAAACCTAAAAAATAAACTAAATAAAAAAACTAAACTAACATGAATAAACACAATATAAATAAACCAAACAAAATAAAAATTAAAATAATCCTAAATAAATAAATAATAAAATAAACTAAAATAAATAAAATAAACTAAATAAACATAAACATACTACATTACTACTTAAATAAAAACACTAAATAAACTCTAAATCTTAAACCCTAAAGCCCTAAATTGTAAATCCTAAACCCTAAACCTAAACCCTAAACCCTAAACATATACCCCACCCTAAACCTACCTTAAACCCTGGGCTAAACTAAACCCTCCCAAACCCTAAACCACCCTAAATATAAACCACTTTGGTTGACATATCCATAAGCTTGGTATAATAACTAAACAAGACCCTAAACCTAAACTCCCCCCACCCTAAACCCTAAACAAACCTAAACCCACCTAAAACCCTAAATGCTAGCCCACCCAAACCCTAAACCCTAAACCCTAAACCCTAAAACCTAAATCATAAATCATAAAACCTAAACTGAAACCTAACTAAACTTAAAAAATAACTTATAAATTAAAAGAAACCTAAACCTAAAAACTAATCCTAAACCTAAACCCTAAGAATGGTGGGAACCTAATAGGAACATCAGGATCATCAAGATCTAGAAGTGGAGGTGAAAGCATAGGCAATAATTATCCTAGTGATTGTGGGGGATCTGGAGGTGGTGGTCAGATTAGTGGTTGTTATGGAGGCAGGAGGAGCAATAGAGATTATAGTCATGGTGGTGGAAGAGGGCGAGATCGAGGATATGATGGCAAATCCTACAAATCGAGAGGCTGGGGTGGTACTGATGGGAACTTGAGAAATTGAAGAACGATGGATCCGAACTACTGCTTATTGAAGCATGTTTCTACAGTAGAGACGATTCTAGTTATCTAAAGTTTTTGGTATGCTCTATGGATGCTCATTTTTTATTTGCATTTTTGCTTGTGTTGTAGAAAACTTGGTGAGTTACTTGGTTAATGAAATCAAAAAGAAGAATGTTGAATATGAATTTATTTTCTTTTTTTTAAAAAAAAGACCAAAAACCCTAAACCCTGAACTAAAATGTGAACCCTATACCCTAAACCCTAAAATATTAAACCTAACACCCTAAACCATAAATATATAAACCTATTAACCAAAGCTAAACACTAAAGCTAAAAACCTAAACTAAAATAAAATAAAACTAGAAATAAAATAAATAAAAACATAAATAATAATAAAATAAAATAAATAAAATAAAACCTCAACTAAAACCTAAATCTAAACTTAAAACAAAATAAATAAAAAATAAAACATAATTGAAATAAAATAAATAAAAACCTAAAATAACAAAAAAAGAAAAAACCTAAATAAAATTAAAACTATACCTAAAATAAAAATAAAATAAACTTATAATAAAAACTAAATAAACATTTAAACCTAAAAAATAAAACTAAAAAATAAAACATTTAATAAAACTTAAACCTATACCCTAAACTAGAAAAATATTAACCTAAAATAAAAAATAAAATAAACCTACCTAAACTAAAATAAATAAAACCTAAACCAAACTAAACCTAAACCTAAACTAAAAATGAAATAATCTAAAATTAACCTAAATAAATAAAAACAAAAATTAACCTAAAATAAAATGAAAACCTCAACTTAAAAAAAATGTAAACCTAAACCTAAAATAAAAAATGGATCCTAAACCTAAGAAATAAAATAAAACTAAACTATAAAATAAACCTAAACCTAAAATAAATACTAAAAAAATCTAAACTAAATGAATGGACCAAAATAAATAAACTAAACTAAATAAAAATAAATTTCATCTAAATATAAATATAAAATAAAATAAACATAATAAAATAAAGAAAACTAAAGCCTAAACATGAAACCCTAAACCCAAACCCTTAAAACCTAACTACCCTAAACCCTAAACCTAAACCCTAAAAAACCACAAACTAAACCTAGCCCAAACCCCTACCCTAAACCTAACTAAAAACCCACCTAATCCACTCCCTAAACTCTACCCTAAGCCTAAGCCCTAAACCCTAAACCCTCTAAACTGAAACCTAAACCTAAACAAACTAATTAAATATAAAAATAAACCAAAACCCTAAAGCCTAATAAACCTAAACCTAAACCCTAATAATGGGAAGAACCTTAATGGTAGGAACATCAGCATCAACTAGGATCAATCTAAATTTGGCGGTGGAGGCGAAGGTGGAGGCGGCAATTTTCACAATGGTGGTGGGGGATCTGGAGGTGCTAGTGGATATGGAGGTGGTGGTAAGATCAGTGGTGGTTATGGAGGTAGGAGGAGCGATGAAGGTTATAGTCATGCTGGTCACGAAGGGATAGATCGGTGATATGATGGCAGATCCCCCTACTTGAAAGGTGGTGGTGGTTCTGGTGGGAACTGGAGAAATTGATGATCGGCCGACCCGATATGCAGGTTGTGGAACTATGTCTTTATAGTAGAGATAATTCTAATTATTTATGGGTTTTTGATTTGCTCTATGCGTGCTCATTTTTTACCTATATCTTCACTTGTGTCTTAGAAAACTTGGTGCGCTACTTGGATGGTTAAATCAAAAAGAAGAAATATTAAACATGAATTTGTTCTCTCTTAAAAAATAACCTTAAACCATAAACCCTAAACTAGAACTTAAACCCTAAACCTAAAACCCTAAACCTAAATATAAAATAAACCCTAAACCTAAACCTAAACTATAAACCTAAACCTAAACTAAAATACTACCCTAAAAATCACAATTTTAAATTCTAAACCCTAAACCTTAAACCATAATTCCTAAACAATAAACCCTAAACCCTAATCCCTAAACTGGTAACCCTAAACCCTACACCCTAAACCCTAAACCCAAAACCCTAAAACACTAAACTCCTAAAAGCAGGCCTAAACTTCAACCCCTAAACCTAAACTAAACCTAAACTAAACTGACTTCTCAGGCCATAAACCCTAAACCTAAACTAAACTGAAACCCTAAACCTAAACCTGATCCTAATTAGGCCCTAAACCTAAAATAAAGTTTAAAACCTAAACCTAAAACTAAAATAAAAACCTATGCTATGCAAAATAAAAATAAACCTAAACCTAAGTGAAATACAAATAAAACTAACTAAAAAAATAAACCTAAACCTAAACCTAAACCTTAAAATAAACTAAAATAAAAGAACAACTATAAATAAACCTAAAATAAATAAACTAAACTAGATTAAAATAAAAATGAACCTAAATAAAAATAAAAAGTAAAATAAACTAAAATAAATAAAAAATGAACTAAATAAAAAAATTAATCCTAAACATACTCATTTACTTAGTTTAGAAAAATATTTTAAAAAATTAATATGAAAAAAAGCCTAAACCCTAAAACCACAAATCCTAAATCCTAAACTTAAACTAAACCCCAAACCTAAACCTAAAGAAACCCTAATTCATAGATAACCCTAAGCCCTAAAACCCTAAACCCTAAACCCTAAACCCTAAACTCTAAACATTAAACCCTTAACCCTAAACCTAAAAAACCTAAATCCTAAAACCCTAGACCTTAAACCCTAAAACCTAAAACCTAAACTAACCCTAAATCATAAGCTATCCCTAAACCCCAAACCCTATACCCTAAAAATCCTAAACCCTAAAGCCTAAACACTAAACCCTAAACCCTAAAGCCTAAGCCTTAAACCCTAACCAAAAAACCCTAAACCCTGAGTCTTAAAGGTAGTGGATCAAGAGGTGCTGTTGGATATAGAGGTGGTGGTTATAGAGGCAGGAGAAGAGATAGAGGTTACATCCATTGTGGTGGTGGAAGGATAGATCGAAAATATGATGATAGATCCTGCTACTCGAGAGGCAAGGGTGGTTTTGATGGGAACTAGAGAAATTAAAGAACGATCGATCCAATCTACTGCTTATGGAACAGTTTCGTTATATTAGAGATGATTCTAGTTATCTAGGGTTTTTGATTTTCTTTATGCATGCTCATTTTTTATCTATGTTATCACTTGTATCTTAGAAAACTTGGTCTGCTACTTGGTTGATGAAATCAAAAAGAAGAAATGTTGATTCTGAATTTATTCTCTATTAAAAAAACCTTAAACCTTAGACCCTAAACCCCAAATTGAAACCTTAAAACTTTAAAACCCTAAAAAACCTAAAACCAAAACCCATTGTATACCCCTAAACCTAAACTAACCATAAGCGGTAAACTTACCTAAACCCCAACTTACACTAAACCTAAATACTAAACTCCTAAACCACCACTAAAACCTTAAACCAAATCTAAAACTAAACCCTAAACCCTAAACCCACTGAACCACAAAACCTATACAAACTATGCCTACCCACCTAAACCTAAACCTAAATCCTAAAACCCTAAACCCTAAACCTAGGAAATAAAAGGGGCCTAATTTAATTGGCTCATGATTAATAGTTAATTAGCTTAAGGGACTTAATTAATCACTCTAATGGGTTTCCCACACATGTAGACTAAACTTAATTTCATTAAACTCATTTAGGTTATTAAACACCTAAAGATCTAACCCATAATTTAATTAATTATGTTTGGGGTTTAGGGTTTAGTGTTTAGGCTTTAAGGTTTTGGGTTTTTTTAGCATTAGGTTTTTGGGTTTGGGTTTTGGGTTTGGGGTTTAGGTTTTTAGGCTTTAGGGTTTAAGGTTTAGATGTATAGGTTTAGGGTTTAGGGTTGTACATTTAGGGTTTAGGGTTAGTTTTAGGATTTATGATTTAGGGTTAAGGTTTTATTTTAATTTTTTCAATTTTTTATTTCTAGTGTTTAGGATTTACTGTTTAGGATTTAGGTTTCGGGTTTAGGATTTATTTCAGGGTTTAAGATTTTTATTTTTTTCTAATAGAAAATATTTTAGATTTAAAATTTCTTCTTTTCGATTTGATCAACCAAGTAACACACCAAGTTTTCTAAGACATTAGTGATGACATAAATAAAAAATGAGCACACATAGAGCAAATCAAAAACTTAAGATAACTAGAACCATCTCTACTATAAAGAGATGGTTCCATAAGAAAAAAATTAGATCAGTTGTTCTTCAATTTCTCCAATTCCCATCAAAACCACCTTAGCCTCTCAAGTTGCAGGATCCACCATCAAATTTTTGATCTCTCTCTTCGCCACCATCATGCTTGTAAATTCATTGCTCCTCTCCACCACCCTTTCACCACCTCCTATCCACCGGCACCTCCGGATCCACCACCCATGCTTGCGCCCTCGCCTTTCCTCCATCACTAAATCTAAACTAAGCTTAGTTGACAATGATGTTCCTATCGTCAAGGTTATGCCCATTCTTAGGGTTTAGGTTTAGGTTTAGTTTAGGTTTACTAGGTTTTATAGTTTAAGTTTATTTTTATTTAGTTACTTTAGGTTTAGGTTTTAGTGTTTAGGGTTTTGTTTAAGGTTTAGGTTTAAAGTTTAGGTTTAGGGTTTAGGTTTTTTTAACTCAAATGATTCCATAATAAATAAGAAATTACCAAATCAAATAAGTCATTATCCTTTAATGACTAATAAAATAGGATTAAATAAAATGCAATTTAAAATTGATAAAAAATAGTATTTCACAAAATGATTTAACTCATAGAGACAATAAAAATTTATTTTATAGAAGGCCAACAAAGCTTTATCGAATAACCTGAAACCTATATCATCATCAGATTCCTTAGCAAGCTATTCCTTCTTCTCTTCCACTATAGCAGCCAGACTAGTAACAGTAGTAGGAGTAGTAGAAGCATCATGCACAGTAGCCACATCAAATTTACTAGTATCCTTCAAATACTCCTAAACCATACCATTATGGGTATATGGCAATCGTGATGGTTAGGACCTTCTTGTTGACATTGATGAACATGTGGGATGATGCAGTAAGGGTGGGATAAGAAAGGGCTAGTAAAAGAGAAGTGGTCATTAAAAGGGCTTGGAAAACTTCTCGATGGGATCATCTTTAGTGAGGTCAACCACCTCAAGACTGAACACTGATCCATCATCATACACAGACTAGACGACAAGGCCATAAGAGAAATGCCTAGTCCCTAACTTAGCGAGGAGAGCAGCCTCTGAGATCCCACCTTATCACCTTTTTTAATCATCTCAATCGGGGTGATAATTACTACAAAACCTAGAAGAAAGAAGTCTCTGAAGGATCTAAACTAGTGCTACCTGGAGGAACCATAATAATAATAAGTGCAACAAGACCAACATGGGTAAGAGCACCAACTTCGTATTTCGCAACCTCTTCACTGACCTCTTTAAAATCAGCTCAATCAGAGTTTAGGGCTTAGGTTGTAAGCATTTAGGGTTTATGATTTTAGGGTTTAAGGTTTAGGGTTAGGGTTTAGGGTTTTTTAGGGTTTAGGGTTTAGGTTTATAGGTTTAGCATTGTATGTCTACGGTTTAGGGTTTAGGATTTAAGATTTAGGGTTTAGGTTTTTTTAAAAAAATTAAGTAAATTGGTAGGTTTATGTTTATTTAGTTTATTTTTCATTTATTTTAGTTTATTTTATTTTTTATTTTTTAAGTTTATTTTTATATTTAGTTTATTTTATTTATTTTGGTTTATTTATTTTAAATTTGTGGTTTTTATTTCACTTTATCTTTTGGTTTAGTTTAGGTTTATTTTCGTTGAGTTTTATTTTTATTTTATCTTATTTTAGGTTATACTTTTATTTTATGTTTATGTTGGGTTTATGGTTTAGTTTTTTATGTTTAGGTTTTAGGTTTTTTTTATTTTTTAAGTTTTACTTTAAGTTTTACTTTCTAGTTTAGGTTTATTTTATTTTATTTTATTTTATTTAGTTTTACACATTTAGGTTTTATTTCTTCTAGTTTAATTTATTTTAGTTTAGGTTTTGGTTTATTTTATTTAGTTTATTTTTCATTAATTTTAGTTTATTTTATTTTTTATTTTTATTTAAGTTTATTTTTTATATTTAGTTTATTTTATTTATTTTTGGTTTATTTATTTTAAGTTTAAGGTTTTCATTTCACTTTATAATTTAGGTTTAAGTTTTGGTTTATTTTTTCATTGAGTTTTATTTTTATTTTATCTTATAGGTTTAGGTTATACTTTATTTTTAAGTTTATGTTTAGGTTTATATTTTATTTTTTTTATTTTTTTAGGTTTTATTTTAGTTTTATTTTAGGTTTTACTTCTAGTAGGTTTAGTTTATTTTAGTTTTATTTTATTTATTTAGTTTAGGCTATGTTTAGGTTTTATTTCTTTAGTTTAATTTATTTTAGTTTTTTTTGGTTTATTTTATTGTTTTATTTTGTTTTTATTTTAGGTTTATTTATTTTTAGTTTAGGGTTTATGTTTTTTTATTTATTTTTAGGTTTATTTTAGGTTTGCTTTTATTTTATTATATTTTATTTTACATTTTATTTGTATTTATTTAGGTTTTATTCTGGTTTATTATATTTTACTTTAGTTTAGGTTTATTTATTTTATTTTAGTTTTGTATTTATTTTATTTTATTTATTTAGGTTTAGGTTTAGGTTTAGTTTAGGTTTTAGATTTATTTTTTTATTTTTAGTTTATTTATTTATTTTATTTAGGTTTTATTATTTTAAGCTCAGTTGGGTTTAGGGTTTAGGGTTTAGAGTTTATGGTAGGTAGGTTTAGGGTTAAGGTTTAGGGTTTAGGGTGGTGGTGCTTTAGGTTTAGCATTTTAGGGTTTGGGTTTGAGGTTTATGGTAGGGTTTGGGGTTTAGGGTTTAGGGTTTGGGTTTAGGGTTTTAAGGTTTAGGGTTTATAGTGGTTAGGGTTTTATTCCTTTTATTATTTATTTTTTAGGGTTTAGGGTTTAGATTTAGGTTTTAGGTTAGTTTAGGGTTTAGGGTTTTACTTGTTTTTAATAAGTAACAAATTTAGATTCAACATTTCTTCTTTTTGATTTCGTTAACTAAGTAACACATAAAGTTCTCTAAGATGCAAGCGATGACATAGATTAAAAATGAGCATGCATAAAGCAAATGAAAAACCATAGATAATTAGAACCATTTCTAATATAAAGACTGTTCCATAAGCAGCAGATCAGATTGGCCATTCTTCAGTTTCTCTATTTCCCATTAGAACCACCCCGCCTCTCAAGTAGTGGGATCCACCATCATATCCCTGATCTCTCCCCCGGCCACCACCACAATAGTAACCTCCATCACAGTTCCATAGGTTTTTTAGTTTATTTTATTTTAAAGTTTTATTTAGTTTAGGTTTAATTTTTTAGGTTTTTAATGTTTGGGGTTTAAGGTTAGGGTTTAAGGTTTAGGGTATAGGGTTTAGGGTTTAGGGTTTGGGGTTTAGGGTTGTAGGTTTGAGGTTTAGGAATTAGGGTTTAGGGTTTAATTTTTAGGCTTAAGGTTTAAGGTTTTTAGGGTTTACGGTTTTTGTTTTAGGGTTTAGCATTTAGGATTTATGGTTGTAAGCTTAGGGTTTAGCGAAAGGGGTTAGTTATATCTTTTTTTTTATTTATTTTTATTATTTTTTATTTTTTTAGGATTTCGGGCATAGGGTTTAGGGTATAAGTTTTCAATTTAATGTTTATCTTTTAGTTTAGGTTTATTTTTAAATTATGTAAACTTGAAGGTTTAAGTTTTTTAGTTTACTTTAAGGTTTAGGGTTTTTTAGGGTTTAAGTTTTTTTTTTTAAAATTAAAAACCAATAGGGTTTAGGATTATTTAGTTTATTTTATTTATTTTAGTTTATTTAATTATTTTTATTTATTTATTTTTTTTTTTATTTAATTTAATTTATTTATTTTAGGTTTATTTATTTTAGTTTAGGTTTTTTTATTTTAGTTTATCTTTAGATTTAGGTTTAGTTTATTTTTTTAGTAGAGATTTATTTTATTTTATTTTTAGGTTTAGGTTTTAGTTTTATATTTAGTTTAGGTTTTTTATTTTATTTTTTTATGTTTAGATTTTAGGATTATTTTTAAACTTTATTTTTTTAGTTTAGGATTAGGTTTATTTTAAATTTTATTTTATTTAGTTTTTAGGTTTTATTTATTTTTAGTTTATTTTAGTTTATGTTGAAGTTTATTTTATTTTGTTTATTTTATTTTTATTTTAGGATTAGGTTTTTTTTCTTTAGGGTTTAAGTTTTATTTTTTATATAATTTTTAAGTTTTATTTAGGTTTAAGTTTTTATGTAGATTTTATTTTCTTTTTTTAGGTTTATTTTATTTTTATTTTACATTTAGTTTTTATTTTTTTAAGTTTTTTATTCTTCAATTTATTTTACTTCTTTTAGTTTAGTTAAGGTTATTAATTATTTTATTTTAGTTTATTTGATTTTATTATTAGGTTTAGGTTTAAGTTTTAATTTAGATTTTTATTTTATTTTAATTTGGTTTAGATTTTTTATTTATTCTTTTTTTATGTTTTATTTAGTTTATGTTTAGGTTTTTATCATTTAGTATGTTTGGGGTTTGATTTAGTTTTAGGGTTTTTTTATTTAGGGTTTAGGCTCAGGTTTTAGGGTTAGCTTTAGGGTTTAGTGTATAAGTTTTTGATTTAGGATTCAAGTTTTAGTTTAGGTTTATTTTACATTAAGTAAACCCAGTAGGTTTAAGTTTTCTTTAACTTTTAAGGTTTAGGGTTTAGAGTTTAGGGTTATTAGTTTTTTTTTAAAAAAAATTAAGTAAACTAGTAGGGTTGGGGTTATTTAGTTTATTTTATTTATTTTAGTTTATTTAATTTTTTTATTTAGTTTATTTTTTATTTTTATTTAGTATAATTTATTTACTTTAGGTCTATTTATTTTAATTTAGGCTTCTTATTTTAGTTCATTTTTTTTTAGGTTTAGGCTTGGGAGATTTTATTTTATTTTTTATTCTAAGTTTAGGTTAAGGATTTTATTTTATTTCTTATGTTTATATTTTAGGTTATTTTTTAGGATTATTTTATATTTTATTTTTATAATGATTAAGATTATTTTGGTTTATTTTATTTTATTTAGTTTAGGTTTTATTATTTTAGGTTTAGGATTTGGTTTTATTTTAGTTTAGTTTATTTTAGTTTAGGTTTAGGTTTAGGTTTATTTTATTTTATTTATTTTATTTTTATTTTAGGTTTAGGTTTTTTTCTATAGGGTTTAGGTGTTATTTTTTATTTATTTTTAGATTTTCTTTGGTTTTTCTTTTTAGATAGTTTTTATTTTATTTTTTTAGGTATATTTTATTTTTTATTTCACATTTAGTTTTATTTTCTTTAGGCTTTTTATTCTTAGGTTTATTTTGTTTTAGTTTAGTTTAGATTTATTTTATTTTAGTTTATTTGATTTTATTTTAGGTAGTTTAGGTTTAGTTTAGGTTTTTTTATTTTATTTTATTTTTTATTTTTATTTAGGTTTAAGTTTAGAGTTTAGGTTTAGGGTTTGAGGTGGGTTTAGGATATTAGATCTAGGTTTTTTATTTTAGGGTCACGTAGGTAGTAGAAGGGTTTAGGGTAGTATAGATTTTAATGTTGTTTTGTTTAGGTTTATTTTTAAATTAAGCAAACCTGTAGGTTTAAGTTTTTTTTATTTTACTTTTAAGGTTTAGGGTTTAGGGTTAGCTTAAGATATATGTTTTTTTTTAAATTAAGTAAATCGATAGATTTATGGTTATTTAATTTATTTAGTTTATTTTTTATTAATTTTAGTTTACATTATTTTTAATTTTATTTATGTTTATTTTATTTTAATTAGTTTAATTTATTTATTATAGGTTTATTTATGTTATTTATTTTAGTTTTTTTTTAAGTTTAGGTTTAGGTTTAGGTTTATTTTTTAGTTGAGATTTATTTTTATTTTATTTTTTATGTTTAGATTTTATCTTTTATTTTAGGTTTATGTTTAGGTTTTTATTTTATTTTTTTATGTTTAGAGTTTAGGTTTTTATTTTAGGTTTATTTTTAGATTTTAATTTTTAGTTTAAGATTAGGTTTAATTTTTAGTTTAGATTATTTTATTTAGTTTAGTTTAGGTTTAGTTTAGGTAGTTATTATATTTTAGTTTAGTTTATTTTAGTTTAGGTTTAGTTTATTTTTATTTTAAGTTTTGGTTTTATTTAGTTTAGGTTTTATTTTGATTTATTTTAGGTTTTTTAGGTTTATTTAGTTTATTTTATTTTAGGTTTATTATTATTTTACATTTAGTTTTATTTTAGTTTTATCTTAGGTTTATTTTATTTTTTTAGTAGTAGGTTATTAATCATTTTATCTAGATTTAATTTATTTAAGTTTAGGTTTAAGTTTAGTTCTTATTTTATTTATTTTATTTAGGTTGGTTTTATCTTTTGTTTTAGGTATTTATTTAAGCCCATCTTGGTGGCCTAGGGTAGGGCCCAGGGTTTTGGGCCCAGGGTTTAGCCTAGGCTCTTTTAGTTTGTGGCTCAGGCTAGGATAACTAGGGTGGTTTAGGGTAGGGTTGGGGCCCAGGGAGGTGAGTTTAGGTTTGGGGCTCAGGATCAGGGTTAATTGGGTGGTGGGTGTGATTTAGGTTTAGTCAGGGTTTAGTGTTTTTTTAAATTAAGCAAACCCGACAGTTTAGTTTATTTTGTTTATTTATTTATTTTAGTTTATTTTATTTTAATTTTATTTTATTAATATTTTTATATTTAGTTTAGCTTATTTATTTTAAATTTATTTATTTTAGGTTAGGTTTTGTTTTGTTATTTTTTAGTTTAGTTTATTTTGTATTAGGTTTTATTTTATTTTTTTATGTAGTTTAGGTTTTATTTTAATTTTAGGTTTAGGTTTATAGTTTATTTTAGGTTTTATTTTAGTTTAGGTTTAGGTTTATTTTAGTTTATTTTATTTTATTTAGTTTAGAGTTTAGGATTAGTTTATTTTAGGTTTAGGTTTAGGTTTTGTTTTATTTTATTTATTTAGGTTTATTTTTAGGTTTAGGTTTTATTTAGTTTTATTTTATTTTATTTTAGGTTTATTTTATTTTCATTTATGTTTAATTTATTAGGTTTATTTTTTTAAGTTTATTCATTTTATTAAGTAGTTTAGGTTTTTTCTTTTATTTTAGTTTTATTTTTTTATTTTATTTTTTAGGTTTATTATCTAAGTTTTAGTTTAGGTTTTATTATTTTATTAATCACTAGCTTTAGATTTTATTTTTTTATAATCTTAGGTTTATTTATTTAGGTTTAGGTTGGTTTTTGGGTACAATAGGGTTTAGAGTTTAGTGGTAGTTTGGGTGGGGCTCAGCTCTTAGTGTGCCTAGGGTTTATGATTTAGGGTGCAGGATCATGTAGGTTGGGGTCTGGCCTAGGTTTGGTTTATGGTTGATTTAGGGTTTATGGTAAGATCTGTGGTCAGGATCAGTGGGAGGCTCAGTAGAGTTTAGTATAGTCAGTACAGTGGGTTTTAAGGTAGAGTTTAGGTTAGGGTTTTTTTTTAAAATTAAGCAAACCCAATCAATTTATGTTTATTTAGTATATTTTATTTATTTTAGTTCATTTTATTTTATTTTGATTTAGGGTTATTTATATTTATATTTTAGTTTAGTTTATTTATTTTGGGGTTATTTATTTTGTTTAGGTTATTTATTTTAGTTTATTTTTTTATTTAGGTTTAGGATTAGTTTTGGTTTATTTTAGTTTTATTTTATTTTATTTTATTTTGAAGGTTTAGATTATTTTATGTTTAGTTAAGTTTTATTTTATTTTTTTTAGGTTTTTTTATTTTAGGTTGTATTTTAGTTTAGGTTTTTAGTTATTATTATTATTTAGTTTAGGTTTAGCTTTTTAGTTTTCTTTTATGTTAGTGCTTTTATTTATCTTTTAGTCAGGTTTATTTTATTTTATCTTTTTATTTGATTTTATTTAGGTTTAGTTTTTTATTTTAGTTTATTTAGATCATTTTATTTTATCTTTTATTTAGTTTAGGTTTTATTTTATTATTTTAGATTAAATTTATTTTATTTTATTCTTTTTATGTTTAGGTATGTTTAGTTTAGTTTTATGTTTCATTTTATTTTATTTTATTTTGGTTTAATTTTTTTTATTTTATGGTCATTTTATTTAGATTGGTTTATAGCTTTAGGGCTCAGGGCTTAGTTAAGCCAGTGGTGGGGTAGTTTAGTGGTGGGGTTTTTTGGCCAGTTGTGGTCAGTAGCCCAGGGCCTAGAGCTCAGATTTAGGTTTGGGCTCAGTGGTGAGGGTGGAGGCCTAGCTTTGGCTCAGTGGTCAGTTTAGTTTAGTGGTCTGGTTTTCTTTAAATAGAGAACAAACCATATTCAACATTCTTCTTTATATATTTATTTTATTTTATTTATAGTTTATTTTATTTTATTTATCATGTTTATTTATTTTATTTTAGTTTAGTTTTATGTTTTATTTTAGTTTAGTTTATTTAGTTTATTTTAGTTTTATGTTTTTTTTATTGATTTATTTTATTTTCTTTTAGGTTTAGTTTTATTTTATTTTAGGTTTAGGTTTAGGTTTTATTTTATTTTTAGGTTTAGGTTTTTATTTTATTTTCTTAAGTTTAGGTTTATGCCTTATTTCGTGTTTTATTTTAGGTTTTATTTTTAGATTATTTAGGTTTATTTTAATATTATATTTTATTTTAGGTTTAAGTTTAGTTTATTTTTTTTAGGTTTATTTTATTTAGTTTAAATTTTTTTAAGGATTAGGTTTATTTTATTTTTTATTTTATGTTTAGGTTTTTTTAGTTTGGTAGGTTTTATTTTTTTATTTATATTTAGGTTTCTTTAGGTTTAGGTTTTATTTAGTTTTTTTATATTATTGTATTTTAGGTTTATTTTTATCTTTATTTAGGTTTATTAATTTTGTTAAGTTTGGGTTTTATTTATTTTATTTAGTTTTCATTTTGAATTTTTTAGCTCAGTTTAGTAGTTTTAGGTTAGCTAGGTTTATTTTATCTTGGTTTAGATTTTATTAATTTATCTTTAGGCTTTATTAGGGTTTACATTTTTTAGCTTTTTGGTCAGGGTCAGGTTAGTAAGGCCTGGGTTCCACCCATTTAAGGTTTGGGTGGATTTAGGTTTATGGTTTTGGGTTCAGTGGATTTTGGTTTTATGGTGGCTTTTAGGATTTTAGGGCTCAGGTTCTGGCTCATGGTTTAAGTAGGTTTAGGTTTGATTTTAGTTCGTGGTTGGTTTAGTCTATTTATTTATTTATTTTATTTTGGTTTATTTATTTTAATTTAGGTTTTGTTTAGTTTCTTTTTAGGTTTTAGGTTTAGGTTTAGGTTTATTTTAAGTCGAGATAAATTTTATTTTATTCTTTAGATATTATTTTTTATCTTAGGTTTAGGTTTTATTTTATTTTTTTATGTTTAGATTTTAGGTTTTTATTTTAGGATTATTTTTAGATTTTATTTTTTATTTTAGGATTATTTTTAGATTTTATTTTTTAGTTTTGGATTAAGTTTATAGTTTAGGTTTCGGTTTAGGTTTAGTTTATTTTAGGTATAGGCTTTGGTTTTATTTATTTTAGTTTAGTTTATTTTAATTTAGGTTCAGGTTTATTTTATTTTTTTTATTTTATTTTTATTTTAGGTTTATATTTTTTTCTTTAGTATTAGTTTTATTTTTATTTATTTTGTGTATTCTTAGGTTTTGGTTTCACCTAGTTTATATTTTATTTTTTTAGGTATATTTTATTTTATTTTACATTTAGTTTTTATTTTCTTTAGATTTTTTATTCTTAGGTTTATTTTGTTTTTTAAGTTTAGTTTAGGTTATTAATTATTTTATTTTTGTTTATTTGATTTTATTTTTAGGTTTAGGTTTAGGTTTTAGTTTAGGTTATTATTTTATTTTATTTTTTTATTTTATTTAAGTTTAGTTTTTATTTATTTATTTTATATTTAGGTTTTATTTAGTTTAGGTTTTGGGTTTAGGCTTTAGGGTTTTAGGGTTTACAATTTTAGGGTTTAGGGCTTAGGGATTTTAGTTTAGGTTTATTTTTAAATTTAGTACACCTGTAGGTTTAAGTTTTTCTTATTTTAGTTTTAAGGTTTAGGGTTTAGGTTTTTTTTAAAAATTAAGTAAACCGGTAGGTTTAGGGTTATTTAGTTTATTTTTTATTTATTTTAGTTTATTTTTATTTTTAATTTTTATTTATGTTTACGTTTTATTTTTTAATTAGTTTAATTTATTTATGATAGGTTTATTTATTTTAATTTAGGATTTTTATTTTAGTCTATTTTTTTAAGTTTCAGTTTAGGTTTAGGTTTATTTTTTAGTTGAGATTTATTTTTGTTTTATTTTTTAATTTTGATTTTATTTTTTATTTCATGTTTATGTTTAGGTTTTTATTTTATTTTTTATGTTTAGAGTTTAGGTTTTTATTTTAGGTTTATTTTTAGATTTTATTTTTTAGTTTAGGATAGGTTTATTTTTAGTTTATTTTATTTTATTTAGTTTAGGTTTAGGTTTAAGTTTAGTTTATTTTAGGTTTAGGCTTAGGTTTTATTTATTTTTGATTAGTTTATTTTAGTTTAGGTTTAGGTTTATTTTATTTTGTTTATTTTATTTTTATTTTAGGTTTAAGGTTTTTTTTTTAAGGTTTATGTTTTATTTTTTATTTATTTTCAAGTTTTTTTTAGGTTTAGGTTTTATTTAGTTTTTATTTTATTTTTTAGGTTTATTTTATTTTTATTTTACATTTAGTTTTTATTTTGTTTAGGTTTTTTATTCTAATGTTTATTTTATTTTTTAGTTTAGTTTAGGTTATTAATTATTTTATCTTAGTTTATTTGATTTTTTTATGCTTAGGTTTAGGTTTTCATTTAGGTTTTTATTTTATTTTATTTTCATATTTTATTTAGGGGATTAGGGTTTAGGGTTTAGGGTTTTAGGGTTTAGAGCTAAGGTTTTTTAGTTTTTAGGGTTGTAGGTTTAAGGATAGCTTAGGGTTTAGGATTTTTTAGTGTTTAGGGTTTAGGGTTTAGGGTTTAAGGTTATAGGTTTATGGTTTAGGGTTTAGGGTTTAGGGTTAGTTATAGGATTTAGGGTTTAAGGTTTAGGATTTAGGGTTTAAGGTTTAGTGTTTAGGGTTTAGGGTTTTTTTTAAATTAAGTAAATTGATAGGTTTAGGTTTATTTAGTTTATTTTTTTATTTATTTTAGTTTATTTTATTTTTTATTATTATTTTGGTTTATCTTTTATTTTTATTTAGTTTAGCTTATTTATTTTAGGTTTATTTATTTTAGTACATTTTTTAGGTTTAGGTTTAGGTTTATGTTTATTTCTTTTAGTTAATTTTTATTTTATTTTAGGATTAGGCTTTATTTTTTATTTTTAGCTTTAGGTTTAGGTTTAGGATTTATTTTACTTTTTTAGGTTTATGTTTATAGTTTTCATTTTAGGTTTTATTTTTTAGTTAAGGTTTAGGTTTATTTTTGTTTAGTTTATTTTATTTAGTTTAGAGTTTATGTTTAGTTTATTTTAGGTTTAGGTTTAGATTTATTTTATTTTGTTTATTTTAAGTTTAATTTTTTTTTAGTTTAGGGTTATTTTTTATTTATTTTTAGGTTTATTTTTAAGGTTTAGGTTTGTATTTAGTTTTTATTTTATTTTATTTTAGGTTTGATGTATTTTAGGTTTAGGTTTTTAGGTTTTTGGGGTTTATGATTTAGGGTTTGGAGTTTAGGATTTAGGGTTTAGGGTTTGGGGTTTAGGCTTTAGGGTTTAGGGTTTGGGGTTTAGGGTTTATGATTTAGGGTTGTAGGTTTTTGTGTTTAGGGTTTAGGGTTCAAGGTTTAGGGTTTAGGGTTTATGGTTTAAGGGTTCAGGGTTTAGGGTTTAGGATTTTAGGGCTTAAGATTTAGGGTTTAGGGTTGTAGCTTTAGGGTTTAGGGTTAGTTTTAGGGTTTAGGTTTTATGGTAAGGGTTTTTATTTATTTATTTATTTATTTTTAAAATTAAGTAAACTCATTAGTTTAGGTTTATTTAGTTTATGTTATTATTTATTTTAGTTCATTTTATTTTTTATTTTGATTTAGGGTTATTTTTATTTATATTTAGTTTAGTTTATTTATTTTATGTTTATTTGTTTTAGTTTAGGTTTTTTATTTTAGTTTATTTTTTATGTTTAGGTTTAGGATTAGGTTTTGGTTTATTTTTTAGTTTTGTTTTATTTTTATTTTATTTTTAAGGTTTCAATTTTATTTTTTATTTTTATGTTTAGTTTAGGTTTTTATTTTATTTTTTAGGTTTAGGTTTTAGGTTTTTATTTTAGGTTTAATTTTTTAGTTTAGGTTTAGGTTTATTTTTAGTTTATTTTATTTTATTTAATTTAGGTTTAGGTTTAGGTCTAGTTTATTTTAGGTTTAGGTATATGTTTCTTTATTTTAGTTTAGGTTTAAGATTATTTTCTTTTTATTTTAGGTTTTGGTTTTTGATTTAGTTTAGGGTTTAGGTTTTGTTGTTAGGTTTATTATTTAAGTTTAGGTTCTTACTTAGTTTTTATTTTATTTTATTTATTTTAGGTTTGTTTTTTTATTATTTTATGTTTAGTTTTGATTTTATTTAAGTTTTATATTTTTTTAGCTTAGTTTTAGTTTTTATTTATTTTATTTTAGATTAGTTTTTATTTTTTATTTTATTTTCTTTTTAGGTTTATGTTTAGGTTTAGGTATAGGTATAGGTTTTAGTTTATGTTTTTAACTTATTTAATATTATTATATTATTTTGGTTTAAATTTTTTTATTTATAATATTTTTAGGTTTTATTTAGTTTCAATTTTGATTTATAGCTTTTTAGTGTTTAGGGTTTACGGTTAGTTTAGGGTTTAGGATTTAAGGTTTAGGGTTTGGGGTTTGGAGTTTAGGGTTTAGGGTTTAGGATTTTTTTTGGGTTTAAGGTTTAGGGTTTAGGGTTTAGGGTTTATGGTTTATGTTTGAGGGTTTAGGGTTTAAGTTAAGGTTTTTGGTTTAGGGTTCAGGTTTTAGTTTAGGGTTTTGTGTTTTTGGGTTTTTTTCTTTTAAATAGAGAACAAATTCATATTAAACATTTCTTCTTCTATTTATTTAGTTTATTTTTTATTTTTTTTATTTTTTTTATTTTTTATTTTTATTTAGTTTAGTTTATCTATTTTAGGTTTATTTATTTTAGTTTAGGTTTTTTATTTTAGTTTATTTTCTAGTTTTAGGTTTAGGTTTATGTTTATTTTTTAGTTGAGTTTTCTTTTTATTTTCTTTTTTAGGTTTATGTTTTATTTTTTATTTTTAAGTTTAGGTTTAGTTTTTTATTTTATTTTCTAGGTTTAGGTTTTATTATTTATTTTTATGTTTAGGTTTAGGTTTTTATTTTATCTTCTTAGGTTTAGGTTTTAGGTTTTTATTTAAGGTTTATTTTTAGGTTTTATTTTTTAATTTAGGTTTAGGTTTATTTTTAATTTATTATATTTTTATTAGGTTAGGTTTAGGTTAAGTATATTTTAGGTTTAGGTTTAGGTTTTATTTATTGTAGTTTAATTTTTTTTAATTTTGGCTTAGGTTTATTTTATTTTTATTTTAGGTTTAGATTATTTTTAGTTTAAGGTTTAGGTTTTACTTTTTATTTATTTTTAATTTTTTTTAGGTTTAAGTCTTTATTTAGTTTTTATTTTATTTTATTTTAGGTTTATTTTATTTTTATTTCAGGTTTATTTTTTATTTTATTTAGGTTTTTTTATTTTTTAGTTTAGCTTGGGTTTTTATTTATTTTATTTTAGTTTAGTTTTGATTTTTTATTTTTTTTTCTTTTTAGGTTTTGGTTTAGGTTTAGGTTTTAGTCTTAGTTTATGTTTTTATTTTATTTTGGTTTAAGTTTTTTATTAATTTTATCTTTAGGCTTTATTTTGTTTAGGTTTAGGTTTTTCGCTTTTGAGGGTTATGGTTTTGGGTTAGTTTAAGGTTTAGGGTTAGTTCATGGTTTAAGTTTGGGGTTTAGGATTTAGGTTTTATGATTTTTTTTTGGGTTTAGGGTTTAGGGTTTAGAGTTTAGGGTTTAGGGTTTAGGATTTATGGTTTTAGGGTTTAGGGTTTATGGTTTAGAGTTTATGGTTTAGGGTTTAGGTTTATGATTTTTAGGGTTTAGGGTTTAAGTTTTAGGTTTAGGTTTCAGGTTTTAGTTCCGTGTTTAGGGTTTTGGGTTTTAACAAAGAACAAATTCAATTCAACTTCTATTTAGTTTTTTTAGTTTATTTTTAGGTATTTTATTTTTTATGTTTATTTTTTTTTTTATTTTAGTTTAGGTTTTTATATATTTTCTTTTAGAGTATTTTTATTAGTTTATTTTATTTTATTTTTGGGTTTTTGTTTAGATTTTAGTTTAGGTATTTATTTTAATTTAATTTTTTATTTTATTTTAAGGTTTTATTTAGTTTAAAGTTAGGTTTTTAGGTTTATAGGTTTTTAGGGTTTAGGGTTTAGGGTTTATTGTTTTAGGGTTTAGGGTTTAGTGTTTAGATTTTTTTTGGTGAAACCCCATATAGGGGGAATTTTATTGCCACAAAAAGAGGGTTGCAAGATCCTTAAGAGGGGATAAACTCTAAAACTACTGCTCAAAGAGCTACAATCAACCTAGAGAGTAAATCACCTATCTAAGTACATCCGAAGCAAAATAAAAGAGAAAAAAAGCAAAAGATACAAAATGATTAACATAGAGAAGATGGATCTGGGCCAAAGCTCATCATGATGAGAATGCATGCATAGGAGCAAACACGCAAGAGAAAGAAAAATGCATCCAAATATGTAGAAAGATAAAAATTAGCACAATTAGAGTAATATAAACAAAGTGGAAGGTAAAAGTAGCATAAACTGAGAAAAATTATAGAGAAGTGTGTGAGAGAAGGCCCAGGCTTAGTCACACCAAATTGGGGCAAATGCCGATATGAGCATCCAAACTTCAATGGAAGGGTTACATCACAAGAGCTACTACAAAACCAAAAAGGAGTGAAATCATCACAACCATCATAGCCTACAAACTTGTGGGAAGATAGCAGCCATTTGTTGAAAGTATTATGAGCCTTAGTACCTGCAAACCTAAACAAAGCCATATACACTATAGAAAAAAAGACAACCAAGAGCAAAATGGGGATATGTATCACCACTATAGTCACCATAGCATGAGAATCCCTACCCATATAAAAATGAACCATCTTAGCCACATCCACCTTATTAATACCAGATCCAAGAGTAAAATTAAGCTAACAGGAAAACCCACCATAAGTAAACAACTAAAAAGGCCAGGCAGAAGATAGAAACAATAGACAACCAGCTGAAAAGCCAGCTGAAATCCTGCTAAGTATATCATTTAGCATGTGAATAACACCATCCCAAATCATATGAAACTTACAGGCCAGGAAAACAACCTAGGAATATAGCCCATAAAAAGGATACCCATTCAGAATAAACAATGCAGATGTTAACAAACACCAAGTTAATAGCATAAACACAACATGAACTACACAAGTCATAATAGAACCAAGATGGGATTGCAGCAGCAGATTAGATAGCCCACAAGCCGCAGGTGATAAGCTACACCCAACCGCAAACAACATAAAAAAAAACAATTAGAGAAACAACCCCAGAAGCAGCTTGCTGGGCATAAAACCCGATAATCCATTCAGCCAACAACCAAGATTGCAAACCAAGAAAGCAAACCAAATATTTCACCCAATAGAGGGTTTAAAGTTTAGTGTTTATTCTTTAGGATTTAGGGTTTTTAGGGTTTAATGTTTAGAATTTGTGGTTTGCTTAGGGTTTAAGATTATTTTAGATTTTAGGGATCAAGGTTAAGGTTTAGGCTTTAGGGTTTAGGGTTTTTAAGGTTTAGGGTTAGTTTAGTGATTAAGGTTTAGGGTTGTATGGTTGAGGGTTGAGGGTTTAGGGTTTAGGGATAGGGTTAGGGTTTAGAATTTAGGGTTTAGAGTAGCTGACCTTAAACCCTAAATACTCAACGTTTAATACGAAAGAATAATTATAATTGTATTAAATGCTAAGGGGCCTAAACCTTAAACCTTAAACCCTAAACCTTATACTCACAAACCCTAAACAAACCCTAAAACCCTAAACCTAAAACTTAAACCCTAAACCATTAAACTAACCCTAAACCCTAAACCACAAAACCTAAAAACACTAAACCATAAAGCCAAACCCTAAACCTAAACACAAACACTAAGCTAAACCTAAACCCAAACCTAAAACAAAGCCCACCTAACCTAACACATAAACACTAAACACTACCACACTAAATCCAATCCCAAACCTTAAATCCTAAATCCACTGACCACTGTGCCTACTACCCTAAACCCAAGACCTAAAACCTAAACTTAAACTAAATTAAACCTAAAAAATAAAAATAAATAAATAAACCTAAACCTAAATAAAATATAAAATAAAAATAAAACCTAAACCTAAAAAAGATAAAATAAACTAATCAAATGAACTAAAATAAAATAAATAAAAACTTAAACTAAACTAAATAATAAAATAATCTAATAAAATAAAACCTAAATAAATACACACTAGAGATAAATAATAAATAAAATAAAACTAAATAAAAAACCTAAACCTAAAATATAAACATAAAAAAAACTTTAAAATAAATAAAAATTAAACATAAACCTAAACTAAAAAAACCTAAACCTAAAATAAAATAAAATAAACAAAATAAAATAAACCTAAACCTAAACTAAAATAAACTAAACTAAAATAAATACTAAACCAAAACTTAAACTAAATAAAATAAAATAAACTAAAAATAAACTAAAAAAATAAACCTAAAAATAAACCTAAAATAAAAACCTAAAACCTAAACCTAAAAAAATAGAATAAAAACGTAAACCTAAAATTAAAAATTAAAAATAAAACCTAAACCTAAATGATATATTAGAAATAAAACTCATTCAAAAAATAAACTTAAACCTAAATCTATAAAATAAACAAAATAAAAAACCTAAACTAAAATAAATAAACCTAAAATTAATGAACTAAACTAAATGAAAAGTAAACCTAAATAAAATAAAAAATATAACAAAATAAAACTAAAATAAATAAAAAATAAACTAAATAAACTAAACCTACCTGTTTACTTAATTGTTTTTTGAAAAGGAAAACCCTAAACCCTAAACCTTAACTAATCCTAAACCACAAACCACACCTACAACAAACCTCTAAACCCTAAGACTAAATCACAAAACCTTAAACCCAAACACTAAATCTTAAATCATAACACTAAAAGTATAAACCCACAAAACCTTAAACCCAACCACACCCTGGACCCTACCCTATTCTCAAAACCCTAAACCATAAACCTAAACTAAGTAACTAAATAAATTTAAAAATAAACTTAAACCAGAAAACCTAATAACCTAAACCTAAACCTAAACACTAAGAATGGGCAAAACCTTGATGGCAGGAACATCACCATAAACCAAGCTCAGTCTAGATCTGGTAGTGGAGGAAAAGGTGAAGGCAATAGTTATCGGAGTGGTGGTGAGGGATCTTGAGGTGTTGGTGGATATGGAGGTGGTGGTTAGAGCAGTGGTGGTTACGGAAGTCGGAGGAGCGATGGTGGTTATAGTCGTGGTAGTGGTAGAGGGAGAGATAAAGGATATGATGGTGGATCCCACTACTAGATAGGCCGGGTCAATCTAATGGGAACTAGGGAGAATGAAGAACTGTTGATCCGATATTTTTCTTATGTAACTGTGTCGTTGGTTTTCCTCTATGCGCGATCATTTTTTATTTATGTCATCACTTTTGTCTTGGAAAACTTTGCGTGTTACTTGGTTGATGAAATCAAAACGAAGAAATGTTGAATCTGAATTTGTTCTATGTTAAAAAAAAACCCTTATACTAAACTATAAGCCTCGATACACAGACACAAACCTAAACCCTTAACACTAAATCCCTAAACCCTAAGGCAATTAACCACAAATAGCACAACCTAAACCCACAACCCAAACTAAGCCGTAACCATAGGCAAACACAAACCCACAAACCTGAGCCAGACCACAAATCCTCAGTAACTAAATCCACAAATCCACAGAATCTTTAAACCCTGAAGCCTTAACTAAATGAGACCTAAAATAAATAAATAAAAACCTAAACAAAAATAAAATAAAATAAAACATAAACTAAAACAAACTAAACACTTAAAGAAAATAAAATAAAAGAAAATAAAATAAAATAAAATAAATAAAACCTAAACTAAACTAAAATAAATAACCTAAATAAAATAAAACTAAACAAATAAAATAAAATAAACCTAAAGTAATATAAAAACTAAAAAAAACTAAAATAAAAAAAATAAAACCTAAAAATAAACTAAAATGGAAACCTAAGCCCTAAACTTTAAATAAAAAATAAAATTAACAAAATAAAATAAACCAAACCCTAAACTAAATTAAAATAAAACATAAACCTAAACCTAAACATAAACTTAAACCTAAAAATATAATAAAATAAAATAAAAATAAATTAAACAAAATAAAAGAAATAAAACCTAAACTAAACTAAAAAAAATAAAATAAATCTAAACATAAAAGATAAAATAAAATAAACCTAAAAATAAAATAAACCTAAAATAAAATAAAATAAAACCTAAACTATAAACTAAATATTCTTAAACCTAAAAAAAAAATTAAACAAAATAAAATAAACCTAAACCTAAATAAATATAAACTAAATAAAATAAATAAACCTAAATCCAAAAAATAAACTATAATAAAAAAATAAAACCTAAAAAATAAACCTAAAATAAAACCTAAAACCTAAACCAAAATAAAAATAAAACCTAAACCTAAACTTAAAAGTAAAATAAAACTTAAACAAATCAAAATTAAAAATAAAACTAAACTAAAAAATAAACAAAAATCTAAACCTTAACCTAAAAATTAAATTAAATAAAAAACATAATCAAAAATAAATAAACCAAACTAAATAAAAATAAAAATAAACTTAAAAAATCAAATAAACTAAAATAAATAAACTAAATAAATTAAATAAACCTAAACCTATCAGTTTACTTAATTTTTTTTTAAAAAAACCTAAACCTTATATCCTAAACCCTAAGCCCAAAATCTTAAACCATAAACCCTGAATGCTAGACCATAAACCCTAAAACTAACCATAAACCCTAAACCTACAGCCCTAAACCTATAACCCTAAATCCTAAAAAAATAAAAAAAAAATAAAAAAACCCTAACCCTAATACCTAAACCCTAAAAAGAAACCCTAGACCTTAAACCCTAAACCAAAATCCCTAAACCATAAAAACCTAAAATCCTAAACCTAAACTAAATAAAACTTAAAAATAAAATAAATAAGAAAACCTAAACCTAAATAAAATAAATTTCAAAACCTAATTTAAAACCTAAATCTAAATCTAAAATAAAATAAAATAAAATGAAACTAAACTAAAATAAAAATAAAGAAAACATAAAACTAAAAATCAAATAAACCTAAAGGTAAAACCTAAATAAAATAAAACCTAAATGTAAAATAAAATAAAATAAACACAATAAAATAAAATAAATACCTAGACAAAAAAATAAACCTAAAAATATATTAAAAAAGTAAAATCTAATCCCTAAACAAAAAAATAACTTAAAATAAATAAAATAAAATAAACCTAAACCTAAACTATAATAAACTAAATAAAAATAAATAAAACCTAAACCTAAAATAAACTAAACCTAAACCCTAAACTAAATATGATAAAATAAACTAAAAATAAACCTAAACCTAAACTAAATAATAAAACTTAAAAATAAACCTAAAATAAAAATGTAAAACCTAAACGAAAAAAATAAAATAAAAACCTAAACCTAAACCTAAAAATAAAAATATGACCAAAACCTAAAAAAAATTAAAAATAAAACTAAACTAAAAAATAAAGATAAATTTAAACCAAAACTTAAAAAATGAACTAAAATAAAAAAACCTAAACTAAAATAAATAAACAGTAAATAAATAAACTAAACTAAAAAAAAAATAAAATAAATATAAATAAAAATATCTAAACTACTATTTGCTTTAAAATTATAAACTCCCTAAAACCCACCCTAAAAACCCAACTAAACCTACCCTACACTGAGCCCTAAACCTACTGACCCCACAAACCTAAATCCAACCCAAACCTAAACCCTAAACCAATCCAGGCCCTCCCAACTCTAACTAACCAACCTGACTCCTCCCACCCTGACCTAAACCAAGCCTGACCCTCCTGGGCTTTAAATCCTAGTGAAAACTAACTAACCTTAAACCTAAACCTGACCCTTACTCCAAAACCACCACCTCCAACCCACTGACCTGACCATAACCAACTAACCTAAACCTAAATCCTAAACCCTAAATCCAATTGAACATAAGAAATAAAACCTAAAATAAAAATACATAAAAAAATGCCTAAATATAATAAAATAAAATAAAATTAATAAAAAACTAAACTAAACCTAAACTTGAACCTAAAAATAAAATAAAATTAAGAAAATAAAAGTAAATTAAAATATAATAAATAAAACCTAAATTAAACTAAAAATAAAATAAACCTAAGAATAAAAAACTAGATATAAAACTAAACATAAAATAAAATAAACATAAAAGAAGATAAAACTAAATAAAAACCTAAACTTAAAAAATAAATAGAAAAATAAATAAAAAATAAAACCCAATCCCTAAACTGAGAAAAACTTAAACATAGAATAAAAATAAAAAAATAAAATAAAATAAAATAAACCAAAACTTAAACTAAAATAAATTAAGCTAAAATAAATAAAACCTAAACCTAAACCTAAAATAAACTAAACTCAGACCTAAACTTAATCTAAATAAAAAAATAAACTAAAATCAAACCAAAACCTAAACTAAAAAATATAACCTAAAAATAAACCTAAAACCTAAACTTAAAAATAAATAAAATAAAAACCTAAACCTAAATGAGAAAATAAAAATAAAACTTAAACCTAGATAATAAAATATAAATAAACACAACTAAAAGTAAACCTAACCTAAACCTAAACTAAAAAATAAACTAAAATAAAAAAACTAAATAAATAAACCTAAAATAAATATAATAAACTCAATAAAAATAAAAATAAACCTAACTAAAAATAAAAAATAAAATAAACTGAAATAAATAAAAGATAAACTAAATAAACTTAAACCTATGAGTTTACATAACTTTAAAAGAAATCATAAACCTTACATCCTAAACCTTAAACCTAAACCCTAAACCTTAAACCCTAAACCCTAAACCCTAAAAAAGCCTAAACCTTAAACTCTAAAAAATCCTAAACTACCAAACACTATCCCAACCTAAATCCACAAACCCTAAACCCTAACCCTAAATCGTAAACCCTAAACCCTAACCCTAAATTGTAAACCCTAAACCCCAAACCCTAAAACTAAACCTAAAGTAACTAAATAAATTAAAAAATAAAGCTAAAGCCTAAAACATAATAAACTTAAACCCTAAGAATAAGCAGAACCTTGATCACAAGAATGTCACTATCAACTAGGCTCAATCTAGATCTAGCGGTGGAGGTGATGGTGGAGCGGCGATTATCACATTCTTGGAATATCAAGGTGGTGGATATGAAGGTAGTTGTCGGAGCGTGGAATGATGGAGGTTACAGCCACAGTGGTGCAGGAGGGAGAGATCTGGGATATGATGATGGATCCTACTACTCGAGAGGCTTGGGTGGTTTTGATGAGGCTAGAGATGAAGAATGATGATCGATCGATGCTTATAACTGTCTTTATAGTAGAGAGTCTAGTTATCAGGGTTTTGATTTTCACTATGCATGCTCATTTTCGATCTATGTCGTAAAGTCTTAAAAACTTGGTGTGTTACTTGGTTGATGAAATTGAAAGAAGAAATATTGAATCATTTGTTCTCTAAAAAACCAAAACCCTAAACATTAAACTAAAACCTAAACCCTAAACCTAAAACTAAACCCTAAACCCTAAACCTAAACCCCAAACCTAAAACTCTAAACCCTAAAACCCTAAACCCTAGCCATAAACCTAAAATGTAAACCCAAACCCTACCCTAAACCACAAACCCTAAACCCTAAAAAAAACTAAAACCTAAATAAACAAAACCTAAATAAACCTAAAATAAAATAAAATAAAAAAAACCAACTAAAATAAAAGACTAAATTAAAAACCTAAACTAAACCAAAAGAAAATAAAATAATAAAATTAAAAAATAAAATAAATAAAACCTAAAATAAACTAAAACCTAAATAAATAAAAAACTAAACTAAAATAAAATAAAATAAAAATAAATAAACCAAACATAAAATAAACTAAAAAATAAAAAAAAATAAAACCTAAACCTAAAAAATAAAAATAAATCTAAACCTAAATAAACTAAACTAAAAAAAAATAAAACCTAAAAATTTAAATCAAGATAAAATAAAATCAACTAAAAAAAAAATAAATAAAACTAAAATAAAAACCTAAAATAAACCTAAACCTAAAAAAATAAAATAAAACCTAAACCTAATAAAAAAAAAAATAAAACTTAATAAATAAATAACTAAAATAAATAAACTAAATAAAATAAAAATAAAATAAACTAAAAAAAAAATAAAAAAAAAATAATAAACTAAAATAAATAAAAATAAACTAAATAAACAAAAACCTAACACTTTATTTATTTTTAAAAAATTAAAAAAAAAAATTTTAAAATTAAATAAAAAAACCATAACCTTGAACCCTAAACCCTAAGACTAACCTAAAACCCTAAACCCTAAACTCTAAACTTTAAACCCTAAACAAAATCTACAACCCTAAACCTTTGAACTAAACCCCAACCCCACAAACTAAACCCCCCAAACCATAAACCAAAACTTAAAACTAAACCTAAACTAAATAAACCTAAAATAAAAATAAATAAAAAAACATAAATCTAAAATAAACTAATAAAATAAATATAATAAAACCTAAACTAAACATAAACCTAAACCTAAAAATAAAATAAAATAATAAAAATAAAAACTAAATTAAACAAAATAAATAAAAACTTAAACTAAACTATAAATAAATAAAATAAATCTAAACCTAAACTAAAATAAACTAAACTAAAATAAATAAAATCTAAACATAAACCTAAAATTAACTAAACGTAAACCCTATTCTAAATATAATAAAATAAACAAAAAATAAAGCTAAACCTAAAATAAAAAAATAAAACCTAAAAATAAACCTAAATAAAAACCTAAAATATAAACCCAAAAGATAAAATAAAACCTAAACCTAAACCTAAATAAAACCTAACCAAACCTAAATAAAAGTAAAACCTAAACTTAAAAAAAATAAAAATAAAACTAAATTAAAATAAGCATAAACCTAAACTAAACCTAAATTTAAAATAAATTAAAATAAATAACTAAATAAAATAAATAAATAACTAAATAAAATGCCTAAATAAATATTTAAACTAAATAAACCTAACCCTAGCGTTTTTGTAATTAAAACTCAAACCCTAAACCCTAATCCCTAAACACTAAATCCTAACCATAAAACCTTAAACCTAAACCCCATGCATCCTAAACCTACTAAAAAATAAAACTAAAAAACTACTAAATCCTTTCTTTTGCTAAACCCACAAACTAAAACTAAAACTAAAATATAAAAATAATAAACTAAAATTAAATCTAAATAAAACAAAAAATAATTATAATAAAAACTATTAAAACTAAAAAATAATAAAATAATAAAAAACTAAATAAAACATAAACCTAACAAATAAAAAAACTAAATAAAATAATAAAACCCCTAAATAAAACTAAACTATAATAAAAACCACCCCAAAAAACTAAAAAAAAATAAAAATAAAAATAATAATAATAATAATAATAAATAACTAATAATAAAGTAAAACTAAACTAAAATAAATCTAAAAATAAATAACTAAAATCTAAACCCTAAAACAAAATTAGTAAAAAAAAAAAGTAAACCTTAAAAAAAACTAACTAAATAAACCAATAACTAAAACCTAAACCCAAAACCCTATAATAAACCAAATACTAAAATAAAAACCTAAACCCGTCCAGCGGCCCCTTCCCATTTTGAGCTCTAGCGATTCTTGAATCCCTTTCCTTTTCATTCTCCTTCTCAATGTTTTTGTGTTGGTTTTCTAGAAATTTCTTCTAGTTTGGCTTCAGATCTTCTGCCTTAGGCCAATCCTTTTTCGGTTCTTAAGTGGCATCATGTTCTATTAATACTTAGGGAAAACCAAATGCTCCATTTGCTCGAACTTATTCTTTGGGTATTTAAACCTTTTTGCCTTCCTTCAAAGATGCCTTGTCCGGTAATTCTTCAACTTTTATCTTTCTTTAAACCTAGTTCATACAACCTTCAAAGGTGTTCTAGATATTATGTGCTCTTACTTGGATACTGAAAAACTAGCTGAGCCTTATGCATATACTCTGAAATTTTCTTTAAACCTAGTTCATACAACCTTCAAAAGTGATTTTTCTATCATGATTTGAAAATTTCTGGTGTTTTTTTTGTTTACTAGATGGTAGACATGTCTGATTAAATTGTCTCTAATGACCTTGATTATAGTCATATCTTTGCTCACCGATCTTATTATGCTAAAAATTTTCAAATGCATATTCTTAAATGGACTCTATTTTTTGACTTTAAAATGGAATCTCCTATAGCACCAGTTTGGTTATCTTTACCTAATCTTCAAGTTCACTTTATTAATTATCAATTCTTGCATGCTGTGAGTTCTATTTTGGTTGACCCTTACAAATTGATCAAGCAACCACAGCCAAATCTAGGTCATCGATTACTCGGATCCTTGTTGAAATTGATGTAAACAATAGAAATTGAGGATTGAGAGAAATATAGATATGTCTAGCAGGTTGAGTTTGAAAACTTTCCTTCTTTTTGCAATCATTGTATAACTCATGGGCATGATGTATCAGAATGTTTTATTCTCAAATATCTTCAGAAAGCGGTTAAAGATCTTAAGGTTGGTGGCGGTGGACATTTAAAAAGTGATAAAAGAAATTGCTTTAAATGAAAAGGATAATCATGAAATTATTGATCCAATGATTTTCTTAATGTTTCTAATGTTGTTCCCAATGTAAGTGGTAGTGATAAAGCTTGTTAAAAATGCTTATATATTTTGGAGTAATCGTTTATATTTTATGATATTCCTAAAAATTTACAAGTGGATGATTTTCTTATTTTAGTTTCTAATTCTAAGGAGATTTATGATAAAGTAGCTGAAAATCTTATATAAATTGTTTCTCTTATTTTGCCAAAAAAAAAATTTAAAAGAAAATCTTATTTTATCTTCTTTGAATTTGGGCAAGAATGATGGTATGAAGCTTATTGATAATGTGTAGCCAAGTTTATGTTTGGTTAATAAATCTATTTTTGTCCTTTCTTTAACTGTTATTCCAGATGGTATTTTGCTTAGTGATAATTCTCATTTAATGGAGAATAAGGATTTATCTTATTTTCAAATGGGATCTTCTCCTAAATTTATTGTTAATAATGATGACAAAAAATTTTCTGATGATCAATCCATGGAAAATGAGATCGATTTTCAAATTATTTTTGTGAAAAGGAAAAAATAGTTTAAAAATTATCCTCCTAAAGTTTCTAGATCTACTCGATCTTCTTCATCTTCTTTGCCTAATAAAAAATAATGTTTAACTTTCTTATTTGGAATGTGAGGGGCATTGGTACTCTTGCTGTTAGAAATAGAATTAGGAATCTTTGTAGAGTTTATAATGTTAGTTTCTTGGTTATTTTTTAACCTCTTATTTTTTTCTAAAATAATGCATGCGGCCAGGATGATTGGTTTTAGCAATTTTATTTCAATAGCAATAATAACATTTGGTTATTTTGGAATATCTCTTTTCTACTAATGTTATTAATTATTTTCATCAAGTTCTTAATGTGGATATTTCATTTGGTTATTATCATGCTTTTGGCTCTTTTGTTTATGATGCTTAACAAGTTAGGGAGGAGAATTCCTTGGGATCAATTATCAAATTTTGCTTATGTTGTTAATAATTCTTGGATTGTGGGGATTTCAATATGGTCTTTTTTTGAATGAAATGAAAGGAGGTTCTTTGCTATTTACATTAAATAGAAGATTTTGCAAATATGATTTTGGATTGTAATCTTTATGATGTTAGTTTCATTAGTTCTCAATTTACTTGTAATAATCATAGATTGTGGCGATGGTTTGATCGTGTATTATTTAATAATTATTGTTTAAATTGTTAGCCTTTAATTTTGATGGAGCATCTTACTCTCTCGGATCATGCTCCTCTTTTGGTTTCCATTAAGGATGTTGTTCATAAGAATAATGTCATTAAAATTAAAATTTTGTTTTCAAAATATGTGGTTACAAGATAAAAGTTTTCTTGATGTTATTGCTTATAATTACTGTGCTCCTCTTTCTCCTGATGATTATGCATTTGGTATGATGAGATTTTGGCTTAAGCTTAAAAGGCTTAAGCATAATATCACTTGGTGGAATAGAAACTACATTAAAAATATTTTTGATAATATCAAGAATATGGAACAAAAGGTGAAAGATTTGGAAGAACTTGTTATTACTGATTGTTCTTTCTATTCTAATCTTGCTGAAGCTAAAGATAATCTCATTAAGTTTCAGGATTTGGAGGAGACTTATTGGAGACAAAAAGCTGCCTCTAAGCATCTTTCTGAGGGGAAGAGAAACACTAAATATTTTCATGCTTTGCTAATGAAAAGGAGAGTTCTTGGTTACATTCATGAAATCAAAAACTTTGATGGTTCTTGGCTTAAAGAAAAAGAGGATATATTTTCTTCTACTCTTAATTATTTTAAAGATCTTTTAAATTGTTGAGCATTTATCCAATCACTCATCATCTATTATGTCTGAGGATAATGAGTGCTTGGTTGCTCCTCCTTAGGATTAGGAAATTTATAATATTTTTAATGGCATGAATGTTGATTTTGTTGCAAGGCCGAATGGTTACACTACTTTATTCTTTCAAAAAGCTTAGTTTATTATTAAAATTGATCTTGCAGATGCTTTTAAGGATTTTTTTCAAGGGAATTCTATTCCTAAATATTTTACTAGCACTTCTATTATTCTTATTCCTATGAATGATAATCCTGACTTTTGGAATGACTTTAGACCTATTAGTCTTTATAATTTTTTCAATAAATTGATTTATAAAATTTTGATTAATAGGCTTAGTAAGTTTCTTCCTAAGATTATCTCTCCTAATCAAACTGGCTTTGTGAATGGTAGAACTATTTTGGATAACTTCTTGTTTGCTCAAGAATTGATTCATGATTTGAATGTTAAAACTATAGCTGGAAACTTACTTTTTAAGCTTGACATCATCAAAGCTTATGATAACATTTCTTGGGATTTTCTTAACATCATTCTTACATTATTTGGTTTTTCTAATCGTTTTCTTTCTTTGGTTAACAATATAATTAGAAATGTTTGGTTTTCATTAGTTATCAATGGTGAAAACTTTGGTTTATTTAATTCCTCTAAAGGTATAAGACAAGGTGACCCTCTTTCTTCGTCACATTTTATTATTGAGGTTGAATATTTTTCTCATTGGAGTAATCCTTTTTTTTGAAGAATTCTAGTATGTATTTCAAGAATCTTGGTGGTTTGGCTATCTCTAACTTAAACTTTGCTAATGATTTCATAATTTTTTGTAATTTCTCGTTACATTATGTAAAAAGCTTACGGATTTTTTAAATAAATTTGAAAATGAAAGTGGCCTTTTGATTAGTAATCATAAAATTTGTTTAATCACTTCTACTTCTATTTCTATTTATAGAATTAAAAAAATAAAGGACATCACTGGTCTTTCTCATCGAAATCTTCCTATTAAATATTTAGGCTCCCCTTTATATTGTAAGAGATTCCATCTCTTTGATGAGGTATTCATAATATTCAAAATAAAATTTCTACCATTGAATTTCATTTTTTATATTTTCGTGGTAGATTAATTATTATTAAAAGTATTCTTTATTCTCTTCCTTTTTACTTGTTGCTTAATATTGTTCCTACTTCCCACGTTCTTATCAAGATTGAAAGACTTTTCAATAAGTTTTTTCGGGCTCTAGGAATTTAGGCAAAAGGCTTTATTGGACTTCTTTGTCTAATATTTATGGTACTATTTATGAAGATGGTGGTATCTTTATGGGATTCCAATGTTTTTTGTATAAACTTGGTGGAATTTTGGAAAAATGAAAGTCTTTGGGCTAAATTCATGAAATTTAAATATTGGGTACTAAAATTCTTTCTCATGTTTGTTTTAAAATTTCCCACATCCTTCATGAAGGTAATGGTTGTGCTAATTATTTAGCTAATTTTGGTGCCAACTTAACTAATTTCACTTTATCTGAAAACTAAACATTGCCTAAATTACTAAGAGGTTTGATTAATTTGGATAAAACTGGATTGCCTTATCTCAGATTATAAATCCATAGCTTGGTTTTATTATCAGTTTTTTATGATCGCTTTTTTTTGCCCTCTTAAAACCATCTTTGGGTTGTGGTGATCTACTAATTTTCCCTCTTTGGGTCTATGTTTTTCAACTCTTGCTTTTTATTTTGGCCTTGTTGTTTCTCCTTGGTGGTTTTTGTATGTGTAGCCGGTTTTTTGGTTTTTTCAGCTTGGTGATGTTTTCTTCTTTGGGCTTTTAACCTTCTTTTCTTTCCTCCTCGGTTGCACTTTGGATTGTAGTCTTTCTTTGTATGGGTTTTGCCTCTTTCTAGCATACTTCAAACCTATTAAATATGCTACTATGGATGGTGTGTGGCTTTGTTATTTGGGTTGGTAGTTGGTTGGTTGGTTGGTTATTTATTTTTTGGTGGTTATCTATGCTTGATTTAGGCTTGTGGAGGTGGTTGGAAAGTTTTGTTGATTAGGGCTTAGTGGTAGGATTCATTGTTTCTATTTTTATTCTTTTAGTTATGGGTTGGACCTCCTCCTATACTACTGTGGCTTTGGGTTTGGGTATTATTCTCAAATGGTTATTTGACATCTACTATGTGGTTGTTATTTGGCTTTGGCTACTGGTGGCTGGGTTGGGTGGCTTTATTGCTACTATTTTAGTTGGTTGGCTTATTTTCTGTCTTAATAAGCTTTGTATCTTTTTTTCTCTAGCTAGCTTTCCAACCCTTATGGATTGGATTTTCTTTTTCCTTGATTGGGTTTGTTGCTATCTTTTTACCCTTTCCTATTAGATGGTTTTGGCTTGATGATTATTGTTGGTCTTATTCTAATGTTTTGGGTTGGATGACTTGGATCTTTTCTGTTGAGGTGGTTTCTAGGAGGATTTGTTGGATGGTTGGTTGGGTTGGTTGTTTATTTTATCTTGGTTGGAGTGAGTGCTTTGGCGGGTTTTTCTTGCTCCTTTGGTGAATGTTTTGGGAACCTGCTGGTTATCTTTTAGTGTTTTTCCTTTGCTTGTTTGCTCTTGCTTGACCTCTTTTCTCTTGGCTGTAGCAATATCCCCTTTTCCTATTTGGGTGGCAGCCTTGCCCCCACCCGTTTACTGTTAGGCTAGGTTTTTTTGTTATTGGCTCCTTTTCTATTTTGTTGAGGGAGGATCTTAGCACTTATGGTTTTCCTTTTTGCTCTTATTATCCCCTGTTTAGTGTTGTTACCCATATCATGATGTTTTCTCCTCTTGATTTTGCTATTCCCTTTTGGTGGTGGCTTTGGTGGTGCTCCTTTTGTTTTGCTACTATCCTCATGGGTTGTTTGCATATCTATCTTATTAAGCTTGGTTGTTCTAGTGGCTTGGTGGTTGGTTGTTATCTTTGCTGTCTGGAGGGTTTTATAGGCTTGCTGGAGGACCATCTTTTGATAATGTGCTAGACAAGATATGATGGCAATGATGGCCTTGATGTTTCTCACTCATTCTTCTTCTGGCTCATAGCGCTATATGTAATTGTAACCCTTCTCCTAAACTTTGGATGCTTACATATAATGTTGCTCCTTGAGATGATTGTAATTGAGCCTGAGCCTTTTCTTTGCTTTACTCCTTTTATCCGCTCTTACTCTTTATGCTTGATTAATTGTACTCAGCCTTTCAAAATTATGTTGAAGATTTGTTTTACAAGTTAGGACTCTTGCAAGTGGATCTTCTTGCATCGAAGGACCACATGAAGTTGGTTCTGTACATAGATTTTCAGATATTGGTTACTTAGTCATTTTTGTTCTTTTGCGTTCTTTCCCTAATTATTGTAATAGTTAAGGGGTTTATCTTTTTAGGACTTTTTGGAGCTCTTTGAGCATTAACTTAGACATTTACCCCCCTCTACGTAATTTGTACCTTTTCTTTATGACAATAAAATTTTCCTAATTTCCCAAAAAAAAAAACACTCTAAACCCTAAATCAATCCAAACTCTTAAACCCCAAAACCTAAACCCAAACCCTAAACCTTAAACTCTAAACTAACCCTAAACCCTAAACCTAAACCCTAAACTAACCCTAAACCTAAAGCAACACTAACCCTAAACCACTTCTAAAACACTAAACCCACCCCCCAACCACCCCACCAGACCATCCCCACCCAACCCACCCTAAACCTAAACCTAAAATAAACCTAAAGTAAAATAAATAAATAAACCTAAACCTAAATAAAATAAAATAAAACCTAAACTAAATAAAATAAAATTAAAAAATTAAAACTAAAATAAAATAAATAAAACCTAAACTAAATAAAATATAATAAACCTAAGAATAAAACCTAAATAAAATAAAACTAACGTAAAATAAAATGAAATAAAACCAAATAAAATAAAACTAAATAAAACTAAAAATAAACCTATAAATAAATAAAATAAAACTTAAACCCTAAAATAAACTAAACTAAAATAAATAAACCTAAACTAAATATAAATAAATATAAACTAAATCTACTTAAATAAAACCTAAATAAACATTAAATAAAACTTAAAACCTAAATTTAAAATATAAAATCAAACCTAAACTTAAATCTAAAACCTAATCCTAAACCTAAAATAAACTAAAATAAAACCTAAAATAAATATCTAAATAAATAAACTAAACTAAATAAAAAATAAAATCAAACTAAATAAAATTAAAATTTAAGTAAACTAAATAAATAAAATAAACTAATTATAATGAATAAACTAAACCTATGGGTTTAATTTTTTTTTTAAAACTTAAACCCTAAATCCTAAACCCTAAACCCTAAACCTAAACTACTTTAAATTTTTTTTTTAAAACTAAAAAATAAACCTAAATAAAATAAACTAAAATAAAAATAAATAATTAATAATCTAAATTACTACATAAACCTAAATGTTTATTAAAAAAATAAAATAAAATGCCAAAACTCTAAACCCTCCACACTAACCCTAAAACCCTAAACCCTAAAGCCTAAACCCTAAACACTAAATCCAAAGCCCTACCCTAAGCCCAAACCTAAACCATAAACCCTAAACAACCCCCCTAAACTTAAATCCTAAATAAAACCCTAAACTAAACCCTATATAAAAAATAAAATAAAATAAAATAACCCATAAACCCTAAACCCTAAACTCTAAACTCCTAAACCCTAAACTAAACCCCTGGGCCTACTGACCCTAAACCCTAAACCCTAAACCCTAAACCTAAACTCTCCACAAACCTAAAACCTAAACTAAATAAAACCAAATAAAATAAATAAAACCTAAATAAAATAAAATAAAATAGAAACTTAAACTAAAGCTAAACATAAAACCTAAACATAAACCTAAACCTAAAATAAAATAAAATAAAATTAAATAAAATAAAAATAAATAAAAACTTAAACTAAACTTAAAAAATTAAATAAACCTATAATTAAAAACCTAAATAAAATAAAACCCAAATGTAAAATAAAATAAAAAAAAAATAAAAATAAACCTAAAAATAAATAAAACATAAAACCTAAACCCTAAACTAAAAAAAGAAGCTAAACCTAGAATAAACAAAATAAAATAAACCTAAACCTTAAATAAAATAAACTAAATTAAAATAAATAAAACTTAAACCTAAACCCATATAAAACTACTAAACCTAAACTAAATAAAATAAAATAAACTAAAATAAACCTAAACCTAGACAAAAAAAATAAAACCTAAAAATAAATTTAAAATAAAACCAAAACCTAAACCTAAAAAAAAAAAACAAAAAACCTAAACCTAAACCTAAAAATAAAAAAAACCTAAACCTAAAATATATAAAAATAAAACTAGAGTAAAAAAATAAATACAAACCTAAACCTAAAAAATAAACTAAAATGAAAAACCTAAACTAAAATAAATAAACCAAAAATTAATAAACTAAACTAATATAATAAAACATAAACATAAATAAAAATAAAAAAATAAACTAAACTAAAATAATTAAAAAATAAATAAACTAACATGCTACATTTTAAATTCTAAATATAAAAATAAACTAAATAAAAAAATACCCTAAACCCTAAACCATAAACCCTAAACCCTAAACACTAAAACTAACCCTAAATCGAAAACCCTAAACCTACAACACTAAACCTACAATTGTAAATCCTAACCCAAAACCCTAAACCCAAAACCATAAACCCTCTAAACTCCCAAACCCTGACCCTAAACCCAAACCCCTCTAACTAAACAAAACCCAAATAAACCCTAAACCCTAAACCTAACTCTAAACCCTAAACCCTAAAAATAGAAACCCTAAACATTAAACTTTAAACCCTAACTATAAAACTTAAACCCTAAACTCCAAACCCTAAACCTAAACCAAAAATAACTAAATAAATTAAAAAGTAAAACTAAACCCTAAAACTTAATAAACTAAACCTAAACCTAAACCTTAGGAATGGGTAGAACCATGATGGCAGGAACATCACCATCAACCATAATTAGTCTAGAAATGGTGGTTGAAATGAAGGGGGAGGCGGCGGTTATCCCTATTGTGGTGGGCGGTGCTACTGGATATGGAGGTAGTGGTCAGAGCATTGGTGGTATAGAGGTCAGAGGAGCGACTGAGGTTACAACCGTAGTGGTGGTGGAGGCAGCGATCAAGGGTATGATGGTGGATCCCACTACTGAAGAGGATGGGGTGGTTCTGATGGGAACTAGAGAAACTAAAGAAAGGTCGATTTGAACTAGTGCTTATGAAACTATGTCCTTATAGTACAGATAGTTCTAGTTATCGAGGGATTTTGATTTGCTATATGCGTGCTCATTTTTTATCTATATCGTCGCTTGTGTCTTAGAAAACTTGGTGTGTTACTTGGTTGATGAAATTTAAAAGAAGAAATGTTGAATCAAAATTTTTTCTCTGTTAAAAAAATAAAAACCAAAAACCCTAAACCTTAAACCTTGAAAACCTAAAAACCTAATGCCAAACTAAATAAAACCTAAAAATAAATAAATAAATAAACCTAATCCTAAATAAAATAAACAAATAAAATAAATTAAAAAAACTAAAGTAAAACATAAACCTAAACCTAAACCTACAAATAAAATGAAAAAGAAAAACTAAACTAAAATAGAATAGATAAAAACAAAAACTAAACTAAGAAAATAAAAAACCTAAATAAAAAAAAAACTAAACCAAAATTATAAATAAAATAAACCTAAAAGTAAATAAAATAAAAACTAAATTAAAATTAAAACCTAAAAAATAAAACCTAAAAATAAAACATAAAAATAAATAAAAATAAAACCTAAACCTTAAACTAAAAAAAGCCTAAACTTAAAATAAACAAAATAAAATATACCTAAACCTAAACTAAAATAAACAAAACTATATAATACCTAAAGCTAAATCTAAAATAAACTAAACCTAAACTATAAACTAAATAAAGTAAAATAAATTAAAAATAAACCTAAACCTAAACTAAAAAATAAAACTTAAAAATAAACCTAAAATAAAAACCTAAAACCTAAACCTAAAAAAAAAGTAAAATAAAATCGAAACCTAAACTAAAAAAAAAAAAAAAAAAACCTAAACTTAAAAAATAAAATAAAACTAAAATAAGCATAAACCTAAATGTAAATAAAAAATAAAAATAAGAAACTAAACTAAATAAATAAAATAAAATATAAAATATATAAAAAATAAACCAAATGAACTAAAGGACCTACTGGTTTAATTTAAAGTAAACCTAAACTTAGCTGGGACCCTAAACCTAAAACCATAAACCCCCTAACTAATATAATAATGATCATCCCTTGACACCCTAACCTAACCCTAAACCCTAAACCTTAGGCCCTAAACCTGGGCTTAAAACCTAAACTATACCCAGGCCACACTCTAAACACTAAACCCTAAACCCTAAACTTTAAACCCTAAACCCCCCAGCATAAACACTTTGCCCTCTTACCCTAAACCCTAAACCCTAAATCCTAAACTGGGCCTGACCTAAACCACACTAATAGGCAATAAGATAAATAAACTCATAAATAAACTAAACCTAAACTGATCCTAAAAAATAAGATAAAACCTAAAATAAAGAGAATAAACTTGTAAAATAAAGTAAACTAAATAAACCTAAATAAAATAAACAAAATAAAAGATAAACTAAATAAATAAATAAGCTAAATCTACAGTTTGCTTAATTTAAAAAAAAACCAAATCCCAAAATCTATAACCTAAACCCTAAAACTAACCTAAACCCTAAAAAAATAAAATAAAAAAACCTTAACTAAACTTTAAACCCTAAACTAATCCAAAAACCCACTACTAAACCCTAAACCCTAAACTCTAACCTCCCTAAACTCTAATCACTAATCACCCAATCCTAACCCTAAACCTCAAAAACCCACCCTAAACATAAACCCTAAACATATTAAACTCCAAACCCTAAATTTAAACCTAAGTAACTAAATAAGTTAAAAAATAAACCAAAACCCTAAAACCTAAAAAACTTAAACATAAACCTAAACACTAAGAATGGTTAGAACCTTGATGGCAAGAACATCACGATCAAGCTTAGTCTTAGTAGTGGATCGAAAGAGGTACTTATTGTGTAGTTGTGGTGGGGATCTAGGTGTTGGTGGATATGGAGGTGGTGGTCAGAGCATTGGTGGTTATAGAGAAGGGAGGAGAGACAGAGGTTACAGCCATGGCAGAGGGAGCGATCGGTGATATGATGGTGGATCCCACTACTCGAGAGGCCGGGGAGGTTCTGATGGTAATGGAAGGAAATCAAAGAATAATCAATACGATATGTTGCTTATGGAACTGTGTCTTTATATAGTAGAGAAGGTTATAGTTATCTAGGCTTTTTGATTTGCTCTATGCATGGGCCTTAGAATTCTTGATGTGTTACTTGGTTAATGAAATTAAAAAGAAGAAATGTTGAATCTAAATTTATTCTCTGTAAAAAAAAAAAAACAAAAAAACTTTAAACTAAAACTTGAACCTTAAACCTCAAACATAATCCCTAAACCTTAAACCTCAAAATTTAAAAAATAAAAAATAAAAAATTCTAGCCCTAAACCCCCAAACCTACAATAATAAACCTACAACCCTAAACCCTAAACCCTAAGAAATCCTAAACCCTAAACCCTAAACCCTTAACCTTAAAAGCATAAACCCTAAAACCCTAAACCTTAAATCCCAAACTCTAAACCCTAAACCATAAACCTAAACTCTAAACACTAAACATTAAACCTCAAACCCTAAACCTAAACCTAAAGTAACTAAATAAATTAAAAACTAAACCTAAACCTTAATACTTAATAAACTTAAACATAAACCTAAATCCCAGAATGGGCGAACCTTGACAACAGAACATCACCAATAAGCTTAGTATAGCTGGTGGAGGAAAATAGGAGGCGGCGGTTATCACAGTGGTGGTGGGGGATCTTGAGGTGCTCGTGGATATCGAGGTGGTGGTCAGAGCAGTGGTGGTTATGTAGGCAGGAGGAGCGATGGAGGTTACAGTTATGGTGCTAGCAGAGAGAGAGATTAGGGATATAATGGTGGATCCGCTACTCGAGCGATTGGGGTGGTCCTGATGGGAACTAAAGAAACTAAGAACAACCGATCTGATCTGCTGCTTATTGAATTGTGTCTTTATAGTAGAGGCAGTTCTAATTATCTAGGCTTTTTGATTTGCTCTATGCATGCCCATTTTTTATCTATGTCATCGCTTGTGTCTTAGAAAACTTGGTGTGCTACTTGGTTGATGAAATCGAAAAGAAGAAATATTGCATCTGAATTAGTGCTCTATTAAGAAAAAAAACCTAAAACCTTAGACCCTAAACTAAAACCTAAACCTTAAACCTAAAACCTAAACCTGAAACCATAAACCCTAAACCCTAAAAATAAAAAATAAAAAATAAAAAACCTAACCCTAAACCAAAAACATAAAACCCTAAACCCTAAACCCTAAAACCTACAACCCTAAACCCAATACTCTAAACCACCTTAAACCTAAACTCCCTAAACCTAATAACCTATTCAAACTAAATAAAACCTAAAAAAATATAAATAAAAAAAATCTAAATAAAAGATAAAATAACCTAAACTACCCCAAACCTAAACTAAGCCTAAAATAAAATAAAATAAAATAAACTAAACTAAAATAATATAAATAAAACATAAACTAAACTAAAGAAAAATAAACCTAAAATAAAACCTAAATAAAATAAAACTAAACAAAACCAAAATAAAAGAAACCTAAAATAAAAAATTAAATTAAATAAAGATCTAAACCTAAAATGACCTAAACAAATAAAATATGGCTAAACTTTCCTTAAAAAAACATAAATTAAAGATAAAATAAACTTAAATTGAAACTAAAATAAACACCACCCAGGCCACCCTAAACCCTAAACTTACCAGATAAAACCTAACTTAAAACCCACCTAAACCTAACTATACCACTCTAAACCTAAACCCTAACCCTAAACCCTACCAGCAAACCCACCTAAGCATGAGCACTGGGCCACTGACCTGGCTACCTGAAAGACCCTAAATCCTAAACCCTACCCTAAGGCCACAACACTAAAACTAAACTGAGAAATAAAATAAAATAAAACTCATCTAGAGATAAACCTGACTAAACTGATCCTAAACCTAAATAAGATAAAATAAAACCTAAAATAAAGAAATAAACTTATAGATAAAGTAAACTAAATAAAGATAAACCTAAATAAAATAAAACAAAATAAGCAAGATAAACTAAGTAAACTAAATAAACTAAATCAAGTTTGTTTTAAAACACAAATCCCAAAATCTATAACCCTAAACCCTAAACCTAACTAACCTCTAAAAAAACTTAACCCTACAAACTAATCCAAAACCCTAAACCCCAAACCTACGACACTAAACCTACAACCCTAAACCCTAAACCGTAAACTCTAAGAAACCCTAAACCCTAAACTCTGAATCCTAAATCCTTAATCCTAAACCCTAAGCTCTAACCTTAAACGTTAAACCCTAAAATCATAAACCCTAAACCCCAACCCCCATACCATAAACATTAAACTCCAAACCCTAAATTTAAACCTAAGTAACTAAATAAGTTAAAAAATAAACCAAAACCCTAAAACCTAAAAAACTTAAACATAAACCTAAACACTAAGAATGGTTAGAACCTTGATGGCAAGAACATCACGATCAACCAGGCTTAGTCTAGATTTGGTAGTGGATGCGAAGTCGGAGGTAGCAGTTATTGTAGTTGTGGTGGGGGATCTAGAGGTGTTGGTGGATATGGAGGTGGTGGTCAGTGCATTGGTGGTTATAGAGGAGGGAGGAGAGACAGAGGTTACATCCATGGCAGAGTGAGCGATCGGTGATATGATGGTGGATCCCACTAGGGAGGAGGTTATGGTAATGGAAGGAAATCAAAGAATAATCAATCGATATGTTGCTTATGGAGCTGTCTTTTATAGTAGAGAAGGTTATAGTTATCTAGGCTTTTGATTTGCTCTATGCATGGGCCTTAGAATTCTTGATGTGTTACTTGGTTAATGAAATTAAAAAGAAGAAATGTTGAATCTAAATTTATTCTCTGTAAAAAAAAAACAAAAAAACTTTAAACCTAAACTAAAACTTGAACCTTAAACCTCAAACATAATCCCTAAACCTTAAACCTCAAAAATTTAAAAAAATAAAAAAATAAAAAAATTCTAGCCCTAAACCCTAAACCTACAATAATAAACCTACAACCCTAAACCCTAAACCCTAAGAAATCCTAAACCCTAAACCCTAAACCCTTAACCTTAAAAGTATAAACCCTAAAACCCTAAACCTTAAATGACTCTAAACCATAAACCTAAACTCTAAACACTAAACATTAAACCCCAAACCCTAAACCTAAACCTAAAGTAACTAAATAAATTAAAAACTAAACCTAAACCTTAATACTTAATAAACTAAACATAAACCTAAATCCTAAGAATGGGCAGAACCTTGACAACAGGAACATCACCGTCAACCAAGCTTAGTATAGATTTGGCGGTGCAGGAAAATAGGAGGCGGCGGTTATCACAGTGGTGGTGGGGGATCTTGAGGTGCTCGTGGATATCGAGGTGGAGCGGTGGTGGTTATGCGGAGAAGCGATGGAGGTTCTGATTATGGTGCTAGAGAGATTAGGGATATAATGGTGGATCCGCTACTCGAGCGATTGGGGTGGTCCTGATGGGAACTGAAGAAAAAGAAGAACGACTGATCCGATCTGCTGCTTATTGAATTGTGTCTTTATAGTAGAGGTAGTTCTATTTATCTAGGCTTTTTTATTTGCTCTATGTGTGCTTATTTTTTATCTATGTCGTCTCTTGTGTCTTAGAAAACATGGTGTGTTACATGGTTGATGAAATCGAAAGAAGAAATATTGCATCTGAATTAGTGCTTTCTAAGAAAAAAAACCTAAAACAGACCCTAAACTAAAACCTAAACCTTAAACCTAAAACCTAAACAGACCATAAACCCTAAACCCTAAAATAAAAAATAAAAAATAAAAACCTAACCTAAACCATAAACATAAAACCACAAAACCTAAAACCACAACTAAACCCAATACTCAAAACCATAAACCTTAAACCCTAAAACCCTAAAACCTAATAACCTATTCTAAACTAAATAAAACCTAAAATAATATAAATAAAAAACCTAAATCTAAATAAAAAAGTTAAAATAAAATAATAACCTAAATTAAACCAAACCTATAAATAAAATAAAATAAAAAAAATAGACTAAACTAAAATAATATAAATAAAAACATAAACTAAACTAAAGAATAAAATAAACCTAAAAATAAAAAACCTAAATAAAATAAAAACTAAACAAAAAACCAAAATAAAAAGAAACCTAAAATAAAAAAAAATTAAATTAAATAAAGATCTAAACCTAAAAATAAGACCTAAAAACTAAATAAAAATAGCCTAAACCTTAACCTTAAAAAAAACCTAAACATAAATTAAAAAAATAAAATAAACTTAAATTGAAACTAAAATAAATAAAACCTAAACCTAAACCTAAAATAAACTAAACTAAAATAAAACTAAATAAAATAAAATAAACTAAAATAAATCTAAACATAAACTAAATAAAACCTAAAATAAACCTAAAATAAAAACCTACAAGCTAAAACCAAAAAAATAAAATAAAACCTAAGCCAAACCTAAAATAAAATAAAATATGAACCTAAAAATAAAAATAAAATAAATAAACATAAACACAGACCTAAACCTTAAAAGCAAAATAAAACCTAAACTAAAATAAATAAGATAAACTAAAATAATTAAAATAAATAGAAACTAAGGAAAACCTGGGCCTTTTGCTTAATTTAAAATTAGGCTAAACTAAATCCTAAACCTAAAATTAAAACCTACCCTAAACTCTAAATAAAAGATGAAAGATCATGGCAGAAACCTAGGCCCTAAACTAACCCTAGGCCCTACCTGCAGCCTGACCCCACAGACTAAGGCACAAGGCCAGGCTCAGGCCACCACTGGAAGACCCAGGCCACCTACCCACAGACCACTAAACCTAAATCCTGGGCCCAGGCCCTAAACCTGGGCCACTAGGCCACTAAACCCTGGCTCTGATCTTGTGCCTGATTCTTGGGCCCAACCCTGGGCTCAAGGCCCCCTGGGCCACTACCCTGAGCCCAACCTAAGATAAAATTAATAAAACTCGGCTAAAGATAAACCTGACCTAAGAATAAAGGCCAAAGAAATAAACTCACTAAATAAATAAAATAAACAAGGAGTAAAGGTAATGAATGACCTAGCTGGGGTTTGCTTAATTTTTTTTAAAACATAAACCCTAAATTCTAGGCCCTAAAACCTACCCAAAACTAACCTGGGCCCTGATCCCCAGGCCTGGGCTCTGATCCTGGGCTACCTAACCTAAATGGGTGTAAATAAAATAAAAAAATATAAAACCCTGACCAAACCCTACTTATGACGAAACTTACAACCCTACCACAAACTATAATCCCTAAACTTTAAACCCTAAACCCTAAACCCTAAAATACAACCCCTCCTACTCTAAAATCATGCCTTAAAACCTAAACCCTAAACCAAACCTTAAACCCTGACACAAACCCCACCCCAATTTAAACTAAGTAACTAAATAAATTAAAAATATACCTACACCCTAAAACCTAAAAAACCTAAACCTAAACCCTAAGAATGTGCAAAACATTGATAGTAGGAACATCATCGTCAAAGCTGGGAGTCTAGATCAGATGGAAGGTGGTTATCATCTTGGGGTGCTGAGGTTCTAGTGGATATGGAGGTGGTGGTCAGAGTAGTGGTGGTTATAGAGGTGGGAGGAGCAATGGAGGTTACTGTCATGGTGGTGGTAGAGGGAGAGAATAGGGATATGATGTTGCATCCCGCTACCCGAGAGGCCAGGGTGGTGCTGATGGGAACTAGAGGAAATTGAAGAACGATCGGTACGATCTGCTACTTATGGAACTATGCCTTTAGAGTTGAGATAGTTCTAGTTATCAATTTTGATTTCTTTGTATCGTGCTCATTTTATATCTATGTCGTCACTTGGCTCTTAGAAAACTTGGTGTGTTACTTGGTTGATGAAATCAAAAAAAGAAATTTTAAATCTGAATTTATTCTCTCGACAAAAAACCAAAACCCTCAACACTAAACTAAAACACAGACCCTAAACCTCAAACATAAACCCTAAAAATAAAAAATAAGAAAACCCTATCCTTAAACCCTAAACCTATAGCACTAAACCTACAAACCTAAACCCTAAACCCTAAACCCTAATACTAAACCCTAAACCTTAAAAGAATAAACCCTAAACCCTAAATACTAAACCTTAATCCCTAAACCCTAAAACTAAACCCTAAACCCTAAAATTAAACCCTAAACCCTAAACATATACCTAAAGTAACTAAATAATTAAAAAAAACCTAAACCCTAAAATTTAATAAACTTAAATCTAAACATAAACCCTAAGAATGGTGAGGAATATCAGGTTTAGTCTAGATCTAGCTATGAAGGCGAAGGCAGAGGTGGAGGTTTTTGCATAGGTGGTGGGGGATCTGGAGGTGCTGGTGGATATCAAGGAGGTGGTGACGTAGGCGGGAGGAGCGACGGAGGTTATAGCCATGGTGGTGGCAGAGGGAGATCAGGGATATGATGGGGATCCATACTACTAGAGGGAGAGGGTGGTTCTAATGGGAACCAAAAGCGAAGAATGGTAGATCCGATGCTGTTGCTTAAGCAAGCTGTGTCTTCTGACAAGGTAGTTCTAGTTCTGGGTTTTGATCTTCTCTATGCATGCTCATTTTTTATCTATGTCGTCACTTGAGACTTAGAAAACTTGGTGTGTTACTTGGTTGATGAAAAGAAAATGAAGAAATATTAATCTGAATGTGTTCTCGGTTATGAAGAAAAACCAAAAATTCTGAACACTAAACTAAAACCTAAACCCAAAACCTAAACCCTAATCCATAAACCCAAAACCCAAAACCCTAAAAATTTAAAAAAATTAAAATATATAAAAAACCTAATCCCAAACCCTAAACCCTAAACCATAAACATTAAACCCTAAAAACCTAAAAACCTTAACCTAAATTAAATAAAACCCGAAAATAAAATAAATAAAAGCACATAAGCCTAAATAAAATAAAATAATAAAGTAAAATAAAAACCTAAACTAAAACCAAAACCTTAACCTAAACTTAAAACTAATAAAATATAAAAAAATAAAACTAAACTAAAATAAAATAAATTAAAACATAAACTAAACTAATAAAATAAAATAAACCTAAAAATAAAAAACCTAAATAAAATAAAAAACTAAATGAAAATAAAATAAAATAAAATAATATAAAACTAAATTAAAATAAACCTAAAATAAAACCTAAAATAAATTAAATATTAAACCTAAAAGTAAACTAAAAAAAATAAACCAAAACAAACAATATAAAATAAACCTAAACTAAAATAAACTAAATTAAAATAAATAAAACCTAAACCTAAACCAAAAATAAACTAAACCTAAAAGATAATATAAATAAAATAAAATAAACTAAAAATAAACCTAAACCTAAATTTAAAAAAAAAACCAAAACATCAACTAAAATAAAAACCTCAAACTTGAACCTAAAAAAAATTAAATAAAAACCTAAACCTAAAAAAATAAAAAAAAATTAATCCAAAATAAAAAAATAAAAATAAAACTAAACTAGAAAATAAACATAAACCTAAACCTAAACCTAAAAAATAAACTAAAATAAAAAACCTATACTAAAATAAATAAATCTAAAATAAATAAATTAAATTAAATAAAATTAAAAAAATCTCAAAAAGAAAAAATAAAATAAACTTAAATAAATAAAATTAAACAAAATAAAATAAAAAACCTAAACCTACCAATTTAATTAATTTAAAAAATAAACCTAAACTAAAACTTGGACCCTAAACCTAAACCTACACTAACCCACAAATAAAAAAAATACCAATATAATAAAGAAAACAACCTAAACCTTAAAAGTAACCCCAAACCACTGCCACAACCCTGAGCCAGGCTCTAAACCTAAACCCCCCAGGAAAACTTTAAACCCTGATCCCTGACCCTAAGCCTAAACCCTGAGCCTAAAACTTTCCCAAACTGAGCCTAAAAAGCCATGGTGAGAAAAATAACCTGATAAATAATAAAAATAAACTCTAAAGACAGACATAAACATAAAAATAAACTAAAGATAAAAAAACTAAGATAAAAGATAAATAAATAAACTAAACTAAATAAAATAAATAATAAACATAAATAAATTTAAAATAAAGTAAAGTAATAATAAAATAAAGCTCAATAAACTAAATAAGCCAAATAAACCTAAAACACTAAACCTGGATCTACCTTAAATTAACCCTAAACCATAAAACCTACCATTGGCCCTACAATGAGCCCAAAACCATACACCTGACCACCCAGGCCTTAAACCCTAAACTCAGGCCAGCCACCATAAATTCTTAACCCGGAGCCTAAATCTAAACCTAAACTAAATTAAACCTAATAATAAAGTAAATAAATAACCTAAACTTAAATAAAATAAAAAAATAAAATAAAAACCTAACTTAAACTTATACATAAACCTAAACCTAAACATAAACCTAAATGTAAAAATAAAATAAAATAAAAACTAAATAAAATAAAATAAATAAATAACTAAACTAATAGCCTAAAGATAAACCCTAAAGATAAAACTAATAAATATTAATAAAATAAAATAATAATTGGTTTGAACTAATCCTAAATCTACCTAACTCCATACCCTAACCCATGACCCTTCATCCATAATAACCCTAAACCCACAAAACCCAGGCCCTAAACTCCCTAAACCCTACTGACCACTACCCTGACTTACCTCAAAACCTAAGACAATACTACCCTAACCCTACCCAAACACCCTAAACCATAAACCCTAAAACCCTAAAACCCTAATCCCTGACACCCTAAACCCTAAACCATAACCCTAAACCCTAAACCCTAAAAGCATAAACCCCAAAACCCTAAACTCTAAAGATTAAACCCTAAACCTTAAATCTTAAATCCTAAACCCTAAATCCTATCCCTAAAAGCCAAACCCTAAACCTAAACCTAAAGTAACTTAATAAATTAAAAAATAAACCTAAACCCTAAGAATGGCCAGAACCTTGGCAGCAAGAACATCATCATCAACTAAGCTCAGTCTAGTTCTTGCAGTGGAGGCGAAGGTAGATGCTGTGGTTATCACTGTGGTGGTGGGGGATCTAGAGGTGCTAGTGGATATGGAGGTGGTGGTCAAAGTGGTGGTTATGGAGGCCATAGGAGCGATGAAGTTTCTGACTATGGTAGTGGGAGGGGAGATCAGGAGATGATGGTGAATCATGCTACTAGAGAGGGGTGGTTCGATGGAGAAAGCGAAGAACCGTATCTAATCTCTGCTAATGCAACTATTTTATATAGTAAAGGCATTTATCTAGGGCTTTTGATTTTCTCTATGCGTGCTAATTTTTTTATCTATGTCATCGCTTATGTCTTAGAACACTTGGTGTGTTAATTGGTTGACAAAATTAAAAAGAAGAATGTTAAATCTAAATTTGTTCTGTGTTAAAAAAACAAAAAACCCTAAACCCTAAACTAAAACAGACCTGAAAACCTAAACCCTAAATCCTAAACCTTAAAACCTAAATCTTAAAACCATAAACCCTAAACACCAAAACCCTAAACCCTAAACCCTAAACCTTAAACCACTAAACCCAAAAACCCAAAAAAAAAAGCTAAACCTAAAAACTTAAACCTAAACTAAATAAAACCTAATAATAAAATAAATAAATAAACCTAAACCTAAAAAAATAAAATAAATAATATAAAATAAAAATTGAAATGAAAATCTAAACCTAAACCTAAAAAATATAAAATAAACTAAAATAAAATAAATAAATAAAACCTAAATTAAACTAAAATAAAATAAACCTAGGATAAAAAACCTAAAGATAAAGACTAAGTGTAAAATAAAATAAAACAAACCTAAAATAAAATAAAATATAAATTAAATAAAAACCTAAACCAAAAAAATAACCTAAAAATAAATAAAAAATAAAACCTAAAATCCAAACAAAAAAAACTTAAACCTAAAATAAAAATAAAATAAACAAAATAAAATAATCCTAAACCTAAACTAAAATAAATAAAACTTAAACCTAAACCTAATAAACTAAACCAAAACCTAAACCTAAACTAAATAAAATAAAATACACTAATGAAAAACCTAAACCTAAACTAAAAATTAAAACCTAAAAACAAACCTAAAATAAAAACCTAAAACCTAAGCCTAAATCGATAAAAACCTAAACCTAAACATAAAAATATAAATATAAAACCTAAACCTAAAAAATATAATAAAAATAAAACTTAACTAAAAGCATAAACCTAAACATAAACCCAAAACCAAAAAATAAAAAATACTAAAATAAATAAACCTAAAAAATAAAAAAATAAAATAAAACATAAACCTAAATAAAATTAAAAATAAATATAAACAAAAAATAAATTAAATAGAAACTAAATAATCTAAATAAACTTAAACCTACCAGTTTACTTAATTAAAAAAAAACCCTAAACCATAAACTGTAAACCCTAAACCCTAAGCTTTTACCCTAAACTCTAAACCCTAAAAGCATAAATCATAAAACCCTAAACCCTAAACCCTAAACCCTAACCCTAAACACCAAACCCTAAACCTAAACCTAAAGCAACTTAACAAATTATAAAATAAATCTAAACCATAAAACCCAATAAACTTAAACCCTAAGAATGGGCAGAACCTTGACGTCAGGAACATCACTCAACCAATCTAGATCACGGTGGTGGAGGCGAGGCGAGGCATTGGTGATGCATGGTGGTGGGGATCTGGAGGTCTTGGTGGATATGGAGTAGTGGTGGTTATGGAGGCAAGGAGGCGATGGAGATTGACCATGGTGGTGGATCACGCACTAGAGAGCGGGATGGTTCGATGGGAGCTGGGCGAAGAATGACCTATCCGATCTGCTACTTATGGAACTATGTCTTTATAGTAGAGATGATTCTAGTTATCTAGGGTTTTTAATTTGCTCTATGTGTGCTCATTTTTTATCTATGTCACCACTTTGTGTGTTACTTGGTTGATGAAATTGAAAAGAAGAAATATTGAATATGAATTTGTTCTCTATTTAAAAAAAAACCCTAAACCCTAAACTCAAACCTAAACCATAGACCTAAAACCTAAACCCTAAACCCTAATCGCTAAACCCCAAACTCTAATCCCTAAACCTTGAACCCTAAAAACCTAAACCTAAACTAAATAAAACTTAATAATAAAATAAGCAAATAAACTTAAACCTAAACAATAAATAAATAAAATTAAAACATAAATTAAAACTTAAACCTAAACCTAAAAGAAAAATAAGAGAAAAAATAAAAATTAACTAAAATAAAATAAATAAAAACTTAAACTAAACCAAAAAAATTAATAAAACTATGAATAAGAAACCTATAAAAAAAATAAAACTAAATGTGAAATTAAAATAAAATAAACATAAAATAAAGTAAAACTAAATAAAAAAACTAATAAAATAAAATGTAAAAATAAATAAAAAATAAAACCTAAACCATAAACTAAAAAAAAAACCTAAACGTAAAATAAAAATAAAATTGACATAATAAAATAAACCTAAACCTAAACTAAAATAAACTAAACTAAATTAAATACAACCTATACCTAAATCTAAAATAAGCTAAACCAAAACCTTAACCTAAACTTAAACTAAATAAAATAAAATAAAGTAAAAATAAACCTAAATCTAAACTAAAAAATTAAAACCTAAAAATAAACCTAAAACCAAAACCTAAAAAAACAAAATAGAAACATAAACCTAATCTTAAAAATAAAACAAAAACCTAAACCTGAAAAATAAAATAAAAAATTAAACTAGACTAAAAAATAAGCATAAACATTAACTTAAACCTAAAAAATAAACCAAAATAAAAAACCTAAACTAAATAATAAAATAAAACTATATAAAAAAATAAAACTAAATAAAAATAAAAAATAAAATAAGATAAAATAAATAAAAAATAAACTAAGTAAACCTTCACCTATTACATAATTTAAAAAAAACCCATAAACCATAAACCCTAAACCCTAAACCCTAAATTTTAAACCCTAAACCTTTAATCACAAAACCTACCCTGACCCTGAGCCAGTGGCCCTAAAGCCCTGAGCCAGAATCTAACCCTAACACAGAACCCTAGGCTGAGTATGAGCACTGAGGCCTAAGATCCCCAGAGCCTTTTGCACCCACACTGAGCCCCCCAGACCATGAGCCTAAAATCCACTGAGCTTCAAACCCTAAACCTGATTCTTGGACCCTCTAATAAACATAAATAAAATTTAAAAATAAAGTGAGTAATATATAAATAAAAGCTCAATAAACTAAATAATACCTAAAAACACCCTGATCCTAAACCTAAATTAACCATCCACTACAATACTGAGCCATCCTACCACCAAAACCTCTCTCCCAGGCCAATATTCTTAACCTAAATAAACTAAATTACCTATAATAAAATAGATAAATAAATAAAAATAAAATAAAAATAAAAAAACCTAACCCAAACATGCATAAACCTAAACATAAACCTAAATGTAAAATAAAATAAAAAGATAAAACTAAATAAAATAAAATAAATAAACCTAAACTAAACTAAAGCCTAAAAGATAAAACCCTAAAGAAATAAAACTAAACTAATAAATTAAATTAACAAAAATAAAATATTGGTGGTTGCTAACCCTAAATCCTAAATCTGACCCTAATCCATAAACCCTCCACCCTAAATTAACTTACCCTCCAAGCCTGACCACCCAGGCCACAGGCTGAGCCACAGGCCCTTAACCACTGAACCACCACTCCTAAACTCACTAAACTGACCCTCCCTCTTCCTCCATACCACTACCACACCACCCCTGACTCCACTGACTTACACAAACCCTCCACAAAGCATCAAAACCTCTCTGATTAAACCCTAAACTTAAATCTTAAATCACCCTAAATCCTATCCTAAAAACCCAAACCTAAACTAAACCTAAAGTAACTTAATAAATTAAAAAATAAACCTAAACCCTAAGAATGGCCAGAACCTTGGCAGCAAGAACATCATCATCAACTAAGCTCAGTCTAGTTCTTGCAGTGGAGGCGAAGGTAGATGCTGTGGTTATCACTGTGGTGGTGGGGGATCTAGAGGTGCTAGTGGATATGGAGGTGGTGGTCGAAGTAGTGGTGGTTATGGAGGCCATAGGAACGATGAAGTTTACAGCTATGGTAGTGGCGGAGGGGGAGATCAGGGAGATGATGGTGAATCATGCTACTAGAGAGCCAGGGTGGTTCTGATGGGAACTGGAGAAACTGAAGAACAGCCGATCTAATCTACTGCTAATGCAACTATTTTATATAGTAAAGACTGTTCTAGCTATCTAGGGCTTTTGATTTTCTCTATGCGTGCTAATTTTTTTATCTATGTCATCGCTTATGTCTTAGAACACTTGGTGTGTTAATTGGTTGACAAAATTAAAAGAAGAATGTTAAATCTAAATTTGTTCTGTTAAAAAACAAAACCCTAAACCCTAAACTAAACGAACCCAGGCTTAAAACCTAAACCCTAAATCCTAAACCTTAAAACCTAAATCTTAAAACCATAAACCCTAAACACCAAAACCCTAAACCCTACCCTAAACCAAACCCTAAACACTAAACCCAAACCCAAACCAGTAAGCCCAACCTAAAACTTAAACCTAAACTAAATAAAACCTAATAATAAAATAAATAAATAAACTAAACCTAAAAAAAAAAATAAAATAAATAATATAAAATAAAATTGAAATGAAATCTAAAACCTAAACCTAAAAAAATAAAATAAAAAACTAAAATAAAATAAAAAAACCTAAATTAAACTAAAAATGAAATAAACCTAGAATAAAACCTAAAGATAAAGACTAAGTGTAAAATAAAAATAAAACAAACCTAAAATAAAATAAAATATAAATTAAATAAAAACCTAAACCAAAAAAATAACCTAAAAATAAATAAAAAATAAAACCTAAAATCCAAACAAAAAAAAACTTAAACCTAAAATAAAATAAAATAAAACAAATAAAATAATCCTAAACCTAAACTAAAATAAATAAACTTAAACCTAAACCTAATACTAAACCAAACCTAAATAAAATAAATAAAATAAAACTGAAAACCTAAACCTAAACTAAAAATTAAAACCTAAAACAAACCTAAAATAAAACCTAAAACCTAATCGATAAAACCTAAACCTAAACATAAAATATAAATATAAAACCTAAACCTAAAATATAATAAAATAAAACTTAACTAAAAATAAGCATAAACTAAACATAAACCCAAAAAACCAAAAATAAAAAAAACCTATACTAAAATAAATAAACCTAAAAAAATAAAGTAAACTATAAAAAATAAAACATAAACCTAAATAAAATTAAAAATAAATATAAACAAAAAATAAATTAAATAGAAACTAAATAATCTAAATAAACTTAAACTGGGTTACTTAATTAAAAAAAAAAAAACCATAAACTAAAATAAACCCTAAGCTTTTACCCTAAACTCTAAACCCTAAAAGCATAAATCATAAAACCCTAAACCCTAAACCCTAAACCCTAACCCTAAACACCAAACCCTAAACCTAAACCTAAAGCAACTTAACAAATTATAAAATAAATCTAAACCATAAAACCCAATAAACTTAAACCCTAAGAATGGGCAGAACCTTGGCGTGAACATCCTCAGCGGGCTGGTCTGATGGTGGTGGGCGCAGAGGCATTGGTGATCGCAGTGGTGGTGGGGGATCTGGAGGTGCTGGTGGATATGGAGTAGTGGTGGTTATGGAGGCCGAAGGAGCGATGGAGATTACAGCCATGGTGGTGGATCACACTAGAGCGGGATGGTTGATGGGAGCTGAGAAAGCGAAGAATGACTATCCGATCACGCTACTTATGGAACTATGTCTTTATAGTAGAGATGATTCTAGTTATCTAGGGTTTTAATTTGCTCTATGTGCTCATTTTTTTATCTATGTCACCACTTTGTGTGTTACTTGGTTGATGAAATTGAAAAGAAGAAATATTGAATATGAATTTGTTCTCTATTTAAAAAAAAAACCCTAAACCCTAAACTCAAACCTAAACCATAGACCTAAAACCTAAACCCTAAACCCTAATAAACTAAACCCCAAACTCTAATCCACTACCTTGAACCCTAAAACCAACCTAAAACTAAATAAACTTAATAATAAAATAAATAAAATAAACTTAAACCTAAACAATAAATAAATAAAATTAAAACATAAATTAAAACTTAAACCTAAAAGAAAAATAAGAGAAAAATAAAAATTAACTAAAATAAAATAAATAAAAAACTTAAACTAAACCAAAATTAATAAAACTATAGATAAAACCTATAAAATAAAACTAAATGTGAAATTAAAATAAAATAAACATAAAATAAAGTAAAACTAAATAAAACCTAAACATAAAAATAAAATGTAAAATAAATAAAAAATAAAACCTAAACCATAAACTAAAAAAAAAAAAAAAAAACCTAAATAAAAAATAAAATTGACATAATAAAATAAACCTAAACCTAAACTAAAATAAACTAAACTAAATTAAATACAACCTATACCTAAATCTAAAATAAGCTAAACCAAAACCTTAACTAAACTAAATAAAATAATAAAATAAAGTAAAAATAAAATAAAATCTAAATAAAATTAAAACCTAAATAAACCTAAACCAAACCTAAAACAAAATGAAACATAAACCTAATCTTAAAATAAAACAAACCTAACGAAAATAAAATAAAATTAAAGACTAAAATAAGCATAAACATTAACTTAAACCTAAAATAAACCAAAATAAAAAACTAAATAATAAAATAAACTATATAAAAAAATAAAACTAAATAAAAATAAAATAAATAGATAAATTAAAATTAAACTTCTTATGATTTAAAAAAAACCATACATACCTAAACCCTACCCTTACCTTTGATCACAGGCCACTGACCTATACTTACCCACCCTAAATCCACAGACCCACTACCCTAAACTCTAGCCATACACTCCCTAAATCCTAACTTACCACTCCCCAGACCATACCCTACCCTGACTCAAACCCTAAACCCTGATTCTTGGACCCTCAACCCTACTAAATAATAATAACATATAAATTTAAAAATAGTGTATAATAAATAAAGCTCAATAAACTAAATAAGCCAAATAAACCTAAAACACTAAACCCTGATCCTAAACCCAAAATTAACCCTACCATCCCTACCATTAAACCCTGATAAACCTGACCCAAACCCTCTCCAACCAAACCTAAATTGTGACAAAAATCTAAACTAAACTAAATTAAACCTAATATAAATAAATAACCTAAACTTAAATAAAATAAAAAAAATAAAATAAAACCTAACTTATGCATACTAAACCTAAACATAAACCTAAATGTAAAAAATAAAATAAAATAAAATAAACTAAATAAAAAATAAAATAAATAAACTAAACTAATAAAGCCTAAAATAAGCCTAGATAAAACCCAAGAAAATAAAATAAAATAAAATAAATACTAAAATAAATAAAATGGTTGCCTAACCTAAATCCTAAATGCTAAACCCTAAAACTCCATAAACCCTAAACCTAACCCTAAATTAAATACCATAAACCCTAAACTAACCCAAAACACCCTAAATAAACTAAACTAAACTAACCACAAACTTAAACCAAAATAAAAACCACAAAAAACTAAATGACCTAACCCTCTTAACCCTAAACCTAAATACCACAAACCCACATCCACACTAAAACCACTAACCATAAAAACCCTAAAATAAGCATAAACCCCACCACTAAACTAAAGATTAAACCACAAACCTTAAATCTTAAATCCTAAACCCTAAATCCATCCCAAAGCCAAACCTAAACCTAAACCTAAAAAAAATAAATTAAAAATAAACCTAAACCCACAAGAATGGCGAGAACCTTGGCGGAGAACATCATCATCAACTAAGCTGGTAGTTCTGCGGTGGAAGGTAGATCTTTGTGGTTATCACTGTGGTGGTGGGGGATCTAGAGGTGCTAGTGGATATGGAGGTGGTGGTCGAAGTAGTGGTGGTTATGGAGGCCATAGGAACGATGAAGTTTACAGCTATGGTAGTGGCGGAGGGGGAGATCAGGGAGATGATGGTGAATCATGCTACTAGAGAGCAGTGGTTACGATGGGAAATGGAGAAAAAAGAGCAGTAATCTAATCTCGCTAATGCAACTATTTTATATAGTAAAAACTGTTCTAGCTATCTAGGGCTTTTGATTTTCTCTATGCGTGCTAATTTTTTTATCTATGTCATAAACATGTCTTAGAACACTTGGTGTGTTAATTGGTTGACAAAATTAAAAAGAAGAATGTTAAATCTAAATTTGTTCTGTGTTAAAAAAACAAAAAACCCTAAACCCTAAACTAAAACCTGAACCCTAGGCTTAAAACCTAAACCCTAAATCCTAAACCTTAAAACCTAAATCTTAAAACCATAAACCCTAAACACCAAAACCCTAAACCCTAAACCCTAAACCCTAAACCCTAAACACTAAACCCAAAACCCAAAACCTATAGTAACTACCTAAAAAACTTAAACCTAAACTAAATAAAACCTAATAATAAAATAAATAAATAAACCTAAACCTAAAAAAATAAAATAAATAATATAAAATAAAAATTGAAATGAAAATCTAAACCTAAACCTAAAAATAAAATAAAAATAAACTAAAATAAAATAAATAAAAACCTAAATTAAACTAAAAAATGAAATAAACCTAGGAATAAAAAACCTAAAAGATAAAGACTAAGTGTAAAATAAAAATAAAACAAACCTAAAATAAAATAAAATATAAATTAAATAAAACCTAAACCAAAATAACCTAAAATAAATAAAAATAAAACTAAAATCCAAACAAAAAAAACTTAAACCTAAAATAAAAATAAAATAAACAAAATAAAATAATCCTAAACCTAAACTAAAATAAATAAACTTAAACCTAAACTAATAAACTACCAAAACCTAAACCCACTAAAATAAAATAAAATCACTATGAAAAACTAAACCTACTAAAAATTAAAACCTAAAACAAACCTAAAATAAAACCTAAAACAAGCCTAAATCGATAAAAACCTAAACCTAAACATAAAAATATAAATATAAAACCTAAACCTAAAAAATATAATAAAAATAAAACTTAACTAAAAAAATAAGCATAAACCTAAACATAAACCCAAAAACCAAAAAATAAAAAATAAAAAAAACCTATACTAAAATAAATAAACCTAAAAAAATAAAGTAAACTATAAAAAATAAAACATAAACCTAAATAAAATTAAAATAAATATAAACAAAAAAAAATAAATTAAATAAAACTAAATAATCTAAATAAACTTAAACCTAAGTTTTAATTAAAAAAAACCTAAACCATAAAACAAACCTAAGCTTTTACCTAAACTCTAAACCCTAAGCATAAATCATAAAACCCTAAACCTAAACCCTAAACCTAACCCAAACACAAACCCTAAACCTAAACCTAAAACCAACAAATTATAAAATAAATCTAAACCATAAAACCCAATAAACTTAAACCCAGAATGGCGGAGACAGCGTGAACATCCATCACCGGGCTCGGTCTAGATCACGGTGGTGGAGGCGAAGGCATTGGGCCGAGTGGTGGTGGGGGATCTGGAGGTGCTGGTGGATATGGAGTAGTGGTGGTTATGGAGGCCAGAGGAGCGATGGAGATTACAGCCATGGTGGTGGATCACTACTGGATGGTTGATAAATGAGAAAGCGAAGAATGACCATCCGATCTGCTACTTATGGAACTATGTCTTTACAGTAGAGATGATTCTAGTTCTAGGGTTTTAATTTGCTCTATGTGTGCTCATTTTTTATCTATGTCACCACTTTGTGTGTTACTTGGTTGATGAAATTGAAAGAAGAAATATTGAATATGAATTTGTTCTCTATTTAAAAAAAAACCCTAAACCCAACTCAAACCTAAACCTAAAACCTAAACCCTAAACCCTGTCATAAACCCCAAACTCTAATCCTAAACCTTGAACCCTAAAACTAAACTAAACTAAATAAAACTTAATAATAAAATAAACAAATAAACTTAAACCTAAACAATAAATAAATAAAATTAAAACATAAATTAAAACTTAAACCTAAACCAAAAAAAAAGAGAAAAAAATAAAAATTAACTAAAATAAAATAAATAAAAACTTAAACTAAACCAAAAAAATTAATAAAACTATGAATAAGAAACCTATAAAAAATAAAAACTAAATGTGAAATTAAAATAAAATAAACATAAAATAAAGTAAAAACTAAATAAAAACCTAAACATAAAAATAAAATGTAAAAATAAATAAAAAATAAAACCTAAACCATAAACTAAAAAAAAAAAACCTAAGCATAAAAGAATAAAATAAAATTGACATAAAATAAACCTAAACCTAAACTAAAATAAACTAAACTAAATTAAATACAACCACCTAAATAAAATAAATAAAATAAACAAAACCTAACAAACTAAATAAAATAAAATAAAATAAAAAATAAACTAAATCTAAACTAAAATTAAAACCTAAAATAAACCTAAACCAAAACCTAAAAAAACAAAATAGACATAAAATCTTAAAATAAAACAAAAACCTAAACTGAAAATAAAATAAAATTAAACTAGACTAAAAATGGCATAACATAAAAAACTAAAAATAAACCAAAATAAAACTAAATAATAATAAAACTATGTAAAAATAAAACTAAATAAAAATAAAAAAAATAAATAAGATAAAATAAATAAAAAAAAAATAAACTAAATGAGCCTTCACTAGCATGATTTAAAAAAACCCATAGATAAACCTAAACCACAAACCCTAAAATGAGCCCTAGGCCAATCCCAAACCCACCAAACCTGACCCACTAGAAACCCTAAACAGTCCCCTGACAAACACTAAACCCTAGCCACAGGCCTTCTACCCTATCTGACCTGGGCCACTGAGCCACAAACCATACTCAACCTACCCACTGATTCAACTCACCCAGGCCACTGAGGTCTAGCCAAGGCCCTGGGCCACTGAGCCTAAAGGCCCTCTCATAAAACCTGAGGCCAAGGCCTAAACTGGGCTGAGGCCACTGGGCCTACCTGACTGAGCCACAAACCACCAGGCCTACTGAGCCAACACTCTGGGCCTAACCCTGGGCTAAGGCCACCCTGAGGCTAAAAAGGCCTGAGCTGAGCTAGATAAAACTATATAATAAATAAATAACCTAAATAAATAATAAGACAAACTACCTCCAGACAAAAAAAAATAAATATTAAATAAACTAAACTAAAATAAAATAAACCTTAAAACCTGATTATAAACTAAACTAAAATAATAAATACCTAAAATAAGATAAAATAAAAACTAAATAAATATAAAACATAAAATAGAATAAAACTAAAATAAATAAAAATAAAACATAAACCTAACTATGAAAACCTAAACAAATAAAAATAAAATAAAACAAAATAAAATAAACCTAACACTAAAATAAACTAAACTAAAACAAATAAAACCTAAACCTAAATAAAATAAAAGCCTAAACTAAACTAAAATAAAATAAATTAAACTAAAATAAACTAAACCTAAACTAAAATTAAACCTAAAATAAATGTAAAATAAAACCAAACAAAACTAAAATAAAATGAAACCTAAACTAAAAAAAATAAAATGTAAACCTAAAAAAATAAATATAAACTCAATTAAAAATAAACCTAACCTAAAAAATAAACTAAAATAAAAAAACCTAAACTAAAATAAATAAACCTAAAATAAAAATACTAAACTAAAAAATAAAAAAAATAACTAAATAAACTAAATAAATCTAAACCTATCGGTTTATGTAATTTAAAAAAAATTAAACCCTAAACCTACAACCCTATAGGTGCTCATTTTTTTATATATTAAACATGTCTTAGAAATTTTGGTGCTACTTGGTTGATGAAATTGAAAGAATAAATGTTGAATCTAAATTTGTTCTCTGTTAAAAAAACAAACCTACACCCTAAACTAAACCATAAACCCTAAACTAAAAGCTCTAAACCCAAACCTAAATCTTAAACTAACCCAAATAAAACCAAAACTAAAGCTAAAACTAAATAAACTAAACCTAAATATAAAAGAAAAAACCTAAGCCAAAATAAAATAAAAATATAATAAAATAAAACCTAAACTAAAACCTAAACCTAAACCTAAAAGAAAATAAAATAAAAATAAAACTAAACTAAAAATAAAATAAATAAAACCTAAACTAAATAAAAAAAATAAAACCTAAATAAAAAAAACTAAATAAAATAAAATATAAAACTAAAGAAACCTAAAATAAAACTTAAAATAAAATAAAAATAAAACCTAAACTTATAAAAAAACTAAACCTAAAAATAAAATAAAATAAAATAAACCTAAACAAACTAAAATAAAATATAAAACCTAAAACCTATACCCAAAATAAACTAAACTAGACTAAACCAAATAAAACTAAAATAACTAAAAATAAACCTAAAGCTAAACTAAAATAAAACAAAAGAAAAAAACATAAAAAACAAACTAAACTTAAAGAATAAATAAGCATAAACCTAAAAATAAAATAAAATAAACCTAACAATAAAAGAAAATAAAAAATAAACTCAGCTAAAGAAACCTAAACCTAAAATAAAATAAACTAAACTAAAATAAAAAATAAAAATAAAATAAACTCAAATAAATTAAAATAAACTAAATAAAATAAGACTTAAGTTTAATTTAAAATAAAAATAAAATAAAATAGAAAAAATACCTAACCTAAAACTAACCCTAAACCCTACACTGACCTAAACAAACCCTAAACCCTACCAAACCTAAACCCTACAAAACCTAAAGCAAAATAAACCTAAAAAACTAAACCTAACTCTAAACCTTAAAACCTACAACCCTAAGCCATAAACTCCAAACCCTAAACCCTAAACCATAAAGCATAAACTAACACTAAACCTTAAACCCTAAACCTTAAAATAACCCTAAAACCTAAGAATGGGCAGAACCATGATGACAAGAACATCACTATCAACTAGGCTCAATCTTCATCTAGCGGTGGAGCGAGGCTGACGATTATTAGTGGTGGTGGGGATTTGGAGTTGGTGGTTGAGTAGTGGGTATGGAGGTGGAGGCGATGGATGTTACAATGGTGGTGGTAGGGAGAGATTAGGATATGATGGTGGATCTATACTGGCGAGAGCGATCAATCTATTACTTATGGAACTGTGTCTTTATAGTAAAGAAAATTATACTTATCTAGGGTTTTTGATTTACTTTATGGGTGCTCATTTTTTATCTATATCATCACTTGTAACTTAGAATACTTGGGATGCTACTTAGTTGATAAAATTGAAAGAAAAATGTTGAATATGAAATTGTTCTCTATTTAAAAAAACCTTAAATCTTAAACCTAAACCTAAATTAAAATTAAACCTAAACCACAAACCTAAACCCCAAACCTAAACCCACACACCCTAAAAACACTAAACCCAAATAATAAATAGTAAACCTTAAGCAAATAAACCTAAACCCTAAAATCATAAACCCTAACCCACAAACCTATAACCACAAATCTAAACCCTAAACCCAAACCCTAAACCCCAAAACTAAACCTAAACCACAAACCCTAAACTAACCTAAACACTAAACTAAACCTTTAATAAAGATGCCATTAGAGTAGATCTAAAGTGACCTAATCTAACATAGTTATGGTAAGAAAATGTCTTCAAGAGACTTTCCTTTGACTATTAGAGATTTGAATACCCTAAACCATAACCCTAAATCATATTATAATACCAAATATTATAGTATAATATTACATCATATATTTGAGCATGTAGTGATGTGCTTTTGGATGTTAAAAGATGTTTTGAAATATTTTAGTATATTATGGTATTGTGCCCTATAGTCTATATTAATATAAATCATAAATATATTTATTTAATAAATCGGATGATGAAATTTGTTAAATTTGAAGTGGGAATTAGGTTGTAGTACCAAAGGTGTGCTACACCACTTGTAGTATAAAAGTAATATTTTATGTTCAAAATATCTATTATATGTTGTAGCATAGTATAGCATCTTATATCATAATATATTATTCTACAAATTTTAAATTCTTTTAGTATTTTACAATCTTGCAGTCAAGCTACACTAGCATTGTTTATAAAATTATTTAGACTTTAAAATGGTGGAATTTGGCCAAATTCATAATAGGTAGTGCTTGGCATCATAATATATTATTTTAATTTAAAATATATGGACTAAAATATATATTTTTTATTGTTTAGAGTAATTTTATGATTTTTTATCTTAAGCAATCCCTTGTGATGTGATATGAAATATAATATAATATAATATGTTATAGTGTAATATAATATAGGATGCCATAACATAGTGTAGCATCATGCATTATAGCATACTATTATGTATTATTACTTGTTATTAGCATATTTTAGTTTCTTATAGTATGATGTAGTAGAGTTTGTACTAGTATAATTCATAAAAATATTGATTTATAGGTGAGATGATGGGATTTGGCCAAATTTAATGTAAGCTTTAGGGAACATAATTGGGGTGTGCTATGTGTGTCATTTAATCAAAAGAATGGAATTTTGCATCCAAAATAAATGTTCATTTTCAACCAAATTTTATAAATTTTTTGCTTAAAGTGATTCATTTAAGGTGTAATGTAAGATAATATATTATATGAAAGCATATTAAAATATAATGTACATAACAATATAACTTAACATATATATGAATGTGGTGGTGTGTTACTAAATGTTATTGTACATTTTAGTATGTTTTACTTTTGTTATAATACATTGGGTCAAAACTCACAAAAATGTTAATTTGAAGGTTGAGATGGAAGAATTTGGCCAAATTCATGGCACACACCAAAAAGCAACACAAAAATATGCTATTTTGTACCATTTCTAATAAAAAAATAACAATTTTACATCCAAAATGAACATTATTCATATTTTGAGAAAATTTTGTTATTTGTTTTTTTCAAGTGATTCTAATGAGGTGTAATGTTAGAAAATATATTATATTACAACAAATTATATAATATAATATAGTGTGTTAATTTACACTATAATATGTTTTGCATGCCATTGTATAGTTAGTTTGAGCTTGCATCACAAATCATAAAATGTTGATTACAATGTTGAGATGATGTAATTTGAATGAATACATTGTTAGGCTTTTGGTTAATGTATTAAAGGTGTGCATAAGAGAAGAAATAAGATTTGGTGAGAATTCCATGTTAAGGACATGGAGGGAGATCCACTAGAGGATCACACATGCATTGGACATGACATGTTAGGGATCTATGTTGAGGGCGTAGAAGAAAATAATTTGTTGGGGATAATGTTTCAATTTGATTTGATTATATGACTTGTGGAAAGAAGATCTATTAGGAAAAAGAATCTATAATCTGCCAAGGATTAATATTGAGTCAACTTTAATTTAATTTGTTTTAATTGATGTAGAGGCATATCTAATAGAGATATGGGCTCGAGTTCGCTAGGGATCGGGAATATGAACCTTCCACTAGGGAAGCAGGTTCGAGCTATCTATTGGGGATTAGGATTTGAGTTTGATTTCATAAATTTATTGATGGATGTATCAACTTGGAATAAGAGTTTGGTTGGATTTCTTTGATTTAGACTTTATTAGGGGAGTTGGTTTAATTTGGCCCTTTGGAGAGATTGGTTTTGAATTTGATTTATTTGCTTGACTTATTTATATATGATTTAGACTCCACTAGGGAGAAGGGTGTGATTTAACTCCACTTGGGAAATAAGATTGTGTTTAATTTAATCTGAATTAATGTATGGACCCCATTGGTTGCAATGGACCCATTGAGGAAAATCTATATCAACTTTAACTTGCCTCAAGTTTACAAATCCAAATGCATAGTCTACCGACTGTGGGGTAGAGCTAGCCAACCTAAGGGGTTGCCTTTCGATGTGCAACGACTGTGCTAAGAAGAAGACATAGCAAACTTACATCTTTCAAAGTGAGGAACAACCGTTGGGGTGACCTATTGGATGCACAAAAAGTGAACGACTAGGGTGACTACAAGTGAATGCTGGGACTTATGTCAACTCAAAGTAGTGGAAGAATTTTCATAATTTCATGTGATTTGATATGGTTTATTTGGTTTAGTTTTATTTTGAATTGAGGGCATATCCACTTGGGATGTGAGCTCTATCAAATTTAAAATATTTAATTTATGGACCATGTCAAGGTGTGTGATGTACCCACTGAGAAGGGGTTATATCTGACCTTTCCTGTCTCAAATTTACAAATCCAAAGGGACAGTCTACTAGCTATGGGGAAGAGCTAGCCAACCTAAGGTGTTGCCTTTCGGTGTGCAATGATTATGCTAGAAAGAAGGCGTAGCAGACTTACATCTTCTAAAGGAGGGAAAAACCATTGGGGTGACCTATTGGTAGCACAACAAATCAAATCTAACTTAGGCATGACTACAAAGTGAATGTCGCTGAGGACTTATGTCAACTCAAGAGTAGTCAGGCGATTCCTATTGGGAGATTTGCAGACACTGCCTTAAACATAGGATGTCTTCTTAAGAAAATGCTAGTGGTGTCCTCTAATCCATAAGTGAATATATATTTTGTTTATATGTTTGCATGGACCCTATTGGTGTGTGAGGGACCACACGAGAATATGTTGCTATCTCAAAACCATGGGAGAATCTCACATCCATAGGATGGATTCTCCAACCATATGTGGTTACTTATGAAGAGAACTATCAATCGATAGTAACCCGGTAGTGTCTAAATGGGAATCACGAAGGATGTGATCCAAAATAGTGCCCGGGGAGGTGCTACTAGGGGCATTATCTTGAGCTAGAAAAGAAAGCTTATAGGTGTCGTGGCCAACTTAAGGAGAAAGCATAGCAGACTTACATCTGCCATGAGTGATGTATCCTAAGGTGCAAGAACCAACCAACTAAGGTGTATCAGTCAACATGAGTGGTGTATCTATCAGCATAGTGTGAGCCAACCAACCAAACATGCCCGTCGATGTCCAACGATCAATCTAGAAAGAAAGCGAGTAGGCTTACAACTTTCCAAGCCAAACTCATCATCGAGATAGTCTATCATCGGTGGGATAAATACTATCTGACCTAGTACAACTAATAAGCATGGAGCCTTGAGGAAGGATTGGACACAGACTTGAAGCTAGTCATGAGGGAAGGAGTCGCTAGAGGACTTATCCTAAACCTCAAATATAGTTCACCCAGTCAGTGCATGAAAGCTAATCCAAGAAGAAAGCATAGCAGACTCACATCTTCTTAAACAAAGCCAACATGAGGTAGCTTACCGGCCTTGCAGTAAGGCCTACCAAACTAACAAGCCGCTCATCAATGTGCAATGGACAAATAAAGAAGGAAAATGTAGCAGACTTACATCCTCCAAAGTAAGAAGACCACTAGGGTGACACACTAGTAGGGTAGCATCAGCCCGACCTAGAGCAGCTACTGAGTGAGTGCCACTTGGGCGTTATCTCAACTCAGAGTAGCCCGACACAAAAGATATGTGTTTATTTTATATGTTTTTTTGTAGTTTGTATTTTTTTGTGTCGATGAAGGATAGGATGTTGCTCTGGTTTCTTACACCTACCCTAAACACATCATGGTGGATTCAAAAATAAGAATACTTTCAATATGGAAGAGATTGAATTCAAAATGGTATTTTCATTGATGATAATTATTTTCAAACATGATTTATAATATTTCTTTAAGTAGAGCCCAATGGTTGGAAGCATTGGGAGCTCTCCCTCATGATTAATAAGTTGATAAGATCTTCCTTTGTATGCCTTCTCTATGGCTAAAGGGCCATCCCAAGTGGGTTCAAACTTGCCTCCCATCTTATGACCGGCAACAATCAGTCTCCTTAAAACTAAAATAAGCTCTCTTACCTGAAAAGCTCTAGAATAAAACAACATATTGTGAGCTTGAATCATTTTTTTCTTTGTACAACTCAAGGTTTTAGCATGCCTGCAGGCTTCTCTTCTCCAAACCTTCGAGATCTTCTAACCATAACTTGGCATTTTGCTTTATTGCGATCTTGCTACCCACATCTATCCTTAGTGATGGGAGTTGGACTTCTAATGGTAGAATGGCTTTGGACCCATACACTTAGGAGAAAGGAGTAGACTGAGTTGGAGTTCTATATGTGGTGCGGTAGGCCCACAAGGCTTGAACTAACTGCTCATGGCACTATAACTTATTATTGTCGAGTGTCTTTTTTAGTATTTGGATGAGAGTTTTCTTGAAGGCTTCTGCTAAGCAATTTTCCCTCGGGTATTTGATGGTAGAATATCTCCAATCTATGCTATGTCTCCGGGAAAAGTTATTGATCTTGTCTTGAATAGTACCATTATCGATATAATTTGTTGAGGCACCAAACCTATATACGATATGGTTCCTAAAAATTAGAGCACATGTTGAGTTGTCACCTCTCTAGGTGGAATCATTTTCATCCATTTGGAAAAGTAGTTAGTAGCAACTAAGATGAACCAATGACCCTTGGAAGTAGGAGGATCAATCAGACCCACTATGTCAGTACCACAACACTCGAATGGCCATGAGGTCAATGTAGGATGTAGAATGTCGGATGGTTGGTGTAGGACCACATCATTTATTTAACATTGGTGGCATTATCTAGACATATCCATGCAATATTTGATCATCGATGACTAGTAGTGTCCTAGTCTTTTAATCTTGGCTTTCATTTTTGAACTAGATTGGTTGGCTCCACATAATCCTAAGTGTACCTCAGTCACGATCTTATGGGCTTCGTGCTTATCTAAACAATGTAATCACGTATAATCGAAAGACTACCAAAATAAGACACCATCAATAAGAGAATAAAAAAGTGCTCTCTACTTTATCTGATGCGCTTGAGACTTATCTTGAGGTAGTTTGCCTTTATTTAGGTAATTCATGAATGATTTCCTCAAATCTAACTCCTCATCCTTCTTGGCAATGGAAACCTCCCCATCAAGATAGTATTTTTTGATCAGTTCAATATCACTAAGGGATAGCACTTGTCTATTTTGGACCTTTATTGATATGGACTCATCTTCCGGACATGCCAACTCCTTAGCATATGCTACAACATTCCTCTCCTTAAGGAATCTTATAACTAGCAACCTCTAGGATTTGGGCCAACAAATCTATGGTGTTCTTTTTGTAGTGATGGAGCTTTGGCTTTATACCTTGTAGGACCCAACAATTTAGTTGATAACTAGCTAAGGATCCCTGAAGATGTTGATGTTCTAGATGCTTAGAGTAATGAATAACTCCAGATTGACAATCAGAGCCTTATATTCAGCTTCATTTTTGGTGCGAGGATTGGACAGATGATATAAGAATCTCATCACATCACGGTTCAGAGTTAAGAGAACTATTCCTACCCTTACCATTCCTAGAATAGTAGATTGTGGTTCTTCTCCTCTTTGAGAGGAAGCTACACCATCAAAGTACATCTCCCAATGGTGAATGCTAGTATCCCCTAAGTTCATGAATTATTCATCGGGGAGATCATCACTAAGCTGAGAGTTAGTAGGAAGTGGGTGTGTTGCTAAAAAATCTACTAGTAGTTGTCCTTTCACCGTAAAGAGAGGTATGAAGGTAATGTCAAACTACGAGAGGATCATTGGCATCAAAAACCTTCAGAAAATATCGATCGTGTCATTAGATATTGTAATGGATTGATCATAGAGATTAAGTTCACCTAATGAGGAAGCATGTAGTGTTGTATCTTTTGGGATGCAAAGATTAAACCTAGAAAATGCTTCTCAATGGATGGAAAATTATCCTTAGTAGGGATTACATGGCAGATGAGGTAGTAGAGTGCCTTCTTTCTTTCACATATTTGGTTGAAAGGCATGACCAATAATAGTTATCTTCTTCCATCTTTAGGGGCCATCTTTATTTAGTTATATAGATGACATCCATGAAGAATGCATGAGAAGAGGCATGTCCACCATTAGCTCATTGGTAGTGGAAATTGTCTTTTTTTGGAATATGCACTTGTTAAATCCATAAAATTGACACATATGTGAATTTGGCCATTCTTTCTTAACTATGATGATGCTAACTAGGTAGGGTATTTTCTTCTGGATGAAGCATCGATCGGTTCTTGACTTCATAAATAACTATTATTCTATGTCTAATGCATTCACTAGGAGCTTCTTGATAGTTCTTTGATTTGAAAAGACTATTAGATACCAAATGATTTGTGATGGTAGTAGTAATCATCATCATCACTGACAGTATTGAATTCTAGTCTCGATCTTAGTTGAGAGCTTTTGCATTTATTCCTCCATATTATTCCAAAGTAGTCTCTTTATGTTTGACCAAGTATGTGGGATTAACCTTTCCTTGCTAAATGAACATAAGAAATAATAATCAAAAGGTAATTCATTAAATCTTTATATGAATTCCTCTAATTACATCAACTTGACTTAAGGAAGATGCTCTAGAAAGAACCTAGAGTATTCACACATTGGATGACTTAGGACTTCTTAACTACCAAACCTCATTTTTTGAGGAAAGTGGGTTTATAGCTAAGGTTAGCATGCCTAACTATGTCACATATAGTTTGCATACACTTATGTTTTTGGTTTGGAGCCATCTTCTTCATGTCGGCTCAATGTCACCTCAAGGAATCTACTCTTGAGAAGACTGGTTAGTGTCTCCATATAAGACTCATTTTATAAACTAGATTAAGTTAATATGGATGTCGTGTACTCTCTTAGTTGACATATCTTCTTGGGTGCCCTAAGGTGGTTTTCCAAGACTATCTAAACTACCTCTTCCTCTTCACGGTGGAGTTAGGTCATCTCTTATATGTCAGAATGGAGTAGCGAACTATGGGTTGAATCTAATGTCAGCTCTTCTCCAAGTCTTTTTTCTCCTTTTGTTTTCTTTTTCATTTTCTTTTTCTTTTTTTTTCTCTTTCTTTTCTTTTCTTTTCTTTTTTTCTTTTATTTTAAACTTTGGCCAAGTTCATGAGAATAGACTTGTCTTTTGAGGAACATCATCCTGGTATATACAACCTCTTGACTATAAATGGCTTGAGATCTCTTTTCACACAATAGATGATCCCTTTCTACACTTCAAACTTGATGTAGAGAGAATGAAACTATGTTGTTCTCATGTATCCATGGTCTCACAAGAAAAGCGTTGGAAGATGTATCCATGTCTATAATGTGAAACTTGTCTTCGGTCTTCCAAATATCTATCTCCAAGGGAAACACTATGAAGCCAAAGGCCTATTGACCTCACTTTTAGAGTGTAGATTCAATCTTTTCATCTTAGACTTAGAGTCTTCTATATAGGTTTCCTAGTCATGACACTTCTAAAATTAGGAAACACATAACCTAAGCCTTAAAAATTAGAAGGGTTAACCATAGGATTAGGTTATTCCTTAGTGATTAAGATAATCAACCTACCATACACCCCAAATCCAATCTATGTCCACCTTCTCAAACCAAACCTCAAGTTCAATAAAAACATCAAATTCAAATCCAAATTCAAACCCAAATTTTAAAACCAAATGATTGAAGTCCATGATCAAATCCAAACTTGAAACCCTTCTTAAGCCATATGATCTATCCCATGGACTTACCAAAATTTTAATACAAATCAATCCAAAATCAATTTATTTTCTCAATCAATTTATATCTTCAATCATCTTCTAAATATAAATCAAATGTACATTCAAATGATCAAAACTAAATCAAACTAAATCAAATTAAATAAAACCCTTCTAAGCCATATGACCTATCCATGGACTTAGCTAAATATTAATCAAATCAAGTCAAACTTGGTTTTCTCAAATCAATCATATTTTCAATCATCTTCACAAATTTAAATAAATATACATTTAAATCATCAAAAACTAAATCAAGCCAAATCAAATCAAACCAAGCCACATGACCCAACTCTAGACTTAGCAAATTCCTTCATCCAAAAACCCAAATCAATTGATTTTCTCATCAATCAATCATACATTCAATTATATTCATAAATATAAATTAAATCTACAATCATCAAGCCAAACTAAATCAAAATCACCCAACTTAACCCTTTTCACTTGAAATGCTCATGAACCAAAACCCATTTGAAACTTTCAATTGAATTTATATATCAATCCCAAATCCATATATAAACTCAACTAAATCAAACTCAACCCAAAATTAAGCAAAGTAAACCCAATTGGTTCACTTGACCCAAAGTCACCAATTTGAGCTAAGTTCTAATCCTACCCAAATTGAATTGAGCCAAACCCATCAAAATCTCACATCATTATTATTTATCACCCTAGGTTGATCAATTTTCACCAATTGGTCAAAACCAAGTCAACTTGGTCATTTGACCAAGTCAAACCATAACCCATATGAACAACTAGCCAAATTACCTAAGCCAAATCCCTTGAAACCAATTATTCATACCAAATCAAAATCAATATTTGAATATGACTTGACCATTAATTGAGTCAAACCAAACCTAATGGGCTCTCTTGATGCAAGTTGACCCAAATTAAGTTAAAAGATCAAATTAGGTCAAATCAAAATATAAACCAATTTGTTTGTAATTAATGGCTCAAGTTCATTCCAAATTGATTGTTTAATTTGACTAAAGTCATGATTGGACCCAATTGAACCCAATTGAGCTACTTAGCCCAAATTGACCAATGGTTCAAGTTGGCCTATATCAAAAACAAATCCAAATTAATTGAAACTAAAGCCTACAATCATCTTCAATTGGTTAACTAACCAAAAACACAAACCCAAGCTAATTTGGCCAATTTGGTTAAATTAATTTAACTTACCAAATGAATTCAAATGAGCCAAATCAAATCTAAGCCAAACTAAACCAAACAAATTGAACCAAAACATCCCAAATGATCATATGAACTTGAATCAACCCTTGGTTTGACATAATTTAACCAATTATTCAAATTGAGCCAAAACTAACCAAATTGACTCTAATTAACTTGAAATTTGGGCTAAGCCACTTTTGGCTCATTTCAAATATGTTCAAATCAAATCCAATGCCAAATGATCATTTTACCTTTAGGTTAAAGGCATCACAAGAGAGAAATCACACATGTAAGTGGGCATTTTCATTCTTTGGCACTTGGTACTCTCCCAATGGTCCCCCTAGGCACCTAGGACACTCCAACGATGGTGGTTGGGTCGGCCATGACCCATGGGAGGTGAAATCACCTCACCCTCCCCATTAGAGCATTTGAAACCCATAGGACACCCATGATTCCTCCTTGGAAACCACCTCCACACCTTCAACCAACCAAGCCGAGCCAACTCACCTCCTCCACACCCACTTGAGTTGGCGGATAATACTAGAAGCCAAACTGATCCCACCATTCTATCAAGATGAAGGGGTATACACCCCTTGTTTCCACTCAACACACACAAAATCATTCCTCAGACCCATAACTACCCAAGATGAGCCATTATAGCCATTCCCTAAGCTCCCAAGCTCATTCCTCGATCAAAAAATACCATTGTCATCCATCCAAAAATAGGACACTCCCATTTCCAACCTAACTTCACCATTTCTCCATCAAACTCAAATTAACTTTGCACGCACCTTCCCTAGGCCTCATCGAGCAAGAACGAGTCATCTCCCAAGCTTCCCAAGCACGGGGTGGGACTTGATCAAAGCAGCTCCAAATCATTGCATCATGGCCTTGAGTGAACATAAAGGAATTGATCTAATTCTTTGCTCAGCTTGTCTCCACTAGATGAAGCTTCCAATCATTGAACCACGATCTTGAGCTCTGACAAGGTATGCTTCCAAAATAGATCCTTAGGCAAAAATGGGTTGGAGCTTTTTGAAAAAAGCTTGCATCTTATGTGATCTTGACTATTGGATCCCCTTCGATTGATGGCGTGAAGGTGTGGGATCATTTTGGAGTTGATATGAGCTCGAGTAAGCTCAGATCAAGTGAGCAATGGCAGATGAACTCCATTCTCCTTCACTTTCGCGATGTTAGATGCATTGTCCATTCCACATGATTGAAATGGACATTAGATCGCTAGATCGTCGATTTAATATTATTAAGGCGTGGGATTAATCGTAGCCATTCGATCTTAGATGGATGATGGGCGCGTATGCCACCACATAGCTTCATGGATAAGTTTTAAGCAAATCACGTGCCATTGGAAAGCTGCGCTTCAGCGTGCCACATGGTGCCATAGGATTAGGCTTTAATTATGCTTAATTAATCATTTTAATGGAAAACTTCTAAAATCATAAAAATTCATAGAAATAAAAAAATAAATAATACTCATTTTAAAGGTATTTCAAAGGAGAATTAATTAAAATAATCTTAACTAATTTTGAATAGTAATTTGGTTTAATTAAAGTTTAATTGCAAAATTAATTAGCTTAATTACTCCTTAATTACTTGAGCAATTAATCCCAAATTTTGTTGGTTAATTTAATGGGATGACCTCTACCTCCCATGATTTTCTTGGGATTTATTGCTCACTTAATTAGGAAAATTGACTAATTAAACCTTAACTACTCTTTTAAGTTAATTAATGATTAATTAATCCCATGAACAACAAATTGGTTAATTAAGTTTATTAATCATTGTTCAGTAAGTCAACTAAGGAATAGGGTTGGGACCTTTTCCTCATTTCTCCCTTTTTTAAAATAGAATTAATAAATATTTAACTAATTAATTAAATCCCTTAATCAAATTGAAATCTTAATCACATCATTCCTAAATTAATTAGAGCATGGGGTACTTCTTTAGGTGTTTAATAACCTGAAAGAGTTTAATGAAATTATGGTTAGTGCACATGCATGGGAAAACCATAAGAATAATTAATTAAGTCCCTTAATCTAATTAACTATTAATCATGAGCCAATTGCATTAGGCCCCTTTTATTTCCTAAGATCATTGCATGTTTATTTTCCATGCATATTTTGTTGGCTCATAATAATTTTATTAATTACTTTAAAGTGACCAAGGTAAGCATAATTAATTCATCTAATTAAAGTTTCAACTTAAGTAACCCATAAAATCAACTTAATTACATTTCTTTAAAATAATATCACTAATGTGGGAATGGGTTTAAAATAGCAAGTGATGATTTATATTCTCCTCTTTAAATCAAATCAAATCAAAACTTAATTAAGAAGCTTTGGTTTGCTTTAAATAATCTTATTTGATTTGATTGTCCTTAGAACTAGTTTGGTTGAATGAATCATATGCTTATATTTGAATGAATCACATGCTTAACTAATTTGGTGAATGAATCACATAATTTTTATGAATGTTGAGTTCTCTTTCCTCTATTTATGTGTTGATTTATATAATATTGAATGGTAATGGGTATATAGTAGACATCCAGGGACGAGGCTTTAGCTAGCACCAAGGAGGTCATTTGATTACCTCACTTCCCTAGTTTAACAATGACATGTACCCATTTTATTTCATTCTTATGTATTTTAATATTAGAATTTAGGTATAAATTTAATTAATATATATAAATAATTCAATCAAATAAAAATGTACAATCTTTGCATGGTTTTCTTTCCCTCATTTATGTATACATCCATGTGTGTCCAAGAGAAGCAAGTATATAGTCTGGACATACTGGGAACATGAGGCTTTAGTTAGCCCTGAAATGGTCATTTGATTTCCTCACTTCTCTAGTTTAAGAATGATGCTTACTTGCCTATATCTTTTTTCATGTATATGTATATGTGATTAGTAAATGAAAATACCATTTTACATTAAAATTGCATGTATTCATAATTGACTAAGTGGTTGAATTAATTAGCCATATGAATCAAAGCTTACTTCCTATGATCATGTATATGAATTTACATATGTTTGATTGTAAATGAGTATATAGTCTAGACATCCCAAGAATATGAGGCTTTAACTAGCTCCAAGGAGATCATTTGATTACCTCACTTCCCTGATTTAACAATGGCACATGCCTATCTAATTTCATTCTTATGTCATTTTTGTATAATAATTTGGATAAAGTTTTAAATTAATATGTTTAAATAATTCAGTCAAATAAAATATAAATTATAAATATACACATACATTCATCTTTTAAGTGTGCTAAAATATGTTGCATGTATAGATACACTTAGGATTAAATCATATGCATGTTACATGTGATGGAAAGGAATTATTTAATATATGTCATGTGGTAATAATTCAATTAAATTAATCTTAAGATGCCTTTCATTTTGAATAGGATTATTTAAAGTGAACCTTAACTTTGGATTAATTAAATCATTTAATAGGCCATTCACTAAAGAGAACTAAATCAAATTAATATACTTTAGAGAGTGACTTAAGGTAGGGATGAAATAGGGCAATCCTCTTTTCCTCTCTTTATAACACTTAGTTGCTAAGTGTAATAAAATGAAACAAAAGAAAACACAAATTAAAATTCTCAAATCAATTAAACTACTTTATGTGAAATCAACCTTTCATGTTAAATTGAATCCTTCTTCACATAGAAAATACAACACTATTGCCTTACAAGACTTACCACAAGCCTTAATACACACATTAGAATTAAGTCACCACTTAACTCTAAGTTGGGGCGGTATGATGTGATGTATGATTTGTTTTATGATGCATTATTTTAGATTGGATGTTAGGGTGTATGTTTAGTAGGGGATGATAGGCCAATATTAGCTTAATCATGTTTTCTGCAGGGGATTATGCTTAAGGGATGCTTAAAAATAAAATTGAATGCTTTTTTTGCTAGTTTCTTAAATCCGTATGCATAATCCAAGTTAGTTAGGTGGCTTAGTTACCCATGTGTAAGGCGATGTCAAATTATAAATACAATTGCTTGGGATTATATCATATTTAGCTAACCTCCACTTTTTGGGTGCGTTAGATTTACTTTTCCTACATAAATGTAGGAGTGTGTTTAGGACTTTAGTCTCTTTCTAATTAAATAACTACCTAACTATCTTGCAATTCATGAGGACTACATGGTTTTAAAATCATAGGAGGAGTTAGTTGGACCACTCAGGTTATAAGTCAGAAGTTGAACAATTTATTCTCTCTTATGGAGGTAAATTCTTATGTCCCCTCTATGCTTAGATTTAGGTTGTGCTTTAGCTTGTACTAAAGCCCCTTAGATTTAGGATAGCTTGTTTCCTTTGGGCTATGAGCATAAATCCTCACCTCTTAGGCATTCCCACAACCTTGTGTTGGTGGATTATAAGCTCTAATAATTTAATTAAATTTCAACTCAAAACATATAAATCTCTTCAACTTCAAAATTATAAAGCCAAACCATAGGATATATTGGAATGCTCACTAGGCTTCCTAGTATCATGAGCATTTCTTACTTATTTCATTTAGATTCCAAAAATAAGTCTTCTCCTTGAACTTTCCCAATTGATTTTCCAAATACAACCAATCCTTTAATAGTCTAACCCTGAAATCTTTGGAGATGATAATTGTCAACTTTAATCAAGAGTATTCTTAGATAATTTCACTTCCTAAGATGCAACTAACTATTGAGGCTTGCCTCCATAGTGAACTTAAGAACCAGGTTTAATATAAACCCTACTTTATTCATCCATGTAAAGTAGGGGAAAAATCTTTGGTACATTCAAAGATCCATCATGCCTTAGGAGTCCTTATTTTGTGAATGGTTCCATTATAGGGTGATGCCTCTATCTTTTGAGATAGTGCATCATACCTTAATGTTTTACTCGATCACCTCAAAAAGTATCCCCTATGATCTATGGTGTCCCCTCCCCTCCTACATCCAAAATAAATGCCACGCCCTCTCTCTTTGTTGAATCCTCTCAACATCATCCTTTCCTTTTTAGAGTTTGGAGATGTATTCTTAAGTGCAAGGGTTTTAGACTCATAATGTTGATTGATACACAGGTCAGCCCATGGATAGCCTATATGCCAACATCCACTATAATGTAAAGAGGTGGTTGTGTATAGTGTAAGTCTTCATGTTGAATGTAACTTCTAAGATGTCCTTGGGTGAAGCCTCCTCTTTAGTGGGCGGTGAGCTAAGCATATCTCTAGATCAGGTAAGGCCTCGATTAAAGATTCCCTCATTTCTTTGGATAAGACAAGGGCATCATATATGCTTAACTTGGAAACTTTCTAGTGAGTAGGACATATGTCGACTTTGGCTTGGTCCTCCATAAGCATATCCATCGGTGGAGCATCCTATGGAGGGGCTATCTGCTCACTTGAACCAATGACCTGCTTACCCTTATCTTAAGGTGCTACCCTAGGAGGTAGAACTTTGCCACTGCGTAGGTTGACTTTAGTGACTTCTTGGAATGATGAGCTTGTGGAAAGTTCTACCTTCTCATCATGCATACCTACGACTTCTCTATGGGATCACGAGAGTGAGTTGACTCCAAGTAAATCTCAAGAGGTGAACGATTGATTGAGAGAAGGATAGTCCAACTCACGTAGAAAAGAAAGTTAGGAACTACTAGAGGTATTATTTTTATTTATACTGAGACCATTCAATAGGAATAAAATCAAGAGCATCAGTAGACAATATATAAGTAGAATCATCTTTCATCATTAATTTCCTTTTGGGTGGAGGTACATGATAGATCAAGTAAAATAAGCAAAGGAATTTAGTGCCCTTATTTGCTACAATGCTCTTTTGGTAGAAAAGCTAGTAGAAGGGTGGTAGGCACCGATGGATAAACTTGGACTCAGACGGTGGATGAGCTACTAGACTATCCCGGGAAAGTATGGTGAGCTACGTCTACTGTTGGGCTGTCACCCTCCCCGAGTTATCCTTTGCAACTAGCAAACCTTCCTTGGTGTTGCAGGTTTGAGCTATTTCAGGCACCCTAAACCTAAAATCCTAAATCCTAAACCCTAAACCCTAAACCATAAAACTAACCCAAAATCATAAACCCTAAAAGACCATAAACCATAAACCATAAACCCCAAACCTTAAACCCAACTAATCCTAAACCTAAACCCTAAACCCAAAACTAAAAGCTAAAAACCTAAACTAAACTAAATAAAACCTAAAAATAAAATTAAATAATAACATAAAACAAAATAAAATAAAATAGAAACATAAACTAAAATAAATAAACTAAACTAAATAATATTATAAAATAAAACTAAACAAAAATAGAAACTAAAATAAACTAAAATAAATAAAAAATAAACTAAATAAAGTAAATAAATAAACTGGTTTACTTAATTTTTTAAAAAATCTTAATTTCTAAACCTGGCCCCAGATCCACCCAGGCCCCTCCTGAAACAGGCTCTAGGCCACAACCCTGAATAAACCTGACCCAATGCTAGGCCAAAGCATGTGCCCAAACAGACCACTGAGGCCACTGGGCCAAGGCCACAGGCCCTCTACCCTGACCTGGGCCTAAAGACCCTGAGCCCAACCAAAACTTGCTCCTGACTTACCTAAACAATTATAAAACCTCTATAAGATAAAAGATAATAAAACCTAAAACTAAACCTAAAATATATAAATAAAATAATAAATAAAAACTACTAAAATAAATAAAATAAAAACCTAACTAATAATAAAATAAAAGATAATAAACTAAATAAAATAAATAAATAAAATATAAAATAAAATAAAACCTAAAAAATAAAAATAAAATAAAAAGAAAATAAACTTAAAACAAAATAAAATAAAACTAAACTAAAATAAAATAAACATAAACCTAAATAAAAAAACTATAAAATAAAAATAAAATAAACTAAAATAAATGAAACTAAACTAAAAAAAATAAAATATAAATAAAATAAAAATAACCTAAACTTAAAATAAAATAAAATAAAACCTAAACCTAAAAAAAAAAATAAAACCTAAACTTAAAAAATAAAATAAAACAAAATAAATAAATAAATAATAAAAAACTAAAATAAAATAAAACTAAATAAAATAAAATAAATAAATAAATAAAATAAATAAACTAAATAAATAAAAAAATAAATAAACCTACTTTGTTTAATTTTTTTTTAAAAATAAACCTAAAATAAACCAAAACAAACCTAACCCTAAATAAACCCAAAACCCTAAAACCTAAAATAACCCTAAACCCCACATAAAGCATAAACCCTAAACCTAAACCACAAACTTAAACACTAAACCCTAAACCCACAAACCCCCAAGCCACAACCTAAACTCTACAAACCACAACCCTAAACCCAGACCTAACAAACCTAAGTAACTAAATAAATTAAAAAAAATAAACCCTAAAACCTAATAAACTTAAACTAAACCTAAACCACAGAATGGGAGAACCTTGTGACAGAACATCACCATTAAGCGGGCTCTGTCTAGATCTAGAGTGGAGGTGAAAGGCGGTCTATGATTGTGGTGGTGGGGATCTAGGAGATGCTAGTGGATATGGAGGTGGTGGTTAGGCGATGGTGGTTATGGAGGCGAAAGGAGCGATAGAGGCTACAATGCGGTGGCGGAGAGATCGAGGATATGATGGTAGATCCCACTACTTGAGAGGCAGGGTGGTTACGATGGGAACTAGAAAGCGAAGAATGGTGGATCAATATCTTTATGGAATTGTGTCTTTCTATAGAGATGGTTCTAGTTATCTAAGGTTTTGATTTCTCTATGCATGCTCATTTTTTTATCATATGTCATGTGTCTCAGAAAACTTGGTGTGTTACTTGGTTGATGAAATTGAAAATAAGAAATGTTGAATGTGAATTTGTTCTCTGTTAAAAAAAATAGCAAAAACCCTAAACCCTAAAATAAAACTTGAACCCTAAACTCCTAAATCTTAAAACCTAAAAACACTAAATCCTAAACCATAAACATTAAATCCTAAAACCCTATACCCTAAACCCTAAACCCTAAACCATTAAACCTAAACCTTAAACCTTAAACCCAAAAGAAAAACCCTAAACCCTGAAAAGCTAAAAACCTAAACCCAAACTTATAGAACCTAAAAATAAAATAAATAAAAAAACCTAAACCAAAACAAAATAATAAAATAAAATAAAATAAAAACATAAACTAAAACCTAAACCTAAACCTAAACCTAAAAAAGAAAATCAATAAAAAAACTAAAAAAAATTACATAAATAAAAATATAAACTAAACTAAAAATGAAAACCTAAATATAATAAAAATTAAACTTAAAATAAAAATAAAATAAACCTAAAATAAAAATAAAAACTATATAAAAACCTAAACCTAAAAAATAATCCTAAAAATAAAACATAAAATAAATAAATAAAATAAAACCTACACCCTAAACTAATAAAAAAACCTAAATAAAATAAAATACCTAATCCAAAACTAAAATAAATTAAGAAAATAAATAAAACCTAAAACCTAATAAAAACTAAACCTAAACTAAATAAAATAAAATAAACTAAATTAACCTAAACCTAAACAAAAAAATAAATGATAAATGATAAAATAAAACCTAAAACCTAAAACTAATAAAATAAAATAAAAACCTAAACTTAAACCAAAAAAATAAAAATAAAAATAAAAATAAAATCTAAACCTAAAAATTAAAATTAAAATAAAATTGAACTATAAAATAAATTAAAATAAAAAACCTAACCTAAAATAAATAAGCTAAACTAAATAAAAATAAAAAATAAACATAAATAAAAATAAATATAAAATAAACTAAATTAAATAAATAAAATAAACTAAATAAACCTAAACCTATCAGTTTACTTAATTTAAAAATAAAAAGAAAATCCACAAACCCTAAATCCTAAACCATAAACCCTAATACCTCAACATTAAAAAATCCTAAACCCTAAACCCTAACCCTAAAAGCATAAATTATAAAATGCTAAACCCTAAACCCTAAATTGTAAACCCTAAACATTAAACCTTAAATGCTAAACTCTATAAACCCTAAATCCCAAACCCTAAATAAAAGCTTAAAGTAACTAAATAAATTAAAAAATAAATCTAAACCCTAAAACTTAATAAACTTAAACCCTAAGAATGGGCAGAACCTTGATGGAAGGAACATCACCATCAACTAGGCTAAGTTTAGATCTGGCAGGTTGAGGCAAAGGTGAAGGCTATGGTTATCGCTATGATTGTGGGGGATCTGATGGTGCTGGTGGAAATGAAGGTGGTCGTCAAAGCAGTGGTGGTTATGGAGGCGGGAGGAGTGATGAAGGTTACAACTGTGGTTGTGGCTGAGGGAGAGATCGAGGATATGATGGTGGATCCTGCTACTCTAGAGGTCAGGGTGGTTCGGTTGGGAACTAGAGAAATTGAAGAATGGTTGATCCAATCTACTGCTTATGGAATTGTGTCTTTACTGTAAATGTAGTTCTAGTTATTTAGGGTATTTGATTTTTTTCTATGTGTGCTCCATTTTAATCTATGTCGTCACTTGACTTAAAAAACTTAGTGATACTTGATGACATCAAAAGAAGAAATGTTGAATCAATTTGTTCTCAGTTAAAAAAATAAAATCTAAACCTAAAAAAACCAACTACCATAAACCTAAAACCTTAACCATAAACCCTAAGCCTTAAATCCTAAAACCTGAAAGCCTAAACCTTAAACCGTAAAACCTAAACCCTAAACCCTAAACCCTAAACCTTAAACCCTAAACCCTAAACCCTATACCAAAAAAAACCTAAACCGTAAACCCTAAAAAGCCAAAAACCTAAACCTAAACTAAATAAAACCTAAAAATAAAATAAATAAAAACTTAAAATAAAATAAAATAAAATACAAACATAAACTAAACCTAAAAAAATCAAATAAAATAACTAAAATAAAATAATATAAATACTAAACTAAACTAAAAAAAAATAAAAAAAACCTAAATAAAATAAAAACTAAACTTAAAATAAAAATAAAAAAGCTTAAAATAAAATAAAATACAAACTATATAAAACCTAAGCTAAAATAATCCTATAAACCTAAAATAAATGAAATAAAACCTAAAAAAACTAAAAAACATAATCTAAAATAAAAATAAAATAAACCTAAACTAAAACCAAAATAAGTAAAACCTAAACTTAAACCTAAAATAAAATAAACTTGAACCTAAACTAAATAAAATAAAATAAACTAAAAATAAAACTAAACCACTAAAAATAAAACCTAAAAATAAAACTAAAACCTAAAACTTAAACCTAAAAAAATATAATAAAAACCTAAATCTAAACCTAAAAATAAAAAATATAGCTTAACATAAATAATAAAATAAAAAAAAATAAAGTAAAACTTTAGCATAAATCTAAACCTAAACCTAAAAAGAAAGTAAAATAGAAAACCTAAACTAAAATAAATAAAGTAAACTAAATAAAAATAAAAAATAAACCTAAATAAAAATTAAAAAAAATTAAAAAAAAATTAAAATATATAAAAATTAAATGAAATAAAGTAAATAAACCTAAACCTATTGATAAACCCTAAAACTTACGCTAAACCTACAACAAACCCAAACACTAAATCCTTACAAACTCACAAAACCCTAAACCCTACTGATCTTAAACCTAAATCATAGAGCAATAAACCCTGAGCCACCACTGAGCCCACCCTAAAACCCACAACCTTAAACCTTCCTGAGCCATGACCCCTAAGCCCTAAACCTAAAACAGGCCTAACTAAACCAACTTTAAACATTAATTCTTAATCATAAACTTAATACCCTAATAACTGACTCTAAATCCTAAACCCACCCTCAAACACTAAACCACAAACCCAAAACCTAAAACTAAACCCTAAAGCATAAACCCAAGCCCACCCACCACCCACCCTAAACCCTAAACCACTCACAACCTAACTAAACCACAAACCCCAAACCTAAACTTAATGTAACTAAATTAAAAAAATTAAGCTAAACCCTAAAACCTAATAAACCTAAACCAGAATGGGGCGAACCAGAACATCACTAACCTCAATATATCTGTGGGTGAAGGTGGATGCGGTGGTTATCATTGGTGGTGGGGGATCTGAAGGTGTTCTTTGCTATGGAGGCGTTGGAGGCGGTGGTTATGGATGTGAGAGGAATGACAAAGTTTACAACCATGGTGGTGGTGGAGGGAGAGATCAAGGATATGATGGTGGATCCCGCTACTCGAGATGTCGGGGTGGTTCTGATGGGAACTAGAGAAACTGAAGAATGGCGGATCCGATCTACTACTTATCAAATTATGGCTTTACTGTAGAGATCGTTCTAGTTATCTAGGGTTTTTGATTTGCTCTATGCATGCTAATTTTTTATTTATCTCGTCACTTATGTCTTAGAAAACTTGGTGTGTTACTTGGTTTATGAAATCAAAAAGAAGAAATGTTGAATCTGAATTTATTCTCAGTTAAAAAAATAAATACCCTAAACCCTAAACCAAAACATGAACCTTAGACCTAAAACCTAAACCCTAAATCCTAAAAAGCCTAAACCCTAAACCCTAAACCCTAAACCCTAAACCCTAAAACCCTAAATCCTAAACCCTAAACCCTAAACCCAAAACCCTAAACCCTAAACCCCAAACCCTAGACATTAAACCCTTAACTATCAACTAAACCCTAAACCCTAAACTAAAAACTTAAAGCTAAAAAATAAAATAAATAAGAAAACCTAAATAAAAATAAAATAAAAAACTATACTAAAACCTAAAAAGAAAATAAAATAAAAAATAAAATCTAAACTAAAATAAAATAAATAAAAACCTAAACTAACTAAAAAATAAGAAACCTACAACAATAACAACAATAACAACAATCCTTTATCCCACTACGTGGGGTTGGCTACAAGAATCCATCATCTCCATTGTGTCCTATTATGTGTCAAATTTTCATTTAATTCAAACATTCTAAGGTCATTATTTATACATCTTAACCATGTCTTTTTAGGTCTTCCTCTACCTTTCTTAAGATAAGGCAAATCTAATGCATTTACTCTCCTAACTAGGTCATTGGACGGCCGACGCTTTATGTTGCCAAACCATCTAAGGTGACTCTCTCTAATCTCTACCACTAGAGCTACTCCAACTTTTTATCGATCATACTCATTTCACATTTGATCTCTAAGGTAAAACACTCATCCACATCCTCATCTCGCAACACTTAGTCTCATGCTTCTCTTTTGGCTAACATTTTGCACCATAAATCATTCTGGTCTTACCACCATCTTATAAAATTTTCACTTAAGTTTAGAGGTACTTTTTTCTCACACAAGCCAAATGCATTCCTCCACTTCAACCATACAACTTGAATTCTACTAATAAAATCTCCATTTATTTCACCATCATTTTGAATAATATAGCCTAAATATATCAATCTCTCACTCTTTTAATGACTTGTTCATCTAATGTCACAACTCCCACTATAACTTCTACAACTAAAATTACACTCCATATATTCAGTTTTAGATCTACCTAAATGAAAATTATTAGACTCTAAGGTTGACCTCCTTAATTCAAGTTTCTCTTAGACTCCCTATCTAGTCTTATCAATAAGAAGACTGTCATCAACAAAAACCATACACCAAGATACATCTTCCTATAAATGCCTAGTAAGAACATCCATAACTAAAGCAAAAAGATAAGGGCTTAAAGCTATTCCTAGATGTAATCCAACTAAAATAGAAAAATATTTTGTCAATCCTCCTTGTGTTTGGACACAAGTAATAGCTCTAGTCTACATATTCTTTATGACTTGATTATAACCAATATTAACTCCTTTATTATCTAGAACTCTCTAAAAACAACTCTTCAAACTTTATCATAAGCTTTCTATAAATCAATAAATATTATAGGTAGATCCTCCTTTCTTTCTCTATACATCTCCATCAAACCTCTTAACAAATGTATAGCATCCATAGTAGATCTACCTGGCATGAAACCAAATTGGTTGTGAGAAACTTTTGTATCACATCGTAACCTATGCTCAATTTCTCTCTCCTATAATTTTAATGTGTGACACATTAACTTAATTCCTCTATAATTTGCACACTCTTGTGCATCACCTTTATTCTTAAATATAGGAATCAACAAACTCATTCTCCACTAATCTGACAATTTTTTAGTCTTTAAAATAAGATTAAAAAGATTTGTAAGCCAAGAAATTCCTTGATCTCCTAAACATTTTCACACTTATATTGGAATATCATAATGTCCTACTATTTTTCCAGATTTCATTTTCTTTAAAGCTTCTCTAACTTCAGATTTACTAACATGATGATAAAAACAAAATTCTTTATTTTTTTAAGGTATTAAGGTTGTTCAAATCAATCATTTTTTCAGATCCTTCATTGAAAAGTTTATCAAAATACCTCATTCGCCTACTTTCAATATCCTTTTCTAAGAAATGCACTTTATGATTTTCATCATTAATACACTTTAGTTGAGCTACATCTTTACTTCTCCTATCTCTTTGGTTAGCTAACTTATACATATATCTTTCACCTTCTTTGGCATCTAATCTATTATATAATTCACTAAAAGCTAAATATTTTTAATCATATATTTCTTTCTTCGAACCTCTACATGCCACTTTATATTTCTCCCAATTCTTTGAGTTTTTACATCTAAATCATGTTTTATAACAACACTTCTTATTTTTTTATCTTTTCTTGCACATTCTAACTCTACCACCAACTATTTTTATTAAAAGAAGCTTTTCCTTTTGATTCTCCAAGCACATTTTTAGTAGCTTGCATAATTTCACTTGCTACATTTTCCAACATAACATTAGCTTCCTTATGAACATCCTAAATTCTAAGCTGTTGTAGTTTGCTCTTAAAAATATTTTTATTAGTCTTTTCAAGTGCCCCCATCTAATCCTAGAATAATAATTTGATTTATTTTTCATCTTCCAAACATTCATCTTAAAATCTAACATTAATAATTTATATTGGGTATTTAAACTTTCACTTTGAATGACCTTACAATCTTTACAATCTAAACGATCTATTTTTTGTATCAAAAAATAATCAATCTGTGTTTTGCTAGATCCATTTTTAGAAGTAAAAATATGCTCATCTCTTTTCTTAAATAAAGTATTAGCAACTACAAAATCATAGGCTAAAGCAAAATCCAATATATTATAACCTTCAACATTAGGCACTCCAAATCCATAACCACCATGAATACTTTTAAAATCTTCTACCACTCTACCAACATGTCCATTTAAATTTCCCGCATTGAATACTTTTTCTTCAAGAGGTATCTTTTGTAATAATCACTCTAATTCATTCCAAAATTTTTCTTTTGAGCCTACATCCAAACCTACTTTAGAGCATAAACACTTATAACATTGATAATCTTATTATCAATCAATAATCTTTAAAGTATAATTCTATCTGCATTTATTAATATTTATAACATTATCCTTCAAACTATTATCTATAATCACACCTACGCCATTTCTAATTCGACTTCTACCTGAATACCAAAGTTTAAAACTTTAACTATCAATCTCTTGGGTTTTCTCCCCAACCCATTTAGTTTCTTGAACACATAAAATATTTATCTTCCTATTAACCATAATATCTATTAATTCTGTTAATTTACCTGTAAGAGTACCTATATTCCAACATCCTAATTTAATTCTAGTTTCATGGACTAACTTCTTTGCCCTCATCCATCCATAATGTGGGAACCCTTTCTTATTTAACACTGCACCCGGGAGTCAATGTAGTAGCCCTTGCACTTTTTCACTATATTCAGGCCATACTTCCAGGGTATGCCCTAGCATTAACACAATATTTTAAAAGATTCATGTCATGATAAATTCGATAAGTTTTACATAAATAAAATTAAAAGAAAAGCTAAAATAAAAATAAAATAAACCTAAAATAAAAATGAAATAAAAACCTAAACCTAAAAAATTAACCTAAAAATAAAGAAAAAATAAAACCTAAACCTAAAATAAAAATAAAATAAACCTAGACCTAAACTAAAATAAACTAAACTAAAATAAATAAAACCTAAAACTAAACCTAAACCTAAACTTAAACCCTAAATAAAATAAAATAAACTAAAATAAACCTAAACATAAACTAAAAATAAAAACCAAAATAAAACCTACCTAAACCTAAAATAAAATTAAACCAAAACATAAACCACTAAAAATAAATGTAAACTAAAAATAAAATTAAAAATAAACTAAACCTAAACCTAAACCTAAACCTAAAATCAAAACTAAACTAAAATAAATAATCCTAAATAAATAAACTAAATAGAAATAAAATACTATAAATAAATAAAATAAAATAAATAAACTAAATTACTGTGAGTTTACTTAATTTGAAATAAAATAAATAAAAAAATAAAAATAAAAATCTTAATAAATCCTGAACACAAACTTACAAATAAACCCCAAAACCTAAAACCCTAAACCTAAAAACCAACCACAAACCCCAAACTAAACCCCAAACCCTAAACCCCACCTTAAAACCCTAAACCCTAAACCCTAAAACCTACAATGATAAACCTAAACAAACCCCAAACCCTATAAAACCTAAAACCTAAAAACTTAAAACTAAACTAAATAAAACCTAAAAAATAATTAAAATAAAACCTAAACCTCAAAATAAATAAAATAAAAATAAACTAAACTTAAAACTAAACCTAAACCTAGCTTAAACTAAATATATAAATAAAATAAAATAAAAAAATTTAAATTAAATTAAAATAAAAATAAAACTTAAACTAAACTTGAAAATAAAATAAACCTAAAAAACCTAAATAAAGTAAAAAAATGTAAAATAAAATAAAATAAACCATAAAATAAAATAAAATAAAACTAAATAGAAATGTAAACCTAAAAGTAAACCTAAAATAAACTTAAAATAAATAAATAAAACTATAAAACCTAAACCTAAATTAAACAAAAAAATAAACTAAAATAAAATAAATAAAACCTAAAAACCTAAAATAAACTAAACCCAACCCTAAATAATAAAAAAATAAATAAAATAAAGCTAAACTAAATTAAAACCTAAAACCTAATCATAAAATAAAATAAACATAGACCTAAACTAAAACTAAACCTAAATAAAATAAACTAAACCTAAAAAACTAAAATAAAACCTAATCTAAAATAAATAAATCCAAAAATAAATAAACTAAATAAAAATAAACCAATAAACCACAAAAGAAACCACAAACCTAACTACTAACTCATAACCACAAACCCTAAACCCTAACCTAAACCCAATCCCACCTAACTAAACCCTAAACCAAACTGACCCTAAACCTAATCTCAAAACCCTAAACCTAACCCTTAACATTAAACTAAACCTAAACCACAAAACCTAAATCTAAAACCTTAAACACTAAAACAAACCCCAACCTAAACTCCTAAACCTAAACCCTAAACAAAAGCATAAACCCTAAAACCACAACTTAAACTTATACCTAAACCTAACCAAACCCAAACCCAAACTAGCTTATAGTAACTAAATAAATTAAAAATAAACTTAAGCCTTAAAACCTAATAAACATAAACCCTAAGAATGGGTAGAATCTTGAGAGAAGGAACATCGCCATCAACCAAGCTCAGTCTAGATCTGGCAGTGGAGGCGAAGGCAGAGGTGGCAGTTATCACAGTGGTGGTTGGGGATCTGTAGGTGCTGGTGGATATGGAGGTGGTGGTGAGGCTGGTTGTTATGGAAGTGGGAGGAGCGGCAGAGGTTACAATCGTGGTAGTGGCAGAGGGAGAGATCGGGGATATGATGGTGGATCCTGCTACTCGAGAGGCCAGGCTGGTTCTGATAGAAACTAGAGAAATTGAGGAACGGTCGATCTGATCTACTGCTTATGGAACTGTCTTTACAGCAGAGACAGCTCAAGTTATCTAGGGTTTTTGATTTGTTCTATGCATGGTAATTTTTTAACTATGTTGTTGCTTGTGTCTTAGAACACATGGCGTGTTACTTGGTTAATGAAATCAAAAAGAAGAAATATTGAACCTAAATTTGTTCTATGTTAACAAAAAAATAAAAACCATTAACCCTATACTAAAACATGAACACTAGACCTACAAGCTAAACCATAAACCCTAAACCCTAAAACCCTAAACCCTAAATCCTAAAACCCTAAACCCTAAACCCTAAATCCTAAACCATGAACTATAAAAAAAACCTAAACTTAAAATAAATAAAGTAAAATATCCCTAAACCAAAACTAAAATAAATAAAACATAAACCTAAACCTAAAATAAACTAATCCAAAACCCTAAACTACATAAAATAAAATAAATTAAAACTAATCCTAGACCTAAATAAAAAAAATAAAACCTAAAATAAACCTAAAACTTAAACTTATAAAATAAAATAAAATCTAAGCTAAACCTAAAAAAACTAAACTTAAAAATAAAATAAAATAAAGTAAAAGACTAAAATAAGCATACTAACTAAACTAAAAGATAAACTAAAATAAAACTAAAATAAATAAACTAAACTAAAATAAAATAAACTAAATAAATAAAATACTCTTGGTTTGCTTACTTTGAAAAACCTGACCCAAAATAAAACCCAAAACTAAATCCACTATAAATCTTAAACCCTAAAAAAACCTAAATACCCTGCCCTAAATCCTAAACCCTACCAAACCCTAACATTAACTTTAAAAAACCATAAACTAACTCCCCCCTTAACTGACCCCTACCCACCAAACTAAACTGAGCTTAACTAAACCCTAAACTAACCTAAATCATAAATCCTGAAACCTAAAGCCAATAATAACCCTAAACCCTAAATCGTAAAACCCTAAACCCTAAAATCCTAAACCCCAAACCTTAACCCTAAACCCTAAACCCTAAAAGCATAAACCTTAAAACCCTAAACTTAAACCTAAACCCACAGACCCAAACCCAAACCCCACCTAAACTAAACACCAAACTTTAAACCTAAACTAAGTAAAGTAATTAAATAAATGAAAAAATTATCTTAAACCCTAAAACCTAACAAACCTAATCCCTAAGAATGGGCAGAACCTTGACAACAGGAACATCACCATCAGCCATGGTGGTGGTTAGAGCAGTGGTGGTTATGTATGCGGGATGAGTGATGGAGGTTACAACCATGGCAGTGGCGAAGGGAGAGATCAGGAATATGATGGTGGATTTCTCTACTCGAGAGGCCGGGTGGTTCTAATAGGAATTGGTGAAATTGAAGAAAGGTCGATCCAATTTGCTGCTTATGGAATGGTGACTTTACAATAGAGACAGTACAAGTTATCTAGGGTTTTTGATTTGCTCTATGAGTGCTCCTTTTTTATCTATGTTGTTGCTCCTGTTTAAGAAAACTTGGTGCGTTACTTGGTTGATGAAATCAAAAAAAAGAAATGTTGAATATGAATTTGTTCTCTAATAAAAAAAAGGCAAAAACCATTAACCCTAAACTAAAACATGAACCCTAGACCTACAACCAAAACACTAAACTGTAAACCCTAAATCCTAAAACCCTAAATCCTAAACCCTAAACTAAAAAAACCTAAACCTAAAATAAACTAAATAAAATAAGACTAAACTTAAACTAAAATAAACTTAACTAAAACAAATAAAACCTAAACATAAACCTAAAATAAACTAAACATAAAACCTAAACTAATAAAATAAAATAAACTAAAAAAATAAACCTAAACTATTAAAAAATAAAATATAAAAATAAACCTATAATAAAAAAACCTAAACCTAAAAAAGTAAAATAAAACCTAAACCAAAACCAAAATAAAAATAAAACTTAAACCTTAAAATAAAATTTAAAATAAAATAAACAAAAAAAATATGCATAAACTTAAAATAAAAAAAAAAATAAATTAAAATAAAAAACCTAAACTAAAATAAATAAACCTAAAATAAATAAATTAAATTAAATAAAAATTAAAATTAAACATAAATAAAGATAAAAAAATAAAATAAACAAAAAATAAAATAAAAAATAAATTAAATAAACTTAAACATACTTGGTTTACATAATTTAAAAAAAAAACCACAAACTGAGCTAAGCCTAGTCCAAACCCTCATAAACTGACCACAACCCAAACCCCCCCCTGAAACCCCAAACCCTAAACCTAAAAACCCTAAACCCTAAACCCTACCCCAGCCACACCCTAAACCCTACCCTAAACCAAAACCCTAAACTAAGCTAAACTAGCTTCTAAACCCAAAACCCTAAACCCTAAAGCCTAAAAGCCCCAACACAAACCTTAAACCCTAAACTTAAAACTAAACTAAAAAACCTAATAAAATAAATAAAAAAAAAAATAAATAAATAAGATAAAATAAAATAAAATTAATAAACTAAAAAAGAAAAATAAGCAAATAAAATAAATAAAACCTAAAATAAACTAAAATAAGATAAACTTAAGAAAAGATAAAATAAAACTAAAGGTAAAATAAAAATAAAAAAACCTAAGATAAAATAAAATAAAAATGAAATAAAAATGTAATCCTAAAAAGTAAGCATAAAAATAGATAAAAAATAAAACTTAATCCCTAAATAAAAAAACCCAAACCTAAAAGAAAAATAAAATAAACAAAATAAAAAAAACCTAAACTAAAATAAACTAAACTATAATAAATAAAACCTAAACTTAAACTAAATAAAATAAAATAACCTAAAAATAAACGTATACCTAAACTAAAAAATAAAATCTAAAAATAAAATAATCCTTAAACCTAAAAAAATAAAAATAAAACTCAACTAAAAAAATAAACCTAAACTAAACCTAAAAAAATAAACTAAAATAAAAAACCTAAATTAAAATAAAAAAAAAAACCTAAAAAATAAATAAACTACTAAATAAAATAAAATTAACTAAATAAATAAAAAAAATAAAATAAACTAAAATAATATAAAATAAACTTAATAAATTAAATAAACTAAACCTACTGGGTTTATTTAATTTTTTAAGAAAAAAAAAACTAAAACACTAAACCCTACTAATCCTCAAACCCTGAGCCTAGGCCCCACTAGCCTGACTAACCACCCTGAGCCACACCTAAACCCTAAACCATGAGCCATAAACAAACCACTACCCTGCCCACCACATCATGGGGTCATGATCCCTAACCTAACCCACACATTGATCACAATCCTACCCTGACAGCCAACTGAGCCTTCCTGACCCTCAGTACCACTGAGCACCCCACACCCCACCTAACTGAGCCTAAACCAAAATCTAAACTTTAAAAAAATGCTAAACCTACCCCAAAACCAAATAAAACTAACAAAATAAAACCAATTAATCAAATAAATATCTTCCTAAATAAAATAAATAAAATAAAAACTAAACTAAAACATGAAAAATAAAATAAAATAAATAACATAAATAAAACCTAAACTAAAAATAAAATAAACATAAGAATAAAAATGCTAAATAAAATAAAACTAAGTGTTTAAAAAAATAAAATAAAGTTAGAATAAAATAAAATAAAAACAAAATAAAAACATAAACCTAAAAAATATACCTAAAAATATAGCCTAAAAATAAAACCTAAACCGTAAACTAAAAAAAACTAAACCTAAAATAAAAATTAAATAAATAAAATAAAATGAACCTAAACCTGGATAAAAATAGACTAAACTAAAAAAAATAACACTTAAACTTAAACCAAAATAAACTAAACATGAACCTAAACTAAACTAAATAAAATATAATAAAATAAACCTAAACTAAACTAAAATAAAACCTAAAAAAAAACCTAAACCTAAACCAAAAATAAAATATAAACCAAAACCTAAACCAAAAAATAAAAAATAAAACCTAAACCTTTTCATTAGCTAAGGAACACACCAAGTTCTTTAAGACATAAGTGATGACATAGATAAAAAATGAGCATGCATAGAGCAAATCAAAAACCCTATATAACTATAACCATCTCTAATGTAAAGAAAAAGTTCCATAAGCACTGGATCAGATTGGCCACTCTTTAGTTTCTTCGGTTCCCATCAGAACCACCATCATATCACCGATCTCTCCCTCAGCCACCACCACGAGTGTAACCTCTATTGCTCCTTCTGCTTCCATAACCATCACTGCTCCAACCACCACCTCCAAATCCACCAACACCTCTAGATCCCACAATACCACTGCAATAACTACCACCTCAGTCTTCGCCTCCACTATCATATCTAGACTGAGCCAGGTTGACAATGATGTTCCTGCGATCAAGGTTCTGCTCAGTCTTAAGGTTTAGGTTTTGGTTTAAGTTATAAGGTTTTAGGGTTTAAGTTTTTTTTTAATTTATTTAGTTACTTTAGGTTTAGCTTTATGATTTACAGCTTAGGGTTTAGGGTTTAACATTTAGGGTTTAGGGTTTAGGGTTAGGATTTAGGGTTTAGGGTTTAGCATTTATGGTTTAGGGCTTAGAGTTTAGGGTTTAGGGTTTTAGGGATTATCCTTTTAGGGCTAGGGTAAGGGTTAGGGTTTAGGGTTTAGGGTTTAACGTTTAGTTTTTAGGGCTCAGGGTTCAAAGTTTAGGGTTTTAGTGATTTTGCTTTTAGGGTTTAGGGTTTAGGGTTTAGGGCTAAGGTTAGGGTTAGGGTTTTTTTTTTCTTTTTTTAAAATATTATGTAAACTAATAAGTTTAGGTTTATTTAGTTTATTTAGTTTATTTATTATTTATTTTTAGTTTATTTTATTTTTTTATTTAGGTTTATTTTTTATTTTTATTTAGTTTAATTTATTTATTTTAGGTTTATTTACTTTAGCTTAGGTTTTTTATTTTAGTTTAGTTTTTATGTTTAGGTTTAGAATTATTTTTTAGTTGAGTTTTATTTTTATTATATTTTTTTGGTTTAGGTTTTATTTTTAATTTTTTGGTATAAGTTTAAGTTTTTATTTATTTTTTTAGGTTTAAGTTTTAGGATTTAATTTTAGGTTTATTTTTATGTTTTATTTTTTAGTTTAGGTTTTGGTTTATTTTAAGTGGAGTTTTATTTTTTATTTTATTTTTAAGTTTAGGTTTTATTTTTTATTTTTAGGTTTAAGATTAGGTTTTTATTTTATTTTTTTTAGGTTTAGGTTTTAAGTTTCATTTTATGTTTATTTTTGGTTTTATTTTTTAGTTTAGGTTTAAGTTTATTTTAGTTTATTTTATTTTATTTGTTTAGTTTATTTTAGGTTTATGCTTAGGTTTTATTTATTTTAGTTTAGGTTTAGGTTTCTTTAATTTTTATTTAAGGTTTAATTTTTTTAGTTTAGGGTTTAGGTTTTATTTTTTTTATTATTTTAGGTTTTATTTTTAGGTTTAGGTTTTATTTAGTTTTTTATTTTATTTTTTGGATTATTTTATTTTTATTTTATATTTAGTTTTTATTATATTTAGGTTATTTATTAGGTTTATTTTATTTTATTTAGTTTTGTTTATGATTTTATTTATTTTGTTTTAATTTTATTTATTTTTTCCATTTTATTTTATTTTTAAGTTTAAGTTTAGGTTTTAGATTAGGTTTTTATTTTATATTATTATTTTTATTTCATTTAGGTTTAGGTATTTTTATTTATTTTATTTTTAGATTATATTTAGTTTAGGGTTAGGATTTTTAGGTTCTTAGGGTTTAGGGTTTAGGGGGTTTCCATGATTTTAGTTTAGGGTTTTAGTTTAGGGTTTAGTTAGGGTTTGAGTTTAGGGTTTGGGAGTTTAAGTATTTATTTAGGGTTTGGGGTTTAAATTTTGATTAGGTTTTGGGTTTTATAATTTGAGTTAGTTTTGGGGTTTAGTGTTTAGATAGTGTTTTCTATGGTTTAGGGTTTAGGGTTTCTAGGGTTTAGGGTTTAGGGTTTAGGGTTTAGGGATTGGGGTTTTCTAGGGTTTAGGGTTTATCGTTTAGGATTTAGGGTTGTAGGTTTAGGGTTAATTTTAGGGTTTAGGATTTATGGTTTTGGGTTTAAGGTTTAGGGTTTAGGGTTTTTTATTTTAAAATTAAGTAAACTAGTAGGATTAAGTTTATTTAGTTTAATTAATTTATTTTTTATTTATTTTAGTTTTTTTTATTTTTTTATTTTTTTTAATTTTTTTATTTTTATTTAGTTTAGTTTATTTACTTTAGGTTTATTCATTTTAGTTTAGGTTTTTTATTTTAGTTTATGTTTTAAGTTTAAGTTTAAGTTTAGGTTTAGGTTTATTTTTTTAGTTTAGTTTTATTTTTTATTTTATTTTTTTTGTTTAGGTTTTACTTTTTATTTATATATTTAGGTTTTGATTATTATTATTATTATTATTATTATTATAATTATTATTATTATTATTATTTATTATTATTATTATTATTATTAGTTTTAGTTATTATTATTATTAGTTTATTAGTTTTATTTAGTTTAGTTATTAGTTTTTATTTGGTTAGTTTATTCTTATTACTTTATTATAGTTAATTATTAGTTTATTATATAGTTTTTATTTAGTTTATTATTATTTATTATTTTAGTTAGTTTAGTGTTTAATTTAGTTTAGTTAGTTTTTATGTTATTAGGTTTTATTATTATTTAGTGGTTTTTTACTTATTATTAGTTTTTAGTTTAGTTTATTTTTTTATTAGTTATTAATTTATTAGTTTAATTGGTTTATTGGTTTATTAATATTAGTTAGTTTTTAGGTTTGTTTATTTATTTTGGTTTATTTTATTTATTTAGTTTATTTTTATTTATTTATTATTATTATTATTATTTTTTAGTTATTAATTTTATTTAGTTTAGTTTATTATTAATTTATTAATTTAGTATTAGTTGTTATTAGTGATTTAATTTTAATTTATTAGTTTTTTAAATATTATTATTAGTTTTAGTTATTATTATTTAGTTTATTTATTAGTTTATTAATTTAGTTTAGTTATTAGTTTTAGTTATTAGTTAGTTACTTTTATTAGTTATTTAGTTAGTTTATTAATTTTATTAGTTTAGTTGGTAGTTATTATTAGTTTAATTATAGTGTTTAGTTTATTATGTTATTTATTAGGTTAGTTATGTTTAGGGTTTAGATTTTTCAGTTAGTTATTATTACTAGTTAGTTATTTATTAAGGTCTAGTTTAGTTATTTTATTAGTTTTATTTTATTAGTTTAGGTTTAGTTTAGTTTTTACTAATTTTATTAGTTTAGTTTATTTTTAGTTAGTTTACTAGTGGGGTTTTTTTGTGTATGTTTAATTTAGTAATTAGTTTGTTTATTAGTTTATTTAGTTTTTCTTAGTATTTATTTATTATTTTTATAGTTATTATTAAATTAGTTTAGTTAGTTTTATTAGTATTTGTTTTAGTTTATTATTAATTTATTAGTTTTAGTTTATTATTTATTAATTTTTGTTTATTACTTATTAGTTTTAGTTTTAGTTAGCATAGTTTAGTGTTTTATTAGTTTCTTATTAGGGTTTTTGGTTTAGGGTCTAAGGTTTAGGGTTTGGGGTTTAGGGTTTTAGGGTTGTAGGTTTAATGTTTAGGGTTTAGTGTTTAAGGTTAATTTTAGGGTTTAGCATTTAAGGTTAGGGTTTATTTTTAATGTTTTTTTATTTTTGGGTTTAGGGTTTAGGGTTTAGGGTTTAGGGTTCATGTTTTAGTTTAGTGTTTAAGGTGTTTAGATTTTCTAATAGAGAACAAATTCAAATTCAACATTTCTTTTTTTTGATTTCATTAGCCAAGTAACACACCAAGTTCTCTAAGACACAAGCGATAACATAGATAAAAATTGAGCACACATAGAGCAAATCAAAAACCTTAGATAACTATAACCATCTCTACTATAAATTCACAGTTCCATAGCGGTAGATCGATGACCATTCTTTAGTTTTCCGGTTCCCATGAACCACCATCATTTCGATCCCACCACCGAGTGTAACCTCCATTGCTCTTCCTTCCTCCATAACCACCACTGCTCCGACCACCACCTCCATATCCACCAACACCTCTAGATCCCACACCACCACTATAATAATTGTTGCCTTAGTATACGCCTCCACTATCATATCTAGACAGAGCCTAGGTTCTATCCAATCATAAGGTTTAGGCTTAAGTTTAAGTTATTAGTTTTTAAGGTTTAGGTTTATTTTTTAATATATTTAGTTACTTTAGGTTTAGCTTTATGATTTGGGATTTATGGTTTAGGATTTAAAGTTTAGGGGTTTTCTTAGGGTTAGGTTTAGGGTTTAGCATTTAGGGTTTAAAGTTAGAGTTTAGTGTTTAAGGTTTTAGGGATTATACTTTTAGGGCTAGGGTAAGGGTTAGGGTTTAGGGTTTTAGGTTTAGCATTTAGGGTTTAGGCTTAGGGTTCAGAGTTTAGGGTTTTAGTGATTATGCTTTTAGCGTTTAGGTTTTAGGGCTACGGTTAGGGTTAGAGTTTAGGGTTTAGGGATTAGGATTTATGATTTAGAGTTTATGGTTTAAGGTTTAGGATTTTTTACGGTTTATGGTTTAGGGTTTAGGGTTGTAGATTTAGTATTACAGGTTTAGAGTTTTCAATTTAGGGTTAGTTTTTTTGGTTTAGTGTTTAGGGTTTAGGATATATGGTTTAGGGTTTTTTTAAAAAAAATATGTAAACTAATAGGTTTAGGTTTATTTAGTTTACTTATTATTTATTTTTAGTTTATTTTATTTTTTCATTTCTATTTAGATTTATTTTTTATTTTTACTTAGTTTAGTTTATTGATTTTAGGTTTATTTATTTCAACTTACATTTTTTACTTTAGTTTAGCATTTAGGTTAAGGTTTAGGTTTATATTTTAGTTGATTTTATTATTGTTTTATTCTTTTGGTTTAGGTTTTATTTTTAATTTTAAGGTTTAGGTTTAGGTTATTATTTATTTTTTTAGGTTTAAGTTTTAAGTTTTAATTTTAGGTTTATTTTTAGGTTTTATTTTTTTAATTTAAGTTTAGGTTTATTTTTAGTTGAGTTTTATTTTTATTTTGATTTTTTTTTATGTTTTGGTCTTATCTTTTATTTTTAGGTTTAGGATTAGGTTTTTATTTTATTTTTTTTAGGATTTGGTTTTTATTTTATTTTTATAAGGTTTAGGTTTTAGGTTTATTTTTAGGTTTTATTTTTTAGTTTAAGTTTAGGTTTATTTTTAGTTTATTTTATTTTATATTTTTAGGTTTATGTTTAGTTTATTTTAGGTTTATGTTTAGGTTTTATTTATTTTAGTTTAGGTTTAGGTTTCTTTTATTTTTATTTATGGTTTAATTTTTTTTTAGTTTAGGGTTTAGGTTTTATTTTTTATTTATTTTTAGGTTTATTTTTTAGGTTTAGGTTTTTATTTAGTTTTTAATTTAGTTTATTTTAGGTTTATTTTATTTTTATTTTATTTTTAGTTTTTATTAAATTTATGTTATTTATTCTTAGGTTTATTTTATTTTATTTAGTTTAGTTTATGCTTTTATTTAGTTTATTTTAATTTAATTTATTTTACTTTTAGGATTCGGTTTAGGCTTTAGTTTAGGTTTTTATTTTATTTTATTTATTTATTTCATTTAAGTTTAAGTATTTTTGTTTATTTTCTTTTTAGGTTATATTCAGTTTAAGTTTAAGTTTTTTAGGTTCTTAGGGCTTAAGGTTTAAGGTTTATTATTTAGAATTTATGATTTTAGGGTTTAGGGTTTTTGGGTTTAGGGTTTAGGTTTTTAAGATTTAGGTTTAGGGTTTTTAAGGTTTAGTGCTTAGGGTTTAAGGTTTAGGGTTTAGGGTTAGCTTCAAGTTTAGGTTAATTTAAGGTTTAGGGTTTAGGGTATTTAGGGTTTATGGTTTAGGGTTAAGGGTTTGATTATTATTTTATGATTTAGGGTTTCAGGTTTAGGGTTACGGTTAAGGTTTAGGGTTTAGGGTTTAGGGTTTAGTTAGGGTTTTCTATGGTTTAGGGTTTAGGGTTTTCTAGGGTTTAGGGTTTAGGGTTTAAGGATTGGGGTTTTCTAGGGTTTAGGGTTTATCATTTAGGGTTTAGGGCTGTAAGTTTAGGGTTAGTTTTAGGGTATAGGGTTTTGGGTTTTGGGTTTAAGGTTTAGTGTTTAGGGTTTTTATTTTAAAATTAAGTAAACAAATAGGATTAGGTTTATTTAGTTTTCTTAGTTTATTTTAGTTTACTTATTTTTTATTTATTTTAGTTCATTTTTTTATTTTTTATTTTTTTATTTTTATTTAGTTTAGTTTATTTACTTTATGTTAATTCATTTTAGTTTAGGTTTTTTATTTAAGTTTATGTTATAGGTTTAAGTTTAGGTTTAGGTTTATTTTTTTAGTTTGGTTTTATTTTTTCTTTTATTTTTTGGGTTTAGGTTTTATTTTTTATATTTAGGTTTAGGTATAGATTTTAGGTTTTAATTTTAGGCTTATTTTTAGTTTTTATTTTTTAGTTTAGGTATAGGGTTATTTTTAGTTTATTTTATTTTATTTAGTTTAGGGTTTAAGTTTAGTTTATTTTAGGTTTAGGTTTAGGCTTTATTTGTTATAGTTTAGTTTATTTTAATTTAGGTTTAGGTTTATTTTATTTTTTTATTTGAGGTTTAGGTTTTTTTTAGCTTAGGGTTTAAGTTTTATTTTTTATTTATTTTTAGGTTTTATTTTTTATTTATTTTTAGGCTTTTTTTAGGTTTATTTTTTAGGCTAAGCTTTTTATTTAGTTTTTATTATATTTTTTTAAGTTTATTTTATTTTTTATTTTACGTATGGTATTAAATATTTTTTGGTTTTTTAGTTTTAGGTTTATCTTATTTTATAGTTTTGTTTAGGTTTTTATTTAATTTATTTTAGTTTAGTTTTATTTTTTATTTTATTTTATTTTTAGGTTTAGGTTTAGGTTTAGGTTTTGGTTTTAATTTTTGTTTAGGTTTTTATTTTATTTTATTTATTTAGTTTATTTAGGTTTAGGTTTTCTTATTTATTTTATTTTTTGGTTTTATTTAATTTGGGTTTAGGCTTTTAGGTTTTAGGGTTTAGGGTTTAGAGGGTTTAGGTTTGGAGTTTTTTGGGGTTTAGGTTTTAGGTTTTGGTTAGTTTAAGGTTTAGAGTTTATACTTAGAGTTTAAGGTTTAGGGTTTTAGGTTTATACTTTTAGTTTATAGTTTAGTTTTTTTAGGTTTAAGTTTAGAGTTTAAGGTTTATAGTTTAGAGTTTAGTGTTTAAACTTTAGGTTTAAAGTTTAGGTTTTAGTTTAGTTTAGGGTTTTAAGTTTCTGATTGATTTAAGTTTAAAGTTTAGAGTTTAAAGTTTAGGATAGATTTAAGTTTAGTTTAGGATTTAAGTTTAGGAGTTTAGGGTTTAGGAGTTTAGAATTTAGAGTTATAGTGTTTAGGATTTAGAGTTTAGGTTTAGGTTGAGTTTAGTTTAGGGTTAATTATGGTATAGGTTTAGGATTTAGGATTTATTAGGATTTAAGATTTAGGGTTAGTTTTAGGCTTTGGATTTAGGGTTTAGGTTTAAGGTATAAATTTATTTGGGTTTTCGGTTTTCTTTTAAATTAAGTAAATTGGTATGTTTAGGTTTATTTAGATTATTTTTTATTTATTTTAGTTTATTTTATTTATTTATTTTTTTTTAGGTTTATTTTATATTTTTATTTAGTTTTATTTATTTATTTTATGTTTTTTATTTTAGTTTATTTTTTAGGTTCAGGTTTAGGTTTATCTTTATTTTTTGGTTTATTTTATTTTCATTATATTTTTTAGGTTTAGGTTTTATTTTTTATTTTTAGGTTTTTGTTTTGGTTTTTATATTATTTTTTTAGTTTTAGGTTTAGGTTTTTATTTTAGGTTTATTTCTAAGTTTTATTTTTTTAGTTTAGGTTTAGGTTTATTTTTAGTCTACTTTATTTTATTTAGATTAGGGTTTAGGTTTAGTTTATTTTAGGTTTAGGTTTATGTTTTATTTATTTTAGTTTAGGTTTAGGTTTATTTTATTTTATTTATTTTAAGTGTAGTTTTTTTTAGTTCTGATTTAGTTTTTTTTTTATTTGTTTTTTTAGGTTTATTTTAGGTTTATTTTTTTTTAGGTTTAGGTTTTATTTAGTTTTATTTTATTTTGTTTTGGTTCATTTTTCATTTTATATTTCAATTTTATTTTATATAGGATTTTATTTTTTAGGTTTTTTTAGTTTAGTTTAGGTTTTTATTTATTTTATTTTAACTTAGTTTTAATTTTTTATTTTTTATTTAGGTTTAGGTTCAAGTTTAGGTTTAGGTTTTAGTTTAGGTTCTTATTTTATTTAATTTTTTTAATTTAATTTTAGTTTAGGTTTTTTTATTTATTTTTTTAAGGTTATTTAGGGTTTATGGGTTTTAGGGTTTAGGTTTTAGGTTTAGGTTTTAGGTTTAGGTTTTGGGGTTTTGTTTATTATTTAGTGAGTTTAGGGTTTAGGTTTTAGGTTTTTTGGGGTTTAGGGTTTAGGGTTTAGGAGGTTTAAGTTTATTTTTTATGTTTTTATTTAGCTTAGGTTTAGGTTTAGGTTTAGGTTAATTTAATTTAATTTACATTTTATTTAATTTATAGGTTTTTATTTTTAGTTTAGTTTAGGTTTAGATTTATTTAGGTTTATTTCATTATTTATTTATTTATTTTATTTATTTATAGTTTATATTTAAGTATGGGTTTCAGTTTTATTTTTAATTTTAGTTTCTTTCAATTTGGTTTACTTTAGGTTTTATTTTAGTTTAGTTTAAATTTATTTAGGTTTAGCTTTTTAGATTTAGGTTTATTTTGGGTTTAAATTTTATTTACTTTTTATTTAGTTTATGTATTTTTAGTTTTCTAGTTTAGTTTAGTTTATTTTATTTATTTTTTAGTTTAGGTTTAGGTTTTTTTTGTTTTATTTTGTTTAGTTTAGGTTTAGAGCTTAGGTTTTATTTAAGTTTAGGTTTAGGTTTTATTTATGTTTACGGTTTATTTAGTTTATTTATTTTATATTTTATTTTTTTAGGTTTATTTAGTTTATGTTTTATTTTTATTTAGGTTTACATTTAGGTTTAGGTTTTATTTAGTTTGTTTTATTTAGTTTTTATTTTAGGTTTAGGTTTAGTTTAGGTTTACTATATTTTTATTTAGGTTAAAGATTATTTTTATTTGTAGTTTTATTTATTTAGGTTTAGGTTTGGGCTTTTAGTTTATTTTAGTTTATGTTTAGGTTTAGGTTTATTTAGGTTTATTTAGTTTAGGTATTTTATTTTTAAGGTTAGGTTTATTTATTTTTATTTTATTCTAATTTTATTTTATTAGTTTAGTTTATTTAGTTTATTTAATAAAGTTTATTTTTTAGGTTTATTTTTTGTTTAGGTTTAGGTTTATTTATTTTAGTTTAGTTTAGTTTATTTTTATTTTTAGGTTTACTTAGTTTTTAGTTTTATTTAGTTTAGGTCAAAGTTTAGGTTTATTTTTATTTGTTTGTTTAACTTTTAGCTTAATTAGTTTAGTTTAGGTTTATGTTTAGGTTTTGGTTTATTTATTTTATTTATTTAGGTTTAGGTTTATGTTTATTTATCTAGTTTATTTATTTATTTATGTTTAGGATTAGGTTTTATTTAGTTCAGTTTATTTTATTTTATTTTATTTAGGGTTTAGGGTTTATTTGATTTGGTTTAGGTTTATTTAGTTTAGGTTTAGTTTTGGTTATATTTATTTATTTATTTATTTTACTTACTTAATTTATTTAGGTTTATTTTTATATTTAGTTTATTTTTAATTATTTTATTTATTATATTTTAGTTTATTATTTAATTTACTTTAGTTTATTTTTATTTTTCTTTTTAGCTTATGTTCACGTTTAATTTTTTATTTTAGGTTTACGATTTGGTTTAGGTTTTAGTTTTTAATTTATTTTATTTTATTTTATTTATATAGATTTGTTTTATTTTATTTTATTTTATTTATTTAGGTTTATTTAGTATATTTAATCAATTTATTTATTAAATTTAGGGTTTATTTAATTTTTTTTTGGTTTTATTTAGTTTTATTTATGTCTAGGATTAGTTTATTTTTAGGTTTAGGTTTAGGGTTTAGGTTTATTTAGTTTTAGTTTAGGTTTAGGTTTAGTTTATTTTATTTTATTTAGGCTTATTTATTTAGCTTAATTTATTTTAAATATTTAGTTTATTTTAATTTAGGTTTTTAGTTTAGTTTATTTAGTTTAGTTTAAGTTTATTTAATTTATTTTATTTTTATTTCTTTAGTTTAGTTTAGGTTTATTTAGGTTTAAGTTTATTTAGTTTATTTACTTATTTAGTTTATTTTTTATTTTTTTAAGGTTTAAGTTTAGGTTTATATTTATTTTTATTTTTTAGGTTTAGGATTACGTTTAGGTTCAGTTTAGTATATTTAGTTTATTTTATTTAGTTTATTTATTTTTAGGTTTAGTTTAGTTTAGGTTTAGGCTTAGGTTTATTTAGTTTAGTTTAGGTTTAGGTTTAAGTTTAGGTTTATTTTAGGTTTAGGTTTAGAATTATTTATTTATTTATTTTAGGTTTTGGTTTAGGTTTATTTTAGTTTAGTTTAGTTTATTTTAGTTTAGGCTTAAGTTTAGGTTCAGTTTAAGTTTAGGTTTAGGTTTTAGTTTTTTAGGTTTAGATTTAGGTTTAGGTTTATTTTAGTTTAGGTTTTAGGTTTAGGTTTAGGTTCAGGTTTAGGTTTTAGGTTTATTTGGTTTTTTAGTTTAATTTTATTTAGTTTATTTAGATTATGTTTGGGCTTATTTAGTTTATTTTATTTTATTTTATTTTATTTATTTATTTAGTTTAGGTTTAGGTTTAGGTTTATGTATATTTTATTTAGTTTATTTTTTTATTAGTTTATTTTATTTAGTTTAGGTTTAGGTTTAAGTTTAGGCTTGTTTAGTTTATATTAGTTTAGGTTTATTTATTTATTTAGTTTAATTTTATTTTAGTTTATTTTTAGTTTAGTTTAGGTTTAGGTTTATTTATTTAGTTTAATTTATTTAGTTTATTTTTAGTTTAATATATTTTAATTTATTTTAATTTATTTTAATTTATTTTAATTTATTTTAGTTTAGTTTATGTTTAAGTTTAGGTTTAGGTTTAGGTTTAGGTTTTGTTTATGTTTAGGTTTAGGTTTAGGTTTAAGTTTTATTTTATTTTTATTTAAGTTTATTTATTTATGTTTAGGTTTATTTATTTAATTTAGTTTAGTTAGTTTATTTTATTTAGTTTATTTATTTATTTTAGGTTTATGTGTTATTTAGTTTAATGTAGTTTAGTTTAGTTTATTTTTAGGTTTAGGTTTAGGTTTAGGTTTAGTTTAGTTTTTTTATTTATTTTATTTATTTTAGTTTTGGTTTTAGGTTTTATTTAGTTTATTTATTTAGTTTACTTTTTTGTTTAGTCTAGTTTAGTTTATTTAGGTTTAGGTTTATTTTATTTATTTATTTAGTTTATTTTTTATTTAGTTTAGGTTTAGGTTTAGGTTTTATTTAATTTAGTTTTATTTAGTTTAGGTTTATTTTTAGTTTAGGTTTAGGTTTAGGTTTTATTTAAGTTTAGGTTTAGGTTTAGGTTTAGGTTTAGATTTAGTTTAGGTTTAGGTTTCATTTAGGTTTAGGTTTATTCAGTTTAGGTTTATTTTATTTAAGTTTAGGTTTATTCATTTTAGTTTATTTTATTTTATTTTATTTTATTTAGTTTTAGTTTAAGTTTATTTTAGTTTAGGTTTATTAGGTTTATTTAGGTTTAGGTTTAGGTTTATTTTTATTTAGTTTTTTATGTTTAGGTTTAGTTTTTGGTTTTTATTTACGTTTAGGTTTAGGTTTATTTTTTATTTTAGTTTAGGTTTATTTATTTAATTTAGTATAGGTTTAGGTTTAGATTTATTTATTTATTTATTTATTTTATTAAGTTAAAGTTTATTTGTTTAGTTTATTTTTTTTATTTTTAGTTTTGGTTTAGGTTTAGTTTATTTTATTTTAGTTAATTTTATTTATTTAGGTTTAGGTTTTAGGTTTAGGTTTAGGTTTATTTTAGTTTAGTTTAGTTTAGTTTAGTTTAGCTTAGTATATTTATTTAGTTTATTTTTAGTTTAGGATTATTTATTTAATTTATCAAGTTTAGGTTTAGGTTTAATTTAGTTTAGTTTAGTTTATTTTAGTTTAGTTTAGGTTTATGTTTATTTAGTTTAGTTTATTTTATTTAGTTTATTTAATTTTATTTAATTTTATTTTATTTAGTTTAATTTATTTATTTTATTTATTTTTTTTTTAGTTTAAGCTTAGGTTTAGGATTTATTTTATTTATTTTAGTTTAGATTTAGGTTTAGGGTTTAAGTTTATGTTTTAGGTTTTGGTTTAGGTTTAAGGTTTAGGGTTTAGGGTTTAGGGTTGTAGGTTTAGGGTTTAGGGTTTAGCATTTATGGCTTTTTTAGGTTTATTTTAATTTTTTTCATTATTTATGGTTTAGGGTTTACGGTTTGGGATTTAGGGTTTTTTAAGGTTTAGGGTTTAGGGTTAGGTTTAGGGTTTAGCATTTAGGGTTTAGAGTTAGTTTAGGGGTTAGGGTTTTGGGTTTAGGGTTTTGAATTTAGGGTTTTGGTTTTATTTTTTAAATTAAGTAAACTGATAGGTTTATGTTTATTTATTATTTTATTCTTTATTTTTATTTAAGTTTATTTTTTATTTTTATTTGGTTTAGTCTATTTATTTTAGGTTTATTTATTTTAGTTTCAGTTTTTCATTTTAGTTTATTTTTTAGGTTTAGGTTTAGGTTTTTGTTCATTTTGTTAGTTTTGTTTTATTTTTATTTTATTTTTTAGGTTTATGTTTTTTTTATTTTTAGCTTTATGTTTAGATTTTTATTTTATTTGTCTATGTTTAGGTATTAGGTTTTTATTTTAGGTAAATTTTTAGGTTTTATTTTTTCAATTTATGTTTAGGTTTAGTATATTTTAGCTTTATGTTTAGGCTTTATTAATTTTAGTTTAGCTTATTTTAGTTTAGGTTTAGGTTTATTTTATTTTGTTTAGGTGTAGGTTTTCAGGTTTAGGGTTTAGATTTTAGGGTTTAAGGTTTAGGGTTTAGGGATTTAGGGTTCAGGGTTTAGGTTTTAGGGTTTAGAGTTTTTAGGGTTTAGGGTTTAAGGTTTAGGGTTTCAGTTATTGGTTTAGGGTTCAAGTTTTAGTCTAGCATTTTTTGTTATTCATTTTTTATTTTAACAGAGAACAAATTAAGATTCAACATTTCTTCTTTTCGATTTCATCAACGAGGAAACACACAAAGTTTTCTAAGACATAAACGATAACATAGATGTAAAATGAGAATGCATAGGAAAAATTAAAAACCATATATAACTAGAATTGTCTCTACTATAAAGACACAGTTCAATAAATAGCAGATCAGATCGGTCATTCTTCAATTTCTTTAGTTCCCATCAAAACCACATCGGCCTCTCGAATAGCAGGATCCATCATCAAATCTCAGATCTCTCCCTCTGCCACCAGCAAGGCTGTAACCTCCATCACTCATCCAACCACCATAACCACCACTGCTCCAACCACCACCTCCATATCCACCAGCACCTCTAGATCCCCAACCACCACTACGATAACCATAGCCTCCACCTTCACCTCCATCCCATATAGACTAAGCACTTTGGTTGGGTGATGTTCTGTCGAGGTTCATTCTTAGTGTTTAGATTAATGTTTAGGTTTATTAGGTTTTAGTGTTTACATTTTTTAAATTTATTTAGTAACTTTAGTATTAGGTTTATGGTTTGGAGTTTAGGGTCTAGGGTTTAGGGTAAGGTTTTAGGGTTTAGGGTTTAAGGTTTAGGATTTAGGGTTTTAGGGTTTATGCTTTTAGGGTTTATGGTTTAGGGTTAAGGATTGTGGTTTAGGGTTTAGGGCTTTTTAGGGTTTAGTGTTTAGGCTTTAGGGTTTAAAGTTTTTAGTGTTTAGGTTTTAGGGTTTAGGGTTTAGGGTTTAGGGTTTAGAGTTAGTTTAGAGTTTGACTTTAGCTTTAGTTTAAGGTTTTTAGGGTTTAGGGTTTAAGGTTTAGCATTAGTTTAAAGTTTAGGGTTTAAGGTTTTAGGGTTTAGGGCTTACGGTTTATGGTTAGGGTTAGGGTTTAGGGTATAAGGTTTAGGGTTTAGGGTTTAGGGTTTATAGTTTAGGGTTTAGAGTTAGTTTAGGATTTAGGTTTGTTTAAAAAAAAGTAAGTAAATCGGTAGATTTAGGTTTATTTAGGTTATTTAGCATTTTTTTATTAATTTTAGTTTATTTTATTTTTTATTTTTATTTAGTTTAGTTTATTTACTTTAGGTTTATTTATTATAGTTTAGATTTTTTTCAGTTTATTTTTTATGTTTAGGTTTAGGTTTATGTTTATTTTTTTGTTTAGTTTTATATTTTTTAGGCTTAAGTTTTTTTTTTTGTTTAGGTGTTAGGTTTTTATTTTAGTATTATTTTTAGGTTTTATTTTTTTTAGTTTAGGTTTAAGTTAATTTTTAGTTTATTTATTTTATTTATTTTAGGGTTTAGGTTTAGTTTATTTTAGGTTTAGGTCTAGGTTTTATTAATTTAAGTTTAGTTTATTTTAGTGTAAGTTTAGGTTATTTTTATTTTTATTTTAGGTTTAGGTTTTTTTAGTGTAGGGTTTAGGTATTATTTTTTATTTATTTTTAAGTTTTATTTTTTGGTTTATTGTTTAAGGTTTAAGTTAGGGTTTAGGGTTTAGGGTTTATGGTTTTAGGTTTTTAAAATTTAAGGTTTAAGTTTAGGTTAGAATTAAGTTTAAGGTTTAGAGTTTAAAGTTTAGAGTTTAAACTTTAGGATTCTAGGTTTAATTTAGGTTTTAGGTTGCGATTTAATTAAATTAGGAGTTTAAGTTTAGCATTAGAGTTTAGTTATTCAGGTTTAGGGTTAAGTTAATTAGTTTAGTTTAGGTTTAGGTTTAGGGTTTAGGTTTAGGGTTAGGTTTAGGTTTTAGTTTAGGTTATTTATTTAGGTTTAGTTTGTTAGTTGTTTAGGTTTAGTTTAGATTTAGGGTTTAGGGTTTAGGTTTAAGGTTTAGGTTTTCTTTTCCTTTTGAAAATTAAGTATTAGTTTATTTAGTTTATTTTAGTTCATTTTTTATTTATTTTAATTTCTTTTATTTTTTATTTTTATTTAGGCTTATTTTTTATTTTTATTTAGTTTGGTTTATTTATTCTAGGTTTATTTGTTTTAGTTTAAGTTTTTTTATTTTAGTTTGCTTTCTAGGTTTAGGTTTAAGTTTATGTTCATTTTTTAGTTTAGTTTTATTTTTATTATATATTTTTGGTTTAGGTTTAGGTTTTTATTTTATTTTTTTAGGATTAGGTTTTAGGTTTTAATTTTAGCTTTATTTTTAGGTTTACTTTTTTTATCTTAGGTTTAGGTTTATTTTTAGCTTATTTAATTTATTTAATTTAGGGTTTAGGTTTACTAATTTTAGGTTTATGTTTAGGTTTTATTTATTAAACTTTTTTTTTTTTTTCGGTTTAGGTTTATTTTAATTTGTTTATTTTTAGTTTAAGTTTTTTTTTTTTGTTTAGGTTTAGGTTTTATTTTATATTTATTTTTACATTCTTTTTAGGTTTTTTTTAGGTTTAGGTTTTATTTTGTTTATATTTTATTTTATTTTATTTTATTTTTATTTTTATTAGTTTTTATTTTATTTATCTTTTTTATTTTTAGGTTTATTTATTTTTTAGTTTAGTTTTTATTTTTTATTATATTTTATTTTTAGGTTCAGGTTTGGGTTTTTTATTTATTTAACTTTTATGTTTTATGTAGTTTAGGTTTAGGCTTTCATGTTTTTAGATTTTTAGGGTTTAGCGTTTAGGGTTTAAGATTTTAGGTTTTGGGTTTAGGGTTTAGGGTTTGGGGTTTACTGTTTAGGGTTTAGGGTTGTAGATTTTAGGGTTTTTGGGTTTAGGGTTTTTGGGTTTAAGGTTTAGGGTTTTGGTTGTAGATTTAGGGGGTTTAGGGTTTAGGCTTTGGGGTTATTTATTTATTTATTTTAATTTTTAAATTAAGTATAGTGGTAAGTTTATGTTTATTTAATATATTAAGTTTATTTATTTTAATTATTTTAGTTTATTTTATTTTTTTTTTATTTAAGATTATTTTTATTTTAATTTATTTATTTTAGGTTTATTTATTTTAGTTTAGGTTTTTATTTTAGTTTATTTTTTTGGTTTAGGTTTAGGTTTAGGCCTTTTTTTTTCTAGTTTTATTTTTATTTTATTTTTTAGGTTTATGTTTTATTTTTTATTTTTAGGTTTAAGTTTAAGTTTTATTTTATAATTTTAGGTTTAGGTTTTAGATTTTTATTTTAGGTTTTTTTCTAGGTTTTTTTTAGTTTATGTTTAAGCTTATTTTTAGTTTATTTTAATTTATTTAGTTCAATATTAGGTTTAGGTTTAATTTATTTTAGGTTTAGGGTTAGGTTTTATTTATTTTAGTTTAGGTCTAGGTTTATTTTATTTTTATTTATGTTATGTTTTTTTTAGTTTAGGGTGTAGGTTTTTTTATTTATTTTATTATTTTTATTTATTGGTTTATTTTTTAGGTTTAGTTTTTTTTTTTGTTTACTTTATTTTTATTTTAGTTTAGTTTATTTTAGGTTTAGTTTAGTTTAGTTTAGTTTATTTATTTTAGGTTTAGGTTTAGGTTTAGTTTAGGTTTTAGGTTTAGGTTTTAGGTTTAGGTTTTAGTTTAGGGTTTGTTTTATTTTATTTAGGGTTTTATTTAGGTTTAGGTTTTATTTAGGGTTTAGGTTTAGTTTTTTTAGGCATAGTTTAGCAAATTTAGGGTTTAACATGAGGTTTTTTTAGGGTTTAATAGGGTTTAGGTTTTTAAGTTTTTCTAACACAAGTTTAGATGACAATCAAATGATCTTTACCATGAATCCAAACCCAGATAAGCTGATCTATTGATAAAATCAGTTCCAGTTCCATAAGTAGATTGGATGGCGGTTCTTGATTTCTCCAGTTCCCATCAGAACCACCTCAATCTCTTGAGTTGCGGGATCCACCATCATATCCCCGATCTCTCCCTTCGCCACCAGCATGGCTATAACCTCCGTCACTCCTACCACCTCCCAACCACCCACTCAACCAGGTTCCATATCCCTGACATCTCAGTCCCCACCACCACTGCGACCACCGCCGCCTTTACCTTTGCCTCCACCACCAGATCTAGACTGAGCCTAGTTGACGGTGATGTTCCTACAATTAAGGTTCTACCATCTATAGGGTTTAGGTTTATGTTTAGGATTATTAGGTTTTAAAAATTAGGTTTTATTTTCTTTTTTATTTAGTTACTTTAGGTTAAGGTTTAGGGATTGGCATTTAGGGTTTATGGTTTATGGTTATGGTTTAGGGTTTAAGGTTTAGGGTTTAGGATTTAGGGTTTAGGATTTTAGGGTTTATGCTTTTAAGGTTTAAGGTTTGGGGTATAGGGTTTAAGGTTTTTTAGGGTGTACGGTTTAGGTTTTAGGGTTGTAGCTTTAGGGTTTAGGATTTAGGGTTTATGATTTAAGGTTTAAGGTTTTTTTATTAAATTAAATGGCATAGGTTTAGGTTTATTTTAGTATTTTCTATTTATTTAGGGCTAAGGTTTAGGAGTTTATGGTTTAGGGTATAGGTTTTTGGATTTAGGGTTTATGATTTAGGGTTTTAGGGTTAGAGTTTAGGGTTTAAGGTTTAGGATTTTTTAGGGTTTAGGGTTTAGGGTTTAGGTTTTAGGTTTCGAGTTCAAGTTTTATTTTAGGGTATAGGGTTTTTGGTTTTTTTTCTAACTGAAAACAAATTTAGATTCAACATTTCTTCATTTCGATTTCATCAACCAAGTAAAACACCAAGTTTTCTAAGACACAAGTTGCAACATAGTTAAAAAATGAGCATGCATAGAGAAAATCCAAAACCCTAGATAACTAGAACCATCTCAACTGTAATAACACAGTTATATAAGCAGGAGATCCGATAAGACATTCTTCAAATTCTCTAGTTCCCATCAGAACCACCTCGACCTCTTGAGCAGCGGGATCCACCATCATATCCTCGATCTCTCCCTCGCATCCACCATGTTGTCCATCGCTCCTCCCTCCACCATAACCCTGCTTTACCACCTCCATATCCACCGGCACCTCAGATCCCCCACCACTATGGTAACCCTTGCCTCGACTTTTCCTCCACCTTGGATCTAGGCGAAGGTTGATAGTGATGTTCCTGCTGTCAAGGTTCTATCCATTCTTAGGATTTTAGTTTTGGTTTAGGTTTATTAGGTTTTAGGGATTAGGTTTAATTTATAATTTATTTAGTTACTTTAGGTTTAGGTTTAAGGCTTGGAGTTTAGGGTTTATGGTTTAGGGTTTGGGTTTAGGGTTTAAGGTTTTATGTATTTTAGTTTAGTTTATTTTAGTTTAGGTTAAAGATTATTTTATTTACTTTATTTTATGTTTAGTTTAGTTTAGGGTTTAGGTTTTCTTTTTTATTTTATTTTAGTTTAGGTTTTCTATTTTAGTTTATTTTTTAGGTTTAAGTTTATAATTATTTTAGTTTCATTTTTTTTTATTTTTTATGTTTAGGTTTTATTTTTTATTTTTAGGTTTAGGTTTAGGTTTTTTTATTTTTAGGTTCAGGTTTTAAATTTTAGGTTTTTATTTTATGTTTAATTTTAGGTTTTATTTTTTAGTTTTTGTTTATTTATATTTTTAGTTTAGTTTATTTTATTTAGTTTCGATTTAGGTTTAGGTTTAGTTTATTTTAGGTTTAGGTTTATGTTTTATTTATTTTAGTTTAGTATATTTTAGTTTATCTTTAAGTTTATTTATTTATTTTTGCTTATTTTATTTTTATTTTAGATTTAGGTTTTTTAACTTTGGGTTTAAGTTTTATACTTTTATTTATTTTTAAGTTTATTTATTAGGTTTAGGTTATTATTTATTTTATTTTATTTTATTTTTATTTTATGTTTAGTTTTTATTTCATTTAGGTTTTTTATTCTTAGGTTTATTTTATTGTTTAGTTTAATTTAGGTTTTTATTTACTTAATTTTATTTTATTTTTATTTTTTGATTTATTTTATTTTTAGGTTTATGTTTTGGTTTTAGTTTAGTTTTTTATTTTATTTTATCTTATTATTTTATTTAGGTTTATGTTTATTTATTTATTTTGTTTTTAGGTTTCATTTAGTTGAGGTTTAGGTTTTTTAGGTTTTTAGGTTTATAAAGTTTAGGGTTCAGGATTTTATGATTTAAGGTTTAGGGCTAGGGTTTAGGGTTTATGGTTTTTAGGGCTTATGGTTTAGGGTTTAGGGTTTAGGGTTTAGGGTTTAGGGTTAGCTTAGGGTTTAAGGTTAGCTTATGGTTTAGGGTTTAAGGTTTAGGGTTTAGGCTTAAGGGGTTATGGTTATTTTAGAGTATAGGGTTTAGGGTTTTAGGGTTTAGGCTTTAGGGTTTAGGGTTTAGGGTTTAGGGTTTAGGGTTTAAGGTCTTTTAGGGTTTAAGGTTTAGGATTGTAGGTTTATGATTTAGGATTTAGGGTTAGGCTTAGGGTTTAGTGTTTAGGGTATAGGATTTAGAGTTTAGGGTTTAGGGTTTAGGGGTTTTAAATTATATGTAAGATAGTTTAAGTTTATTTAATTGATTTTTTTATTTAGTTTAGTTTCTTTATTTTAGGTTTTTTGTTTAGGTATTTATTTTAGCTGTAGGTTTACTTTATGTAGTAGGTTTACACTTTTTTTAGTTTAGTTTTTTTTTATATTTTTTTAGGTTTAGGTTTAATTTTTATTTTTTGGTTTAGGTTTAGGTTTTTATTTTATTTTTTAAATTAGGTTTAGGTTTTATTTTAGGTTTATATTTAGGTTTTATTTTTTAGTTTAGGTTTAGGTTTATTTTTAGTTTATTTTATTTTATTTAGTTTATTTTTGTTTAGTTTATTTTAGTTTAAATATTTTATTTTTTTTTTATTTTAGGTTAATGTTTTTTTTTTTTAGTTTAGTGTTTAAGTTTATTTTTTATTTATTTTTTAGGTTTTATTTTTTGGTTTATTTTTTGGGTTTAGGTTTCATTTAGTTATTATTATTATTTTTTTTATTTTAGGTTTATTTTATTTTATTTTATGTTTTGCTTTTATTTTATTTAGGTTTCCTATTTTTTGTTTATTTTATTTTTTTAGTTTAGTTTAGGGTTTTATTTATTTTATTTTAGTTTAGTTTTTGTTTTTTATTTTATTTTCTTTTTAGGTTTAGGTTTAGGTTTAGGTTTAGGTTTAGGTTTGGTTTAGGTTTTCTTTACATTTCTTTTCTTTTAGGTTTCATTTAGTTTAGGTTTAGGCTTTTAGCATTTTGAGGGTTTTGGGTTTAGGGTTTTACGGTTTATCTATGTTTAGGGTTGTAGGTTTAGAGTTTAGAATTTAGGGTTTATGGTTAGTTTTAGTGTTTAGGGTTTTGTTTATTTATTTTTAGGGTTTAGTAAAATGGTAGGTTTAGACTTATTTAGTTTATTTTTCATTTATTTTATTTAATTTTATTTTATTTAGTTTAGGTTTATGTTTAGGTTTAGGTTTAAGTTTAGGTTTAGGTTTTATTTATTTATTTTTAGTTTATTTTAGTTTTTGTTTAGGATTATTTTATTTTTATTTTATGTTTAGGATTTTTTTTTAGTTCAGGGTTTAGGTTCCATTTTTTAATTATTTTTGTTTTATTTTAAGGTTTATTTTTTAGGTTTAGGTTTTTATTTAGTTTTTTTTAATTTTATTTTAAGTTTATTTTATTTTTACTTTATGTTAAGTTTTTATTTTATTTAGCTTTTTTATTCTTAGGTTTATTTTATTTTTTAGGTTACTTTTGGTTTTTATGTATTTTATTTTAGTTTGTTTTTATTAGTTTATTGTATTTTATTTTAACGTTTAGGATTAGGTTTTCATTTAGGTTTTATTTATTTTACCATTTTATGTTATTTAGGTTTAGGTTTTTTTATTTATTTTATTTTTAGATTTCATTTAGTTTTGGTTTAGGTTTTTAGCTTTTTAGGGTTTAGGGTTTAGGGTTTAGGGTTTTAGGGTTTAGGGTTTAGGTTAGGTTTAGGTTTAGATTTAGGCTTTAGGCTTTAAACTTTAGGTTTAGAGTTTTATAGTTTAGGTTTAGGGTTTTAGGTTTTAGGTTTAGTTTAGGTTTAGAGTTTAGGGATTTTAGGTCAGTTTTAAGGCTTAGTTATAGTTTAGGTTTAGAGTTTAGGGTTTTAGGTTTAAGGTTTAAGGTTTAGGTTTGGTTTAGGTTGGGTTTATTTAGTTTAGAACTTAAGATTTAGAGTTTTTTAGTTTAGGTTTAGTCAAGGTTTAGTTTGGATGGAGAGTGGGTTTAGGTTTAGGGTTTAGAGTTAGTTTAGGTTTAGTTTAGTTTATATATGTATTATTTTAGGTTTAGGGTTTAGGGTTTTGGGTTAGTCTTAGGGTTTAGGATATTGGGTTTAGGGTTTAGGATTTAAGGGGTTTCTTTTTAGGGTTTAGGGTTCTTTTAGGATTATTTTTTATTTTTATTTAGTTTATTTTATTTAGTTTATGTTTATTTATTTTAGTTTAGGTTTTCTATTTTAGTTTATTTTTTAGGCTTAGGTTTAGGATTGTGTTTATTTTTTGTTAGATTTATTTTTATTTTATTTTTTTAGTTTAGTTTTTTTTAAATTTTTTGGTTTTGGTTTAGGTTTTTTAATTTATTTTTCTAGGTTTAGGTTTTAGGTTTTTTTTTTATGATTATTTTAAGGTTTTTTTATAGTATAGGCTTAGGTTTTTTTTAGTTTGTTTTATTTTATTTAGTTTAGGGTTTAGGTTTTCTTTATTTTAGGTTTAGGTTTGGGTTTTATTTATTTTAGTTTAGTTTATTTTAGCTTAGATTTATGTTTATTTTATTTTGTTTATTTTAAGTTTATGTTTTTTTTGTAGTTTAGGGTTTATGTTATATTTTTTATTAATTTTTAGGTTAAACTTTTTGGTTTAGGTTTTTATTTAGTTATTATTTTATTTTATTTTAGGTTTATTTTATTTTTATTTTACATTTAGTTTTATTTTATTTAGGTTTTCTATTTATTATTTATTTTATTTATTTGTTTAGGGTTTTATTTATTTATTTTATTTTAGTTTAGTTTTCATTTTTTATTTTATTTTCTTTTTAGGTTTAGGTTTTAGTTAAGTCTTTTATTTTATTTGTATTTATTATTTTATTTTGGTTTATGTTTTGTTTATTTATTTTATTTTTTGGCTTTATTTAGTTTAGATTTAAGTTTTTAGCATTTTAGGGTTTAGGTTTTAGGGTTTTAGGGTTTAGGGTTAAGGGTTCATTTTAGGGTTTAAGGTTAGAGGTTTTTTCTTTTTTATTTTTTATTTTTTATTTTAGGGTTTAAGGTTAGAGGTTTTTTTCTTTTTAATTTGAATGATTAATCATCCCATGATGATTGTTGTTCATGATGAGAGGGATATATGAGTTTGGTTCAATCTAATTTGGTTAGGATCAAAATTTGGCTCATAAGGGTACTTTAGGTCACTTTGGGTCAAGTGAGCCTAAGTGGGTCAAATAGGTTGTTCAAAGTTTGATTTGAAATTGGTTGATCTTGTATATGAACTTATGATTAAAATATAAATCCATTTACAAGTGGTTTGAAGTCAAATGGATTTTGATTCATTTGAAGATTTCATATTCAAAGGAAGGATATGAAAGGGTTTAGGTTTTATTTTTGAACTTGGTTTTGATTATTTGATTGAAGTTTGGATTTATATATGAGCTCATCATTGTAAGATTGATTGAATCATGAGGAGAAATTAAAGTTAGGCTTGATTTGAAATTGATTTGGCTAAGTTCAATATTTTGACTTGAAAGGCTTAGATTAGATTTTGGATTGATTTGAGTTTGATTTCTGGAATAAGTTTTGATTGTTTTAGGTTTAGTCCTTAAGGAAGGATTAAGGACTTAGGAAATTTTGATGGATTTTGATCATGGGTTTCAATCATTGATTTCAATCATGGATTTCAATCATGGAATTGATTTGAGTTTGGAAATCAAATAGAATTGATTTGGATTTTGACTTGAAGGAAAGTGAGTTTATGCTAAAGGAAGTTTTCCTAACACCCTAAGGTATGACCTATTCATGGCTAACTCTTATAAGTCTTCTGGCTAGGTTGAGTGTCCACCTAATCACTAGATGTCTTGAGACTAAGGAACTCTTAAAATCTAAGAGAAGTCTAAGAGATGGAGGGTTGAGAGCTCATCCTAAAAATGAGGTCAACAAAGGCAATAGGTGTGGTGTGGTGACAAGGAACATCACATATTGGTGTTGATGACAATCTTGAGAGGTCACAAGCACTAGAAAAATCTATCCTTATCCCAAGGGAAAGAAAGAATCTGAGCTTAGTGCAATGTGGCTCTACTTATGTCCAAGATATAAGAGAGAGAAAAAAAATCCACTAAGGGATAGAGTGTGAACCTTACACTAGGGAAGCAGGTTCAAGTCATCCACAAGGGGATGAAAGGTTTGATTTGATTCTCACTGAGGAGAAAAAAGTATTTGATTTGTTCCACTAGGGAAGAGGGTTGAATTTGTTTCAAATTTTGTTAGGTTTAAATTTTAAGATGGACCTATTGGTTTTGCAATGATAGAAGGAAGAAAGATAAGACTAACAGATTTACCAATCCAAAGGGGTAGACTACTAAACATGTAGTAGGATTAGCCAACCAAAGGGATGCCTTTTGTTATACAATGACCAAGTTAGGAAGAAAGCACGGGGACTCGCATATTCTAAAATAAGAGGCCATAGGGGTGATCAGTTGGCAACGAAATCGATCAAACCTGACCTAGGGCTGACTATTGAGTGAATGCCACTGGGGGACTTAATTCAGCTCAAGAATTGTCAAGATTGATTTCATTTATAATTTTTTTTATTTTGATGGATTCCATCGGTTTGTGATGGATCAATCTAAGAAGAACTTGTAGAAATATCTCAAATTCTTGAACCAAAGGGAGTAGCTTCCCGGCCGATGGGAGAACTATCCGACCAAAGGAGTGCCTTTCAGTTTATAATGATCAATTTAAGGGAAGAAAGCTCGGGAACTCATATCTTCCACTAGAAAAGATCACTGGGGTGATTGGTTTCTTTGGGCAACAAATCGAACATGTCCTTGGGCTGCCCATCGGTTTGCAACAATCTTGCAAGAAAGAATGTGTCATAGTCTTACATCTTTCAAAGCGAATGAATGCAGGTAACACTCACTAAAAATAGATTGAACGACCTAAGGTTGACAGAGTGAGTACTAACTTGAGGATTTATCTCAACTCAAGTAGTCAGGCAATTCCTATAGGGGGTTCTGCTGACACTGCCCTAAAGATACGGTTGCTTTGGGGGCTTTAATTTCTAATCCACAAGAGAATTAATTTTATTTCTTTATTTTAGTTTATTTTATCGTGGACCATGTTAGTTTATGAGGGATCAAACTGAGAAGGTGCTTATATCAGCCTAGAGCTATCTGATTCTTGAAGAGGAGAATATGTGCATCCATTTGAACAAATTCTCCAACCATAGGGGTGGCTACTAGGAAAGGGGAACTGTCCAATCCAAAAGTAACCCGGGTAGTGTGGGATGGGGCCAGCAAGGGCTTAATCCAACACCCTAGAGAGGATGACATGGCTAGTTATATATCTAATAGGTATTCGGTGTCCAACTCAAGGAGAAAGCATGGGGACTCATATGCCACTTGGCGGTGTACTCATGGGGTGAGTCGACATAGCAAACATTAACCAACCTAAAGTGCAGGTGGGTTTTTGCAATCGACTAAGAAGAAAGCTCGAGGACTCACATCCTCATGTACTGGGATAGCCTATCTTTGACTCAACAGGTGTTATTTGACCTAGGGCAACTACTGAGTGAATGCCACTAGGGGACTTATATCAACTCACAAGTAGTCAAGAGGAAAGGAGCCTCTGGGGGACTTACCCTAAACCTCAAATATACTCAACCTAATTAGATCAAGATGGCTATTTCAAGAAGAAAACTGGGGACTCACATCTTCTTAAAGGAAGTCAACATGAGGTAGCTTACTGGCTGGGTAGTGAAGCCTACCATACTAACAAGACACTCTTTATTTTGCAATGATCAAGTTAGGAAGAAAGTGTGGGGACTCACATCTTCCAATAATTGACCATTGGGGTGACAAACTAGCTAGGTAGCATGTAGACCTGACCAAGAGCAGCTAATGAGTGAGTGCCAAAGGGGGCTTGCTCCCACATTAGCTCGAGATAAAAGATTTTTTTTTGAATGTGCATGTGTTGAAAAGGAATAGGACACCTTCGGGGGACTCTTACACCTACCTTAAAACACATTGGGGAATTGATGAAAACGTGCCACAGATGGCAAAAAGATTCCTACTAAGAAAGGATGCTGCATAGGTTCTCTCACACCTATCTTAGTTATGATCGAAATAGGATGCCTCTCAGGTTCTCTTACACATATTCTAATAGTATCGGGAGAATGTGTTTGTGTTGAGAAAGAGGGATAGAATGCCATTTGGGGACTATTACATCGACCCTAAACACGTCATAGTAGATTCACAAGACATGCAAACAACACTTTGAAAGAAGAGAAGATTTGATGAATGGAATCAAGTTTTGTTCTATTCATTAATTATTATTTTCAAACATGATTTTTTTCATGAGTAATATTTCTTTAGATAGAGCCCATTAAATGGAAACATCAGGTGTTCCCCTTTACAATCAATAAGCGGATAAGATCCTCCTTGGTAGGTCTTCTCTATGACATAGGGGCCTTCCCAAGTGGGTTCAAATTTGCCTCCCATCTTTTGATGGGCAATAATTAGTCTTCTTAGGACTAACACTAGTTCTCCTACTTAGAAATACCTAGGGTGAACCAGCTTGGTTTGAGCTTGAATCATTTTATCCTTGTACAACTTGAGGTTCTAGTGTGCCTGTAGGCGACTCTCCTCGAAACCTTTGAGCTCTTCTAACTATAACTTTGCATTATGCTCTGTAGTGATCTTGCTACCCAATGTTATCCTTAGTGATAAGAGTTAAACTTCTAAGAGAAAAATTGCTTCATACCCATACACTAAGGAAAATGGGATAGACTGAGTTGAAGTTCGACATGTGGTCCGGTAGGCCCACAAAGCTTCACCCAACTGCTCATTCTACTGTTGTTTGTTGTCATCAAGAGTCTTCTTCAGTATCTGGATGAGAGTTTCATTGAATGCTACTGCTAAGCCATTAGCTCTACTGATCTTCATACTTTTGAATGTAGTACCATTATCAAATATAATTTGTTGAGGCACCCTAAACCTATATACGATATGGTTCCTAAAAAATTGAAGCATATGGTGAGTTGTGACCTCTCTGAGTGGGATGGCTTCTTCCCACTTAGAAAAGTAGTCAGTGGCAACTAAGATGAACTGATGCCCCTTTGAAGAAGGAGGATGGATCGGACCTACAATGTCGATACCCCAACACTCAAATGGCCATGAAGCTAATATGGGGTGTAGATTGTTGGGTGGTTGGTGGAGGACGACACCATGCACCTAACATTGATGGCATCTCCTAGCTATGTCCATGCAATATGTGATCATAGAAGGCTAGTAGTACCCAAGTCTTTTGATCTTCATTTTTATCTTCAAACCAGATTGATGAGCTCCACAAAGACCTAAATGTACCTCAGTTATAATGTCATGGGATTTGTATTTGTCTAAACAACATAATCACATTTGATCAAAGGACCGACATAATAAGGTGCCATCAATAAGAGCGTAGGAGAGAGCTCTCTATTTCACCTGATGGGCTTGTGATTTCTCTTGAGATAGTTTACCGACATTCAAGTAATCTATGAACGGCTACCTCTAATCTATCTCCTTGTCCATTTTGGCAACGATAACCTCCCCTTCAAGAGAAAGTCTCTCAATGAGTTTAGGACATTTTTTGGACATGCCAATTATTTGGCAAGTTTTGCCAAAGCATCACTCGTGTTCTCTAGGGGAACCTTGTAGAAAGGTGACGAAGGCCAACAACTTCATGGTATACTCATAGTAATGATGAAGCTTGGGCTTGAGGACCTAGTAGGACCCAACAATCTAGTTGATGACCAACTGAGAATCGCCAAAGATGTTGATGCTCTTGACACTGATAGTGATGGATAACTCTAAATTGGAAATCAAAGCCTCATACTCAACTTCATTATTGGTGCAGGGGTTGGAACGATAGTATGAGAATCTCATCACATCGCAGTTTGGAGTTAGAAGAACTATTCCTACCCTTGCCTTTCCTAAGAGAATAGATCGTGGTGTTTATCCCTTAAGAAAAGAAGCAGCACCATCAAAATACATCTCCCATCGGTGGTTGTCGGTCTCCCCTAAGTTCATAATTTGTTCATCGAGGAGATCATCAATAAGCAGAGGATCAGCAGGAAGTGGGTGTGCTGCTAAGAAACCCGTTAGTGCCTATCCTTTTACCACACGGAGGGGTACGAAAGTGATATCGAACTATGAGAGAATCATGGACAAATGAGCCAAAAGTTTGAAAAGTGTTGGCCGTGTCATGAGGTATTGTAGTGGATTGGTTCAGGAGATCAAGTTCACCTTAGAAGAAAGCATATAGTCATAGCTTCTGAGATGCAAAGATCAAATCTAGGCAATGTTTCTCAATAGGTGTATAGTTTGCTTCAACAAGGATCAGACGATGGCCGAGATAGTAGAGAGCGCTCTCCTTCCTTCATCGTTATCTTGGCCCTGAGCAGAGTTATCCTAAGTCGTAAAGGTCAATGGCACGGGATAGGGGATGCTAGGCGGTTTCAAGTACTCTTTGATATCTTCAACATCGTGCTGGCACTTATCATCCCACTTAAACTTGGAATCCTTTTAAATAAGTGTTGAGAATGGTTTCCATCTCCCTGATAGGTTCGAGATAAATCATCTTAGATATGCCAATTGTCCTTGAAAGGATCTGAGTTGAGTTAAACTCTTAAGAGGTGGTATTTCTAAGATAGCTTTAATCTTTTCAAGATCTATTTCTATTCCCCGATGTCGAACAATAAATCTAAGGAATTTCCCTGATGTGACTCTGAATGCACACTTTAGGGGATTCATTTTGAGATTATATTATCTTAATCGTTTGAGAACTACTCTCAAGTCAAAGAGATGGTCTTCCTTTTCTAAGCCTTTGACTACTAGATCATCAATGTAGCACTCAACCTGATGATGAATGAGTTCATTAAAGATCTAAGTCATGGCCCATTGGTATGTAGCACCAGCATTTTTAAGGTTGAAAGGCATGACCCTATAATAGAAGATTCTGATCGAGGTTTAGAAAGTAGTGATTCTTTCATCTTTGAAAGACATCTTGATTTGGTTATGGTCAAATGACCCATCCATGAAAGAGAAGACTGCATGAGATGAGGCAATGCCCACCATTAATTCTAGGATGATATAAAAGCATATGCAAAAAATTGATGCAGGACTTCTTGTTATGACTTAAAATGACCCATTATTCAACTTGTGACTTGCCTGGAGGAGATAATCTAGGTATTTTAGCTTCATAATTTTCTTCTTTAACTTTCAATCAATAGCTAACTAAGTCATTGGTTTCTTCTTCATTCGAATTTATATATGTCAGTGAGGATTTTCTTTCACTTCGAGGTTGATTTCTTTAAGCTTGTCTATTACTGAATGAATCTCTTCTTCAAGCACTGGCAGTGCCTCTTTGACTTGGTGATCATCTGGATCATCTGAAGCTCCTAAAAACACAATTTTATAAGAGTTGGGGATTTGTGAGAAGAAACTATCAGACTTTAAATGGTTAGCAACAACTAGGCAATATTCTTCTTCATCGACTTATATACGAATCTAGTCGCTCTTGATTGTGCTTCCTATTGTTCCATAGCTTTTGAAGTATTACATGCTTGGACCATGTGTGAGGAACTAAACCTTTCTATATAAGATTTTGAACACAAGGCAAATACAAGTCAAAAGGTAATTCCATTAATTCTTTAAAAGTATCTTCCTCAAGCCCTACATCAAGCTCTGGACTTGAGGATGATGAACCCAAAAAGAACTTCTTCTGCTTCATGTCATTAGAAGACTAAGGAACTTCCTTAACTACTAAACCTTCAACTTTCTAAGATGTAATTGAGGTTAGAGCTAAGGTTCCTAACAGCTGCCAAATAGTTTCACATAAACCTAATTCAAATACTTTGCTTTACTTGGAGGCCCGATCTTCATCTATTGTTCAAAAGTCACCTCCAATGGAACCCCCTGAGAGGGGTTGGATAGTATACTAATCTCTTTAGACTTATCCTTCGAGCTGGATTCCAAGTCTATGTGAATAGTAGCGGTACTCCTATGAATTGGGACACGACTTCTATTGGCTAAAGGCCAACTAGGGGGTCTCCCACCTCTGGAACTACCTCTATTTCTACCTCTGCCTCTGCCTGGTGGAGGTTGAGCCATTCTATCCACATGACTATATGATGGAATGAGCGTGGGTGGAATGTGATCTTGATCTATTTCTTCTTCAATTCCCTTTTCTTGTGCACTTGGACTTTTTATTTTCTTTTCATTATCTTTCCTTTTACTTCATTTTCTTTTGCTTTTGTATTTGCATTTGAACTTTGTCCAAGTTCATGAGAAAGAGTGTTTTGAGGAAGATAGTAGGTCACATCCTCATAAATCTTATCCTCTCAAACTAAAATGGCTTTTCATCCCCATTAACATGGTTCCATCTTTCTAAACTTGATGCAGATGAGAACAATCTTATTCTGATGTATCCAAGGCTTACCAAACAAAGTAGTGATTGAAGTATTTGAATCAATGATGTAGATCCTAGCTTCAGTCTTCCAGTCACATATCTCCAAAGGTAGCACTATAGAACCTAAAGCCCTCTCACCTTGATCATTGAATCATCTCAACATCATTCTATCTTCTCGAAGTGTAGAGATGACAATCTTCAAATAGGCAAGGGTCTTTAGACTCATAATGTTCATGGATGCACTTGAATCCATGGGAACCTGAGTCGAACTATCCATGTGATGTATAGGGGACGGTTGTGCTCCAAGTCCCGTAGAAGGAGGTCTTCATCTATGAAGGTGATCCATTAGGCTTCTTTTTCATAATGTGCTTCCTCAACTATAGTGGTCAATTGAGCTAAGAATTTTTTAGGATCAAGGAGGGCCTTGATTATTGATTCCCTCATCTCATTAGATAAGACAAGGGCATCGTATATGCTTAGCTTAGATGGAAACTTTCTTAGATGAGAAATGGCGTTGTAGTACACCTTCAGCCGATCTTCCATAAGCATATCCAAGGGTGGAGCATCCTGTGGAAGGGCTTCTCGATCTTGACCAATGACTTGTTTCCCTCATCTTGAGGTGCTACCCAAGGTAGAACCTTGCCACTCTGAGAGGTGATCTAGAGGTAAGGTGGTGGATTGTTCTACTTGCACTTCATGCTCACCTACAACTTCTCCTATGGGACTCTCAAAATCATATGATTCCAAGTCTATCTTAAGAGGCAAACTCATAGTTTTCAGAGTTGGAAAATCCAACTTTGAATTAGAAAGAGAAAATTTGAAATTATTATAGTTAATTAGACTTGAAGAGTTATCGTTAGGAATAGAAGAAGATAACTCATCAGAAGAGACACATATGTAATTCAAAGTAGCTTTATTCTTCAATTTCTTGGAATTATTTGGTGGTATAATGTAGAAGTCAAGTAGAGTGAGTGAAGTAAGGGATTTGATGCCCTTATTTGCTGATACAAGAGTTCTACTAGTAGAAAAAATAGAAGAGCTAGCTAAAATGGAAGAAGCTGTGAAGCTAAATTTTATGGTGGGTGGGCTGAGCTAAAAGGGCTATCTGGTGACATATCTTCTTCTTCTTTGAGCTCTCACTTTCCTATAATTGGCACTGGCAACTTGCAAACCTTCCTTGGTGTTGGAGGTTTGAGCTAACTCAGGAACCTATAAGGAAAGCTTCTTAATCTTCTGAATTATTTTCTTAGAGGTTTTAGACAAAGAAATGTCCCAAGCTTCTTTGGTCTTAGTAGGATCTCTTGTATCCCCAAGGAATACCCTAATGGAACTAGAAGGTTATTCCACAAGGTATTCCTTTGGGATAACTACATCACTGATCTTGAAAGTGTGTTCAAGCCGGTCCTTAAATGTGAAGCATGTGGCCTAGCATATGGTGGTAAGGGCAAAAGTTTGGATCATGACTTTTGCCTACTTCCTCCAGTCTCCTAGGCTTAGGCAGCTAAAAATCATGTTTCTTTAAGAGATTCTTAAAGATCTTCTTAAATACCTCCCTCTTAAACGAATAAGGTTTATTTAACTTATTTAAAAGAGTAGGTGGACCATAACTACCTGACGGCGGGTATGCATGCCGCTGCTGCTGGTGGTATGGCTGAGGTAGTGGTTGTACTAGCTATGGAGGTTGTGGTGGAGGCCGGTAGGGTTGCCTCGGTGGTGGCAAAGGAGGTGGAGGCTACTGAGGTCGTGGTCTCTCAGATTGATCTCTATGCTGCTTCTTTCTACTACTTCTCAGTTTCTTTTCATAGACCTTTTGGGAATTTTGCTTTAGCAATTGATCTTAAAAGATAAGCTTTTATCCTTGTAGCTTGTTGATTAGCTTCTCAAATATCTTGATAGTGAATCCCTTAAGTATGAGAAGCATGGATATTCTTCAAGAGAATCTCAATGGCATGACACATTTGTGGTTCACACTTTCAAGTTATGCTCGGAGAATATGATCAACAAGTAACTCATCGTGTGCCATTGTACTAGATCACTATAGTAACCCTTTGTTGAGCTCTAAAATCTCTTGATGAAGAGTTGCTCTAACTTTCAAATGTATTTACTAAGCTGGCGGTTCAACATACCAATCAAAAGTAATACATTATTGACAAGAGTCTAAAAAGTAAAAGCTTTCCCGCATTAAGCGGACACAGAGTGAGCTTACCTCATTCTCACGCCATCAAAGCTTTTGAAGGAAGGAGGCATGAAACCCTTGGGATCTTGGATAGCATCAAATTCTTACGGGTAGGTCTACTCTTTAACGATGATCCACACCAGGCTTGAGCCAAAGCTTCTTTACCTATTGCTTACCATGGATTTTAGATCTTTTCTTGAATGGAGGTACTTTCCTTCCTATATTTGCTACTTTGCTCTAAGGAGGTATAGTCTTGGGTCCAAGACATACACTAACTTCAGTGACATGTAATAGAATGAAATGGTGGGGCTTATTTCTAATACCGCTCTTGTAAGTCACATGGAACATGTCATCCTATAAATCTCTGAATCCTTTTGCCTCAAGCGAGGTTAGAGGATTCTTTGGTATCTCTTGATCAACCTCATCACCTTTCATGGCCTACTGTTCCCTAAGAAGAGATCCTCTAATATCGAACATGCATACTCCAATCGAATCCCCCATCAAGTCATGTTCATTAGGATCGAAGCTGGCTCTCTCTTTCTCAGACTAGGCATACCCTAAGATTTCCTTCTTCTCCATTAAAAAGTGTGTAACTATCTCATCTAAGGAATGATATAACTTACCAAGTACAAACAATTTGTGATGGTTGGTGTGATCCCTATCATGCACTGAGAGGCACCAGACCTCGCTTGTCATTGGGGAGTCAATCCTGTATAGCTTGTACTTACTAAATGAATGATACTCACTACTATGAGAGGGTAACAATCCTAGGATGTTCCTCACCCTTCTTTGCATCGAGCATCATCGGAATATCTGATAATTGTCACCATCTCCACCTTTGGCTATATGGGCGGAGTTGGTGAAGGAATGACCACGATGCTTCGGGGTCGCCACTCCTTCTGCACCACCATTAAGGCCAATGGTTGAGCAGAAGAGCTTGACCCTACCACAATCAATGGTGTAGAAGGGGTAGGATCCCTTGGTCATAGCTGCATCACCAATGGGGTGCACTTTTCCCTGGATGCTGCCTTCATGGCCTTAGATGGAATGGGATATGCTGTAACCTACACTGGTGAAGGAGAACAAGGGGTAGAGTGGTGAGGTGGAGACACCATTGACTCTATGTGCCCTCTAGTGTGTAGAAAATCTATCAATGAAGAAGCGGTAAACTAGCATGAACCTCATCGCTCTCAGTAACATGTGATGTATGGGCCTCATGAGCCCTCTCACGATGAATCGCCTCCCCTACTATGGGGATAGATCAAAGATCAGGTGAGTAGAACTCTGGCGTCTTTCTTTGTGTAAGGCAGAGTGGGCGATGTATGACCTCCTACTCTTAGAAATTGCTGGCTACAAGTGCACCACTGGAGGAGGTGATGAATGGATCCTCCTAGCATCCTCTGTCGATCGAGAGAGGATGGGCTGGTTTATGTAACGTGGTGAAGTGATAATGGAAGACTCATCCATGGGATGGCCTCTAGCTCCCCAGCTATCTGAGTGAACCATTTGGTCATGGATTCTTATTCCTATGATAGGTACGGGTAGGATGTGAGGAGTGTGAGCTAGACCCATACTCAAATGTGGGGGAGGAAAGCCCCAAAACTATGGGATCCTTGCCCTTGGAGGGTACAAATGTTATGGTACTAGCCTGTAACATGGGAAACTCTGGGATGAACTACTAGAGGCTGAATTGTCGATCTGTAGGCTGAGTGCCGGTGCTACCATAACTTTCCTCTTTAGTGAGGATACATCAGAATCAGAAGGTAAGTCTATCCTAATGACTGGCGACTACTCGATCACCATCATCTTCCTGACTATGGTGAAGGGAATGCCCTCAAAAGTGATTCTGGCTCCCTCAAATCCCTGGCCAAAGTGAATCAGGTATGGTCCAAACGGGAAAAGTCAGCCTGATCTAAAGCTAGATCCATACCATGGGGAAAGGTGAAGATAGATTTCTGAGATCCAGCCATTTCCAAAAATTGTAGTAGACTAAAACTGAAATGTATTGTACTGACTGTAAAGAATTTATAATGAGAAATGAACTTCTATCAGATTTCAGCCTCCGTAGATTTTTTGAATTTTGAAATTTGAAAATTTGAACCCACATCCAATAACTTGAAAGTGTTAAGTGGGGTTCAAATAGATTTAATAAGATTGATTGAAAGAAGAATTTGAATATGAATCAAATTCCAATAAATTTAGTTATGTTGAAATATGGATTCAAACTTTTGATAGGATGCTTCCATAGGTTCATTTAGAATTTTTTTTTTTTGAATTTGATTTTGAGGACCCTTTCCTTTAACAAATTTAGGTATGTTAAAGTAAGGGCCAAATGACTTTACTCTGTTTGATTGTTTTGGAATCTCAGTTACTTAGCAAATATAGGTATGCTAAGCAAAGTGTTTGAAAATGATTGTTTCTTTTTTGTAAATTTTACCTTGGCAATATTTTTTCATCATAAAATTAGCCCAAAGGCTATCATTCTTTCTAAAATTCCATGAGAGCTTATGAGGGAAGCTAGTAATAGGTTTATGAATCGGTTTGCAACTGAGACCACCTTCACCCAAGGGACCACAATAAATATGCCAGGAAGTCCAATGAATTCTTTTAGTAGAATTATTGGATCACCAAAAAAAAATATTAAGCAAGCGATCAATTCCGATAAGAGTAGCATTAGTGGGGATAATAGTTTGAATCAAATAAAGAGGCATTGAATTAAGAGTGCTTTTAAGAATAGTGACCCTGCCACCAAAGTACTTAAGAGGAGCACCCAAGTACTTAAGAGGAAGGTGTTGATGTTTAAAGTTAGTGATATGTAGGATTTGATTAATGTTATTATTGGAGATACTTGAAGAAGTATTAAAATAGCTTTTGTTATCACTGATAGATAGACCACTTTCTTTACCAAATTTATTTAAAAAAAGCTTGAGATTCTTGATATGATGAATAGAAGCATGGAAGAAAATAATGAAATCATCTGCAAAGCTTAAATGAGAAACAAGAAGACTACCAAGAGTTCTATAATACATACTAGGATTGTTTAAGAATAGATCATTGATGCTTCTAGATTAGTACTTAGGAATAATAATATATAAGGTAGGAGATAGAGGATTCCCTTATCTTAGGCCATGGGAAGAAGAAAAGAAGCTCACAGCTTCCCCATTAAGCAAAATAGAAAATGAAGCATTATTAATACAATTTTTAATAAGAAAGATAAATTTATCAGAAAACCCAAATAAATTTAGAATATGGATAAGGAAATCCCAAGAGATATTTTCAAAAGCTTTGGTAATATCTAATTTGAACAGAATGTTGCCACCTCTAGTCTTAGCATCTAAATGCAAGTAGAATATTATTAGAAATAGATCTATCTCAAACAAAACTAGTTTGGTTTAGAGATAATCCTATGAAGTAACTGAGCCTATTGGTTGAATTTTGAAATCAACTTATTGAAGAAGGTGCAAAGACTAATAGGTCTAAAATCACTCCAATAGTCTGGATTATATTTCTTAGGTATGAGAGCAATAGAAGTGCTAGAAAAATATTTATGAAAAGGATTACCATTAAAAAAATTTCTTTGAATTAACTAAAGGAGATGACTAAAAACTTAGAACCTCTTTATCATTCTCTTGGTGAGGAAAGGTTCATCTCATATTTAAGAAAATTAAGTCTTTGTAAAAAAATATATACTTTCAAAAAGTACTTCTCAAATTAAAATTCACATGACAAAAGATCTACATTTAAAGATAACCAAACCCCGTGAACCAATATCCATGATTGTTGCATGGAGGTTCTTTTCAAAATTTGAAATCAAATAATTTTAAAATTTGTTTTCCAAAAGCACATATTTCAAAATAGTAATCTCCATTTAACACACCTAAGCTTGTTGAATGAAGATTTTCAAACAAGATCGTGACATAAAATTGAATTTTCATTTAGCACATCCTACATGTGCTAAGTTGGAATTTCTCTCTTCAAAAGTAACATCACACACAAATATCCCATCTTTGAAAATCAGAAAGAAAAATATAATTGATTTCCATTTAACATATCAAAATTTGTTAAATGGAAGTCCCCTTTTCAAAATCACTAAAATTAAAACACATTTGAATTCCATTTGACATACCCAAATTTATCAAATGAGAATTCCCTTTTTCAAAAGCAAATTGGATTCTACTTAACATACCCACATTTGCTAAGTAGAGTTTCCTTTTTAAAATCACAAATAAATCAAACACCCTTGAACACCATTTGACATACCCAAATTGTCAAATGAGGGTCCTAAAATTGAAAACAAATTGAATTTTATTTACATACATTTGTTAAATAGAAGTTCTCCTCTTTAAAAACAAAATAAAACAAACTAATCAAACACACTTGATCCCTACTTAACATGCCAAATTTGTTAAGGGTCTCATTTTTCAAAATCAAATCAAAATACATGGAACACATTGGGCTTCACTTAGCATACCTAAATTTGCTAAGGGTCTCATTTTTCAAAATCAAATCAAAATACATCGAACACATTGGTCTTCACTTAGCATACCTAATTTTTCTAAGTAAGGATCCCATTTTCAAATTGAATTCAACAAATCAAATGCATGACATCATAAATAACAAAAATGGTTTCAAAATTGTTTTCAAACATGCACTTTAATCTTATTTAGCAAACATAAATTTGCTAAGTGAAGATTCTAAAATCAAATCCAAAACAAAGTTAATTGACCCTCCATTTAACATACTCAAATTTGTTAAATGATGGTCTCAAAAATAAAATCAAATTCAAATATGAGCACATGGAAGCATCAATTAAGTGACTCTCCAAAACATTTGAACCCCATTCAACATACCCAAATTTGTTGAATGTGGGTACTAAATTTAAATCAACTTCAAAGTCTCTTCTCCAAAACAAAAAACAAAATTCAAAATCTCTCTAATATTTCAACCCTATTTAGCATACCTAAATTTGTTAAATGAGGGTTCCAATTCAACAATCAAATCAAGTTAACAATTCAAGTCAACAACATTCAAGCAAAGATCTGATATGGTTCTCTTCCCAACAATGCAAAGATTATAGCCCTCATGACCATCAGTACAGAGGAGGTACCAGACAAGAAGCCACTTCTTTAGTTTGACCTATAAGATGATTCTATGTTTCCCTAACCAAAGGAGAAAGACCATAAAAGTTCTTTCAAGAGCCAAGAATAAGATCAATAAGGATTTTTAGTATGTCTTATCCATTCTAGATAAGTATGACTAAAATGATTTGAATCCTAATTCCCAAAAGAAGACAACTCTCAAAATGACAATCACTATAACAATCATAATCCATAAAATAGCATGATCGATGTACTTGATGTCTTTAAGGATTCCAACTTGGGTAGAGATACCCCCATTCTAAACTTTCGTGGTGTCACTATCGATAAAGAGTTTGAATCATCAGATCTAATAGCAAAAATTTTGGGCACCATAAAAGAGTAGGTAGACATCAATTCTTCCTCTCTTTTAGAAGATATCAAAGAAGCCAATTGCTGTAGTGGTAGGTTCCTACCACTTTGATCAACACCATAGGAAGAAGCAGACTAGTCATTGGAAATAATCAAATTTTATATCGTTCTTAAGATACACCTCACAATCCAAAATAAGGGCATCAAACTATTTTGAAGGTTAATCTTAAGATACTAAACTATCTTGGAATGTTGCCCACTAAGCTAAAATAATGAGTGCACCCTCAACTTCTCTAAGAAGATAGAGAAGTTTTTGATTGGAACTTAACCCGATTCTTCCTTGCTCAGTTAGTGTCAACCTCCTCAAGTCATACTCAATATAGAATATCCTATGGAAAGGAAAGACAAGAAATCCCCTCTAGAGAACACAATATAAACAAAGACTCAAGAAAAAGTAGAGAAAGAAAAAAATGAAACAAAAAAAGAAAAGAAAGAAATGAAAAAATAAAAAAAATTGAATGAAAAATGAATGAAAAAAGAGAAGAAGAGAAAGAAAAGAAGAAAAAGATAAAAAGTAAAGCACCAATAATACACATTGATTTGGAATCCAAAGGGTAAATCATGTGTACGAGGTGTAAATTCAAAGAAAAGGAGAGAAAAATATAAATATGTTAAATAAATTTTGAGTGTACTTTTGAAAAATCTTCAAAGTAGATAATAGTAAAACAAAAAGCTCTAAAAGGATAATTCATGAATGATATGACTAGAAACTTAGTGGGTATGCGAGCACATTGACTCCAATTTTACTATCTCATGATATTATTATAGGATTGGAAGTTAAGAGTTGCTCCTAATATATATATATATATATTATGATAAATCAAATTTCCACTTCATCTCTTTCTTCAAACTCGAAAGAAGATCAATAGTTGTAGATAAACCTTCAAATGAAGTAATTAAATAATCTTTTGATTAGTCTACCAACTTTACTTAAAGAATTTAGAAGACTTTCAAGTAGAGGATACACTCCCTGAAGTTGAGAAGAAAATTAGATCATCAACCAATGAGTTTTAAGATTAACCTCAAAACATAAAGGTAGTCCACCCACCCTCCCAACATCCATATATTATAAGTTAGAAAGAAAATGATGACTTGGTTGGGTTACTTTTGTAGTTTAAAGGCTGGTTTACCTAAGACCATAATGAAGTACCCAATACATCTTTAAAGGTAGGTCTACAAACTCAAAATTGAACCTATTGCTATTCCTACTTTGCAAACTTTTGATGCAAACATTTTGCAAGAAGAAGATCTTTGAAGTCAACCTTATTGAAGAAGAAAGAATCTATCATGATTACCCAACATTATGCAGTTAAAGGAAGGACATTGAATCCACACATACATTAATTAGAAGATTTGGTTAATCCGCACATATGTCAATTAGATTTCGTTAGAATGTCTTAAAGATGAATCCACATTACCTATTTTAAATTTGATAGCAAACATAGCCTCTTCACATGTAGTCTTCTCATTCAAGGATGGGTCGAATGATGCTAGAGGATGAGAGGTCGTTTGCACTTACAATTTTCATTAGAATTTATTGCTATAAGGTCATGCCATTCTTTGGTCACCAGGGTTAAATAAGAAGGAAAATGATCTTTATGATCTAAGTAGTTGTCTTTGATTGATTATGACACTACAACTTAAAGTTAAATCCCCTAAAGTATATAATTAGGATGAATTTAGGGGAGTTTCTAAGGCTTGTAGTAAAGCATCATGGGATAACAAGGATTGATCTAAAAAGAGATTAAAGTTACATTAGAGATGCATCCTCAAGATTCTACTTAATGAGAGAGATTTCAATTAATTGAATATAGATGGTTTAAACTCTTTCAAAGTTATCTCAAAACCTTTCAAATCAAGATTCTACTTGATTGTTGAAAGGCCTACCTTGGTGCTTCGAAGGATGGAAAGTAGTTTAAACCACTATGGTAGGGAGTGCCCGATTCTTCCAATCAATGGGCTCTATTTAAAGAAATACTATCCTTAAAATAATGTTTGAAAATAATTATTGTCAAAAACAATTCTATCTTTTCATTCATCAAATCTCTTCTTCATTGGAAGCATTATTTTCTTGTTTGTGATTGCACCATAACTTATTTAGGATAGGTGTAAGAGAACCCAAGTGGCATCCTATCCTTCATCAACATAAACACAAACTACATATGATTCTCAGTGCTATTAGGATAGGTGTAAGAGAACCCAAGAGGCATCCTTTTTGACTAGTACAACTAAGTTAGGTGTAAGAGAACTTGAGCGACATCCTCTCTTGGTGGAGTCACATTACCCCTGTGGCACCATTTCATCCACTCTTTGATGTGTTTAAGGTAGGTGTAAGGAACCCAAGTGGCATCCTATCCTACATCAACACAACACAAACTACACACAAACACATGAACCAATACACATCTTTAGTCTCAGGAAACTTTGATGTGGGATAATTCCCCCTGCGGCCCTCACTCATTAGCTACTCTAGGTCGGGCTGACTTGTTACCCTGCTAGTGTGTCACCCTAGCGGTCCCTTGTTCAGGAGGATGTAAATCTGCTATGTTTTCTTATTAAATTGATCGTTTCACATCGATGAGCACCTTGTTCGCATGGTAGGCCTTACTGTGCGATCGATGCCTTCTTCTTAAACTAATCATCATGAACTGACTTGGTTGAGTATATCTGACAAATCCACATACACATCTTTTATCTGCTACTTTGATATGGGATAATGCCCCATATGACACTCACTCATTAGCTCTAGGTCGGTGATATCTTTACCCTAGTCGTCATCATAGTGGTCTCTTATTTGAGGATGTAAATTCTACTTATGCTTTCCATCCCCACAAGCACCGTGTTAGCATGGTAGGCCTTACAACATGAGCTACCTTCATGTTGGCTTCATTTAAGAGGATATAAATTTACTATATGCTTTCTTCTTTGACTAGCCATAGTGAATTGACTTGGTCAAGTTGAGGATTAGGGTAAGGCCCCCAGCGGCACCTTTCTTCTTGACTACTTCAAGTCTGAGTCTAGTTCTTCTTTGTGACTCCCTACTTAGTAGTCACCCTTAGATTGGGTTCAATTAGTTATGCTAATAATGGGTCACCCTAGTGGTTGTTCCTTGCTTAAAAAAATGTAAGTCTGCTACGCTTTCTTCTTAAGTACAGTCATTGCACACTGATGGGAAGCCCTAGGTTAAATAGCACCTGTCAAGCTGACAACAGACTTTCCTGACAATCAGTTCAACTTTAGGGACATATAAGTCTACATGCCTTCCTAGACTAATTTTACCAATGAGAACCTTAGGTTGGTGTTCGCTATGCGACATGGACACCCAAAGGGATACACCACTCATAGATGTAAGTCTATGCTTTCTCTCCTTTAGTTACCGCATAACCTAGGCTTTCTTATTTACAGGGTCCAAGATAACTCCCCTAGTGGTACCAACCTTGTGGGCACTCTATTTTACTCACATCCTTTGCGACCTCATTTAGACACAACCCGGGTTACTACTGGATTGGACAGTCCCTATTTCTATTAACCACCCTGTGGTTAGAGATTCTATTATGTGGATAAGATTCTTGGTCTAGTAAATCTAAGATAGGTCTAAGTTAACAAGAATATATATATATATATATATATATATATATATATATATATATATATATATATATATATATATATATATATATATATATATATATATATTTGCTTATGGATTAAGAATTAATGCCCCCTATGACACCTTTCCCGAGTAAGCATCCTATCTTTAGGGCAGTATCAGAAAAACTCCCTATAGGAATCGCCTGACTAATCATGAGTTGAGATAAGTCCCCCACAACACTCTCTCAATAGTCACCCTTATGTTAGGTTCAATCAATTCTGCTAGCAACAGGTTACCTCGGTGGTTGTCCAGGCTTTGACAGATGTAAGTCTGCTACGCATTCTTTCCAGCATGACCATTGCACACTGACGGGAGGCCCTAGGTCGGTTCAATTAGTTGTGCATCCAACGGGTCACCCTAATAGCTATTCCTTACTTTGGATATGTTAAGTCTATGCTTTTTTGTAGCCATTGCACACTGAAAGGCACCCTTTAGGTTGGATTGTCTAACCCTTCGGTCGATAGACTACCCCTTTGGATCGGTAAATCTAAGATAGGCTAAGGCTGACTTAGCCCCTTCTTAATGCGGTCCACTGTACAGTGATGGGATCCATCAAATGAAATTAAAACAAATAAAAACAAACCATTCAAATTAAAAAAATAATTAATGAAATTAATCTTAACTTTTGATGAGACATAAGTCCCCTAGTGGCATTCCTCGGTAATTAGCCCCTAGCGGGTTCAATTTAGTGTGGATCCAACAGATCACCCAAGCAGTTGATCCCTGCTTTGAAAGATGGAAGTCTACTATTCTTTCTTCATAAGTACAGCCGTTGCAATCCAATAAGCAACCCCTTAGGTCGGATAGTCCAACCTTATGACTGGTAGACTATCCCTTTGGATTTGTAAATCTTAGATAGGTCAAGGCCGACATAGCCCCTTCTAAGTGAGTCCATCGCACACCGACAGGGTCCATAATAAACTAAATTTTAAACCAACCTTCCTAGTGGAGTCAAATTATAATATATTGAACAAACCAAACTTCTTCTTTGTGAGGCATAAATCAAATTAATCTCCCCAGTGGAACCATAAGAAATACCATCAAACTCTTATCCCACTGGATAGCCCGAACCTGCTTCCCCAGTGGAATGTTCACATTCCCAATCCATAGTAGATTATAGATTCTTATCCCCAGTGGATACACACTCAAACATATCATATTCACAATCAAACTCAAATCCATATGTGGATAGCTTGAACTTGCTTCCAGTGGAAGGTTCACATACTCAATCCCCCATGGATTCCATCTGGCTCTCTTATGCCCTTTGCATAAAGAGAGCTACTTTGCACTCAGATTGTGATTCTATCTACCTTTTGGTTTTAGGTATAAATCATTTTCATTAGTGTTTGCAGTCTTTTTGATGTTGTTGATCGCCTCAGTCAACGCCAATACGTGTGGTGTGCCTTGTCAGTTACACCACACTTGTTGGGGTGGTCCTTTTATTAACCTCACTTTAGGAGTGAGTTTTCAGCCTCCCTTCTTAGATGAACCTTATAAATAAGGTTTCTTTAGTCATAGACACTTCTAGAGAGTGGGTTAACACTTTACTAAGCCTAGAGACTTAGAAGGGTTAATCATAGGATTAGGCCATGCCTTTAGGACTTAGGAAAATCACCTACCTATAGCCTAAACCCAATCCATGTACACCTTCTTAAATTCAATTTGAAATCCAAATTTCCAACCAAACCTCTCAATTTGAAATCCAAATCCAAGTCAAAACTCAATTCCAAATGATTGAAACCCAATATCAAATCCAAACTTGAAATCCTTCCCAAGCTCTTTAATCAACCTTCATGAACATAGCAAAATTTCCATCCAATTCAATCCGAACTCAATTAATTTTTTTATAAATCAATTGTACCTTCAATTATCTTCTCAAATATAAATGAAATATAAATTCAAATAGCTAAAACCAAATCCAAAATCAAATCATAACCAAATTTAAACCCTTTAAGCCATTTCCTTGAACTTCACCAAAACCCATCTCAATTAAGCCAAAATCAATGGATTTTCTCTTGAATCAATCATTCCTTCAATCATCTATCCAAATATAAATGAAACCTACAATCATCTAGTCAAACCAAAATCAACCCAAGTCAAACCCAACCTAGCCCATTTGACTTGAAATATTCAAATGAACCAAAACTCATTTGAATACAAACCAATTGTAGTTAAATTTATATATCAATCTTAAATCTATATATAAACTCAACTAAATCAATCCAACTAAATCCAATTGGTTCACATGACCCAAAGAGGCCAATTTGACCTACATGAGCCAAAATCTAATTCAATCCAAATCAAAGTGAATTAAGGATTGTTGATCACCCTAGGATGATCAATTGATATAAATTGGGTTAAACCAAGTCAACCCTTTAGCCTATATAAACCCAAACTAGCCAAATTGAAACCTAAGCCAAATCCATTGAAACCAATGATTTAAATTAACCACAACCAATATTTAAACATGACTTGACCTTTAATTGAGCCAAATCTAGCCGTGTTGGCCCTCTTGATCCAAGTTAACCTAAATTGACATAAAGGGGTCAAATTAGACTAAACCCAAATTAAATATAAATTAAATCAAACCAAAGCATAGAATCCTCTCCAAATAGTAATATGAACTTGACCGAATCCTTAGTTTGACCCAATTTGACCAATTGGTCAACCTAACTCAATTTAACCCAATATGACCCAACTATTGTTGAGCCATTCGAAATCTGGTTAAAGAAAATTCAATATCAAATGACCACTCTACCTTTGTGGACACATAAGACAAAACACCCATGTAAATGGTCATTTCTCTTCTTTGGCCACTTGACTCATCATTGGTCCACCTTGGCTCCAAGGACACTATCCAACCTAACCCAAGAGGTGGTTGGGTCAGCCATGATGTATGGGGAGGTTAAATCATCTCACCTCCATCATTGGAACACTTGGAATAAAGGACCTCCACTTCCATTTGCTAGGACACCCACTTGTCCTTCATAGCAGCCACCTCTTATTCCTTGGGCAACTAAATTAAGCCACCTAAGGAGAATCCCAACCACCACAAGCAAAGGACACCCACTTGGAGCCAAAAATCACAATGAATGAGGTGATTTTTGCCATTGTAAGGAGATAGAAAATCTGAGGCAAACTCTTCCTCACACTCATTTCACTCTCCTAGAGCTCCTAAACCAACCAACAACCATTCCCACTTATTTTGAGTAAAAGCCATCAAAATCAATGGATTCGTGAGGAAGTGGTGGCCATTGGTGGATACATTAAGTGAAGTAAGTGCCCAACCCATTCTAAAGCATCTTCATCCACTCAAGAGCATGCTCGGATCATCACCACCACCAAAAATCAATCCTGGTGAGATAATTTTCTAAAACCATAGCCGGCCTTAGGTTCTTTTATTTGTAATGGTTTTTTCTCATTTTTAGGAATTATCTTTATATTACCCTTGCATTCTTTTTATTTTATATCATTACCATGCATTTGGAGTGATTTTTGAAGTAGATCATTGGAAATTGAGCCTAAAATAAAGTTTTTCGTTCAATTTCTTTACAAGAAATGCAAAAATCCCATTTAGAATAGTATTTTGTCTCCCTCTTGTGTCGGATTGCCTGACAACCGTCTGATCTCCCATTTAGGGAGATGGATAATTCAGATAATGCGGATCTCACGACTCTAATCAATGGATCACATTGCTCAAATCAAGCGAATCATGCGTATTGATCTAGACCATCCAATCCATGATCAGATGGTTGGATCTGATCTGTGCATCCCTATTCGCATTCCCACTCATCTGCTGAGGTGGCATCGCTCCACCCTACGCCACATATCGCATGGTCCAATCGGCATTTTGAGTGACTAGGTTAAGTAAGAAATTAGGGATTTTATGCTTTTTAAAAATAAATTAAAAACACCTAAAACTTCAAAAATTCATAGAAAATAAAATACTTAACTAAAAATTGAAAAAAATAAGGGCTCATTGGATTTATCTTTCCAACATGAATCTAGTAAATCCAAAAGCCCCAAATTTGTACAGAATATTGTGAGCGTAATTTAAGCTTTAGGGAAAATCAAATTTCATTAATTAAATAATAAAGACACATCAAATTAATTTGAAATTCTCTGAGATTAAAATTGAACGTAAAATCTACCTTTCAAAAAAATTTCAAGTCAAAAGGATTTATGAATTGGAAGATATTGCATTCTAAAGTTCAAATAGTTAAAATAAATTAATAGACTTTATAAAAATCATGAAAAATCATTTAAATTAGCTGAAAATTTGGAAAATTATAACAAATCATAGGAAAATCATAAAAATACAAGTAAATATTTGTGTTGAAGGTATTTAAGAGGAGATTAAATTAAAATTGATCTCAATTAATTTTGAATAATAATTAAGGCTTAATTTAAGTTTAATTAAAAATATAATTAGCTGAATTACTCTCTAATTACCTAAGTAATTAATCTCAAACTTTTTCAGGTTGATTAATGGGATAACCTCTATGTCCCATAATTTTCTTGGTATTTATTATTTGGTTAATTAGGGAAATTGGTTAACTTAACCTTAATTACTTTTATTAATTAATTAGTAATTAATATTCTAAATAGTAAGAAAATCATTAATAAAGCTTGCTAATCATTTGTGAAATAGTGAATGGGCATGGGAATGGGATTATGACCTCTTTCCCAATCTTTTCCCTAAGTCCATTTCACTTGAATGGAAATTAATTAATTTAGGATTAATTGATGGTTTAATTCATTAATTAAATTACTTAATTAATCAATTTGAAACTATAATCACATGAAATCTTAATTAATCAATTCATTGGTAGATCTTTAGGTGTTCAAGATCCTAAATAAATTTAAGGAAATTATGGTTAACCCATATGTGTGTGAAAACCATGAAAGTACTTAATTAAGTTTCTTAACTTAATTAATCACTAATTATGAGCCAATTGCATTAGGCCTCTTTCATTTCATAGGTTCATTACTGATTTAATTTCCAATATATGTACATATCATGTTTGATCATAATTACTTGGTTAATTAAATTAAGGCAACATAGGTAAGGGTTAATTAATGTATTTAATGCATAGTACAACCTAATTAACCCATAAAATTAACTTAATTACTTTTCATTAAACCAAATTAAGCCACAAACAAGGGAATGGATTAGGATCAATAAACTTTCCCTCATTTCATCAAACCAAATCAAATATGAAATTGAATGTGATAACTAAAAAGTGTTGGTTTTCTTTAAATGCTTTTATTTGATTTGATTACCTTAGGAATTATATTAATTGAATGAAATCACATGTTTATGCTCATTCATTCCTTTCCAATCATGTTAAATGTTGTATGTCATTTGGAATCATATATTCATCATTTCAAAATTAATTAAGTCAAATGGGTTTCCTTTATGTCAAGCTTGCATGTGTTGATTTAATTTATAATATGGGTTATTATCACTATTAAATCCAAACATATTTTCCAAAGCTTATAAATGAATGGTTACATATGCTATGAATGCTAGTTATAAATACATAGAGAGATGCATGTGATTATAGCTTAAATGTATGAAGTGAAGCTCTTTAGTTTATTCATGTATTGATTTATGTAAGTGAATGTTAATGGGTATATTGTCGGACATCCCAAAAATATGAGGGTTTAGTTAGCCCCAAGGAGGTCATTTGATTAGTCACTTCCTGGTTTAACAATGGCATCTCCATTTGATTTCATTCTTATGTATTTCAATACTAGAATTTGGATGAGGATTTAATTCACATACATAAATGAATCAATCAAATTAAATATCAATTTTTTACATGATTTTCATTCTCCAAATTATGAATACATGTGTATGTATCTAAGAAAAGTGGAATATAGTTTGGACATTCTAGGAATAGGCTTTATAGGTCTAAGGAGGTCATTTGATTACTTCACTTCCCAGGTTTAACAAAGGCATGTACTTACTTATGTCTTTTATACATACATGTGTGTAATTAATTAGAGAATGGTAATTATTCCTTTTTATTAAAAATACATGCATTTCCAATTGTTCAAGTGATTGAATTAATTGATCATGTGATTTGGAGCTCTCTTTCTTATGTTCATGCATGTAAATTTACATATGGTTTGAATGTAATGGTATGTAGTCTGGATATCCTGGGAATATGAAGGTTTATCTAGACCCAAGGAGGTCATTTGATTACCTCACTTCCTTGGTTAACAATGACACGTACTTGTTTAGATTTATCCCTATGTATTTTTTCATAAGAATTTAGATAGAGCCTTAAATTAATATGATAAAATAATTCAATCAGAGGAGAAATATAAAGCTTCAAATGTACATACTCACATCCATCATTCAAGTATGCTAAAACTTATTGTATGTGTAGGTATACTTAAGACTTAATCATATGCATGTTACATGTGATGGAGAGGAATGATTTAGCATGTCAAGTGATAGTATTTCAATTAGATTAACCTTAAAAAGCATTTCACATTGAATAGAATTTTTTAAAGAGAACCTAAACTTAGGATTAATCTAAAATGTGTTATAAGCCATTCACTAAAGAGAACTAAATCAAATTTATAGGCTTTAGAAAGTGGTTTAAGGTAGGGATGAAAATGGCCAACCCCTTTTATTCTCCTTACAACACTTAGTTGCTAAGTGTAGGTTATATGAAATAAAAGAAAATACAAATTAAAACTTGCAAATTAATTAAAGAACTTGAAGTGAAACCACCCTTTAAGTTGAATCTTTCTACACTTAGAAAATCTTAACTCTAAAGCCTAGTTAGGACATATCACGCAAGCCTTAATACACACACATTAGATTAAGTCACCACTTCTAGCCTTATGTTAGGATGGTGCATGGTGTGATGCATGTTTTATTTTGTGATGTATTATTTTAGACTGGATGTTAGGGTGTATGTTTTATAAACTAGATGGTAGGCCGTGATTAGCCTAATCATATTTTTTAGAAGGGATTATGTTTAAGGGTTCACTTAAAAATAAATATAAATGCTCTCTTTACAGGTTGCTTAAGCCCCTAAGCATAATCCAAGTTAGGATATATGGGCTTGGTTACCCATGTGTAGGGTGTTAAGTCTAAATTATAAATATAACTGCATGGGTTGTGTGTCTTTAGCTAACACTTATCTTGCAGGTGTAGTTAGATTTACTTTTCCTATTTTTAATATAATTTTACATTAGGAATTAGGATTAGTGCTATGGGGGAATAAGGATGAGCATTGGATAGAAGACTTTATCATGGGAGGCCATGTGAAGCCTTTGAAGTGGAGCAAACCAAGTCAAAGAAGAAGGAAGATACATGAAGACATGAAGACCCCCCATAGCATTTGTCATTTGAAAATTATAAATTATTCTTTTATATACCAGCTGTATAAGGGTAGAGCTTGGCTACCCATTTTTCTTTTCGGGTTGTATGGTGGCACCCAATCACATTGGCATGATATTCTTTTACATTAGCTATAAAATTTGTTTGATGTTGTGTTTAAAGTGCACAATTAGGATGTCATGCTTTTCTTAGTTTCTTTATATGTTTGATGTTTGAATGAGTGGCCTTGAATGCAATTAGGCTCTTAGAAAAAAAATTAACCTTTAAACCCAACTATAACTCATAACTAAAGTTTTATACAATTCATAACCTCACATAAAGCCTATGATATGGATCAAGATAATTAAAAGATTTAGTAACCCCTTAGTTGAATGTTGAATGTTCAACAACATGCACATCATATTATTTCACTCTTAAAATAAGAGATTTCCATCCTTGCAAGATAGGGGAATGCTTGACCTATGAGGGCATCTTTTGTGTTGGAAAACACCCCTTTCTTGTTGATTTAAACAACCTTAATTTCTCATGCATGTAGATATCATGTTTATCAAAATGAAGTATTAAAATAAATAAAATATGAAAAGATTTTACATTAGACTAAGTCATATTCTCATATCACTCATGCTCTAGTCTCTTAGGGAGTAGGTTTAAGGACTTTAGTTTCTTTCTTATTAAACAACAACCTAACTAATCTTGCAAATCATATGACCATACTTCTTAGAATTAAAGCATAGGGGGTGTTAGCTGGCTGCCACTCCAGATGATTGTAAGTCTAGCAGTCGGATGATTTATCCTCTCTTACGAAGTTAAACAATATGCCTATTTTTACTTACATTTAGGTTGCACTTTGGCTTGTGCTAAAGCCCCTATATTTAGGATCCAAGGTGGTTGTTTCTTTCAGGATACAAGCATAAATACTCACCTCTTAGGCATCTCTATAATCTTGTGTTATTGGATTACAAGTCCTAGCTTTCTAATGAAATGTCAACCTTAATAAAATTGATCTTCTCTTTAATTTCAAATTTATAAAGCCCAATTATAGGATAGGTTGAAATATTCACTAGGTTTCCTAGTATCAAGAGTATTCCTACTCGTTTCTTTGGCTTCAATAATAAGTCTTCTCTTGTGTTTTCCCACATAATTTTTCAATATAAATAATCCTTGATAGTCTAGCCTTAAATCTTTTGAGACTTTAATTACTACTTTAATCGAGTATTCTTAAGGGATTCACATCCCTTAGGATGTACTTAACTATGGAGTCTTTCCTCCATAAGGAACTTAATGAACCTAGCTTAGTATAAATGCTACTTTACTTTTCCATGTAAAGTAGGGGAAAGATCTCTGGTACATTCGAAGGCCCATCATGCCTTAAGAGTCCTTATTAGGTGATTAGGTCCATTATAGGGTAATGATTTCTATCTTTTAAGATAGTGCATCTTTTTTTAATGTCATACCCAATCATTTCAGTAAGTACCTCTAAAGATCTGTGTGGTGTCCCACATCTCAAAAATAAACACCACACACACCAGTTTTTTGAGACACAAGTGATGACATAGATAAAAAATGAGCACACATAGAGCAAATCAAAATTCTTAGATAACTAGAACCATCTCTACTATAAAGACACATTTCTATAAGTAGCAGATCAGATCGACCATTCTTCAATTTCTCTTGTTCCCATTAGAACCACCCCAGCCTCTGAAGTAGCGGGATCAACAATTATATCCTTAATCTCTCCCTCACCACCACGGTAACCTCATCACTCCTCCCACTTCTATAACCACCACTTTGACCACTACCTCCATATCCTCTAGATCCCACCACCATTATGATACACCACCTGCCTTCACCTCCATCGCCAGATCTAAATTGAGCCTGGTTGATGGTGATGTTCCTATCGTCCAGGTTCTGCCCATTCTTAGGGTCTAGCTTTGGGTTTAGGTTTATTAGGTTTTAAGGTTTAGGTTAATTTCTTAATTTATTTAGTTACTTTAAGTTTAGGTTTAGGGTTTGGGGTTTAGGGTTTAGTGTTAGGGTTTAGGGTTAATTTCTTAATTTTTATTTTTATTTAGTTAGTTTATTTACGGAGTGTAATTTTAGTTGTTAAAGTTATAGGGGTAGTGTTGTGACATTAGGTGAACAAGTCATTAAAAAGAGTGAGTGATTCAGTTATTTAGGCTATATTACTCAAAATGATGGTGAAATAGATGGAGATGTTATTAGTAGAATTCAAGTTGAATGGTTGAAGTGGAGGAATGTATCTCTATTATTGTGATAGAAAAGTACCATTTAAACTTAATGAAAATTTTATAAGATGGTGGTAAGACCTATAATGATTTATGGTGCAAAATGGTGTCCAATAAAAGAGAAGCATGAGACTAAGTTAAGTGTTGCAGAGATGAGGATGGTCAAGTGGATGAGTGGCTTTACTCTTAGAGATAAAATGCAAAATTTGAATGTTCAGGAAAATTTTGGAGTAGCTCAAATGGTAGATAAAATCAGACAGAGTGGCTTTAGATGGTTTGGCCACATAAAGCATCGGCCGTCCAATGACTCGATTAGGTGAGTAGATGCATTTGATTTGCCTTATGTTAAGAAAGGTAGATGTAGACCTAAAAAGACATGGTTAAGATGTCTAAAAAATTACCTTAGTATACTTGAATAGAGTGATAATTACACACATAATAAAACACAATGGAGACGAAGGATTCATGTAGCCGACCCCACTTAGTGGGATAAAGGCTTGTTGTTATTATTAATGTAGTTTAGTTTATTTATTTTTGTTTAGGATTTTTATTTTTGTTTTTTTTAGGTTTAGATTTTGGTTTAAGTTTTTTTTAGTTTAATTATATTTTTATTTTATTTTTTAGGTTTAGGTTTTATTTTATATTTTTAGGTTTAGGTTTAAGTTTTTATTTTATTTTTGTAGGTTTAGGTTTTAGGTTTTTATTTTTGGTTTATTTTTAGGTTTTATTTTTTAGTTTAGTTGAGGTTTATTTTTAGCTTATTTTATTTTATTTAGGGCATAGGATTAGATTTAGGTTTAGTTTATTTTAGGTTTAAGTTTAGTTTTTATTTATATTAGTTTTAGTTTATTTTAGTTTAGGTTTTATTGTTTATTTATTTTTAGGTTTATTTTATAGGTTTAGATTTTTATTTAGTTTTTTTATTTTATTTTATTTTATTTCTATTTTAGGTTTAGTTTTTAGTTATTTAGGTTTTTTATTTTTTGTTTAGTTTACATTTTTTTAGGTTTAAGTTTAGGTTTAGGTTTTTATTTTATTATTTTGTTTTATTTTGGTTTATGTTTTTGAATTTATTTTATTTTTAGGTTTTATTTAGTTTAACTTTAGGTTTTTAGCTTTTTAAGGTTTAGGGTTTAGGGTTTATGGATAGTTGAGGGTTTAATGTGGGTTTAGGGTTTAAGGTTATTTGAGTGTTTAGGGTTTAGGGTTTTGGATTTGGTGTTTAGAGCTTAGCATTTAGGATTTAGGGTTTAAGGTTTTTGTTTTAGGGTTTAGGGTTTAGGTTTAAGGTTAGTTTTAGTTTAGGGTTTATGGTTTAGGTTTTTTTAAAGAGAACAAATTGATTCAACATTTCTTCTTTTCAATTTCATCAATCAACACACCAAGTTTTCTAAGACATAAGCAATGACATAGATAAAAATGAGCATGCATAGAGCAAATCAAAACCCTAGATAACTAGAACCGTCTCTACTGTAAAGACACGGTTCCATAAGTAGTTGATCAGATCGACCATTCTTAAGTTTCTCTAGTTCCCATCCAAACCACCCCGGCCTCTTGAGTAGTGGATCCACCATCATATCACCGACCTCTCCCTCTACCACCACCATAGTTGTGACCTCCGCTGCTCCTCCTGCCTCCATAACCACCACTACTACGACCACCACCACCTCCATATGCACGAGCACCTCCAGATCCACCCCGACCACTGCTATAACTGTCGCCTCCACCTTTGCCTCCACTAGATCTAGGGGCAGTGGATGATGATGTTCTACCATCAAGGTTACGCCCATTCTTATGGTTTAAGTTTAGGTTTAGGTTTATTAGGTTTAAGAGTTTAGGTTTATTTTTTAGTTTTATTTAGTTTAGTTTATTTATTTTAGGATTATTTATTTTAGTTTAGGTTTTTTTTTATTTTAGTTTATTTTTTAAAGTTTTGGTTTAGTTTAGGTTTATTTATTTTTTTAGTTAGTTTTAGTTAATTTTTTAGGTTTAGGTTTAGGTTTTATTTTTTAAGGTTTAGGTTTAGGTTTTTATTTTATTTTTAGGTTTAGGTTTAGGTTTTATTTTAGTTTATTTTAGTTTAATTTTTTTTAGTTTAGGTTTATTTTTTAGTTTATTTTTATTTTTTAGTTTAGGTTTAGGTTTATTTTATGTTTAGTATTTTATTTTATTTTAGTTTATTTTATGTTTATTTTTTAATTTGTTTATTTTATTTTATTTTAGGTTTAGTTATTTTTTTAGTTTATTTAGGTTTTTTTATTTTTTATATATTTTAGGTTATTTTAGGTTATTTTTAGTTAGGTTTTATTTAGTTATTATTTTATTTTATTTTTAGGTTTATTATTTTTATTTTTATGTTTAGTTTTAATTTTATTTAGGTTTTTATTTTAGTTATTTTATTTTTTTGTTTAGTTTAGGTTTTATTTATTTTATTTTTAGTTTATTTTTTATTAATTTATTTTAATTTATTTTAGGTTTAGTTTAGTTTAGATTTTTTTTTATTTTTATTTTAATTTTATTTAGGTTTAGGTTTTTTTTTTATTTTATTTTTTTAGTTTTATTTAGTTAGTTTAATTTTAGGTTTTTTTTTAGGTTTAGGGTTTAGGTTTAGGGTTTAGGTTTAGGTTTATTTTAGGTTTAGGTTTAGGTTTATAGGAGTTTTAGTTTATTTAGGTTTAGTTTTAGTTTAGGTTTTAGTTAGGTTTAGGGTTTAGGTTTTAGGTTTAGGTTTTAGGGTTTAGGGTTTAGGTTTAGGTTTAGTTTAGTTTTAGGGTTTAGTTTTAGTTTTAGGAGTTTAGGTTATTTTAGGTTTAGTTTAGGGTTTAGTTTTAGGGTTTAGGGTTTAGGGATTAGGTTAGGTTTAGTTTAGTTTTAGGTATAGGGTTTAGGTTTAGGTTAATTTTAAGTTTAGTTTAGGTTTAGTGTTTGGATTTAGTTTAGATTTATTTAGCTTTATTTTATTTTTAAAGTAAGTAAACTCGATAAGTTTAGGTTTATTTAGTATTTTTTATATTTTAGTTTATTTTATTTTTTATTTTTATTTTATTTAGGTTTATTTTTATTTTTTATTTAGTTTGTTTATTTATTTTAGGTTTATTTTAGTTTATTTTTTAGGTTTAGGTTTTAGTTTTATTTTTATTTTAGTTTAGTTTAGGTTTTTATTTTATTTATTTACATTTATGTTTTATTTTTATTTTAGGTTTAAATTTTTAGGTTTTATTTTAGTTTAGGTTTAGTTTTTTTATTTAGTTTTGGGTTTAGGTTTAATTTATTTTAGGTTTAGGTTTAGGTTTTATTTATTTTAGTTTAGTTTATTTTAGTTTAGGTTTATGTTTATTTTATTTATTATTTTAGGTTTAGGTTTTTTTTTTTTTAGTTTAGGTTTAGGTTTTTTTTTTTATTTTATATTTTAGGTTTAGTTTTTTATTTAGTTTTATTTTATTTTATTTTTTAGTTTACATTATTTTTTATTTTATTTTTTTAGGTTTTATTTTTTAGGTTTATTTTATTTTTTTTAGTTTAGTTTATTTTATTTATTTTATTTTATTTTTAGTATTTATTTTATTTATATTTTATTTTTAATTTAGTTTATTTTTTTTATTTAGGTTTGTTTTATTATTTATTTTATTTTAGGTTTATTTTAGTTTAGGTTTAGGTTTTTTATTTTTTATTTTATTTAGGGTTTAGGTTTTTTAGGGTTTATATTTTTAGGTTTTATTTGTGGTTTAGGGTTTAGGTTTAGGTTTAGTTTAGGATTTTAGGGTTTATTTTGGGTTTGGGTTTAGTTTAGGGTTTTTTTTTTGTTTTATTATTTTTTATTTTATAGTTTTAGTTTAGGTTTATTTATATTTTTATTAACTTTAGTTTATTTTATTTTATTTTTTATTTAGGTTTATTTTTTAGTTTTTTAGTTTAGTTTATTTATTTTAGTTTATTTTTGTTGGTTTAGGTTTAGATTAGATTTTTTTTTTTTAGCTAGTTTGATTTCATTAATGTTATGTGGGAGTATGTGAAATTAGGTTTAGTAGGCTTTTTTAATTTAGTTGGTGGTTTAGTTTAGGATAAGTAGAGGTTAGTTTTAGTTTAGATGTAGAAACTTGGGATGGGAAAGTTATAGTAGTTTATAGGTTATTTTTTATGATGCATAAGTTTAGCTTTTAGTTTGATTTATAGATTAGATAGGTGAAAGATGTATGTATAAGTTTTAGATGGGTGAAGTAAGACCTAGTTTTAGTGTTTAGGGATGAAAATAATAGTTTTTCTTAGGGATATTTAGGTGGATTATTTTATTTTTTTAGGATTAGGTTGATTTTTTAGTTTAATATTAGTATTTTATTTTTTTTATATTTTTATGAAGTTAGGTTTTATGTTTTTGGTAGTAGGTTTATGATATTTAGGTGATGTTTAGGAGGTTTTTTAGATTACATTTTTTAATGTTATTTTAGTTTAGGTTTAGAAAGAGTTTTGTTGGTTTTATATTTAGAATAGGTGATAGTGCATAAATTATAGATTAGTTATGTGTTTATTAGTATTATTTATTTTATTTTATCATTTGGTTTATAGGTTTAGATTTATGGATTTATACATTTGTTTAGGTTTATTTTATAGAAAGTAGGATTTTATTTTATTTAGCTTATGATAATGTTTAGATTTCTTTGGAGAGTTTAGGTTTAGAGTTTTATTTATTTATATTAGTCATTATATGTATACTAGAGTTTTATATTTTTAGGGAGGTTTATTTTATTTATGGATTTTGATTTTTAAGGATTTTTTTTTTAGGATGTTTTATAGGAACTTTAGGTTTATTGGTGTATTTTTTTATGACATTTTTTGTTAGACTAGAAGGTTTAGGTTTTATGGAGGTACATTAGAGTTTAGGTTTTTGTTTAGTAGATTTAAAGTTTATGGGTGTAATTTTTTTAGAAGTTTAGTGGTAGTGTTTTAGGGTTTAGGTTTTTAGATTTAGATTTTAGGTTTATTATTTTGATGGTAGGGTTTAGGGTTAGTTGGATGGTTAGTGGAGTTTATTTGTTTTAGGTTTTAAACTTAGGGTTTTATAAGATGGATTATTTATGTTATTTAGAGAACCACAAGACTGTTAGTGTTATAGAGATGAGGATGTAGTTATTTTACTCTTAGAGATAAAATTATAGGTATGTTAGGTTGGAGTTTAGTGGTAGATGATTAGGTTTAGATGGTTTGCCACATAGCGTTTCGATTTTTTAGTTAGATATATTTTTTATGTTAGGTAGTTAGTTTTTAGATGTATTGATAGTTTAGTTAATTTATTTAGACATTAATTAGGTTTAGTTTAGTGGATAAAGTTATTGTTGTTGTTTTTAGTTTAGGTTTAGGTTTATTTTTTAGTTTAGTTTATTTTTTATTTTTTTTTTTTAGTTTATGTTTAGGTTTTTATTTTTTAGGTTTAGATTAGGTTTTTTTTTTTTTTTTTAGGTTTAGGTTTAGGTTTTATTTTAGGTTTATTTTATGTAATAGTTTTTTTAGTTTTGGTTTAGGTTTATTTTTATTTATGTTTAGGTTTATTTATTTTATTGGGTTTATTTATTTATTTTTATTTTTAGTTTAGGTTTTTTTTTTAAATTTGGGTTTAGGTTTTATTTTTTATTTATTTTAGGTTTTATTTTGGTTTATTTTTTAGTTAGTTTTAATTATTTATTTTATTTATTTTTTTTATTTTTGGTTTTAGTTTTATTTTATTTATGTTTTTATTTTTTAGTTTATTTAGTTTTATTTATTTTATTTAGTTTAGTTTATTTTTATTTATTTTATTTTTAGGTTATTTATATGTTTATTTTGGTTTAGGTTTTGTTTAGGTTTAGGGTTTAGGGTTTTTTAGGCTTTAGGGTTTAGGGTTTAGGGTCTAGAGTTTAGGGTTTTTTAGTTTAGGTTTTAGGGTTTGGGGTTTATTTAGGGTTTTAAGGTTTGGGTGTATTTAGTTAGAGTTTAGAGTTTAGGTTTTTTATTTAGTTTAGGTTTAGGGTTTAGGGTTTTAGCATTTAGGTTTATTATTTTTTTTAGGGTTTAGGTTTAGGGTTGTAGGTTTAGGTTTAGGGTTTAGGGTTAGTTTAGGTAGAGTTAGGGTTTAGGGTTTAGATTTTGGGTTTAGGGTTTAGTGTTTAGAGCTTAGGGTTTTAAATTAAAATGATGGGTTTATGTTTTAATTTAATTAGTTTATTTTTTTATATGTTTTAGTTTTATTTTTTTTTTATTTTTTATTTATTTTATTTAGGTTTATTTTTTATTTTATTTAGTTTATTTTATTTATTTTAGTTTATTATTTAAGTTTAGTTTTTTTTTTATTTAAGTTTGGGTTTTTTATTTATTTTATTTATAGGTTTTATTTAATTTAGGTTAGGTTTTAGGTTTATAGGTTTTAGTTTAGGGTTTAGGTTTAGGGTTTAGGTTTAGGTTTAGAGTTTAGGGTTTTAGGGTTTAATGTTTTAGGGTTTAGCATTTAGGGTTAGGGTTTAGGGTTTAAGGTTAAGGGTTTGGCATTTAGGATTTAAGGTTTAGGGTTTAGGGTTAGCTTAGGGTTTAAGGTTAGATTAAGGTTTAGGGTTTAGAGTTTAGGCTATAAGGTTTAGGGTTTTTACAGTTTAGGTTTAATTTAGGGTTTAAGTTTAGGTTTTAGGTTTGGGTTTAGGGTTATAGTTAGGTTTAGGGTTTAGGTTTTAGTTTAGGGTTTATTAGGTTTTTATGTTTAGGGTTTAGGGTTTAGAGTTTAGGGTTGTAGGTTTAGAGTTAGTTTTAGGGTTTAGAGTTTAGGGTTTAGGATTTAGTGTTTAGGGTTAAGGGTTATGCATTTAGGGGGTTTTTTTTAAATTAAGTAAATTGATATGTTTAGGTTTATTTAGTTTATTTTATATTTTTTTTAGGTTTATTTTTTATTTTTATTTAGTTTTAATTTATTTACTTTATGTTTATTTATTTTAGTTTAGGTTTTTTGTTTTAGTTTATTTTTTAGGATGAGGTTTAGGTTTATTTTTTAGTTTAGTTTTATTATTATTTTATTTTTAGGTTTAGGTTTTATTTTTAGTTTTTTGGTTTTGGTTTAGGTTATTATTTAATTTTTTAGGTTTTTATTTTAATTTTATTTTTAAGTTTAATTTTTTAGTTTGGATTTACGTTTATTTTTAATTTATTTTATTTCATTTAGTTTTGGATTAGGTTTAGGTTTTGGTTTAGTTTTTTTTAGGATTAGGTTTACGTTTTATTTATTTTTGTTTAGTTTATTTTAGTTTAGTTTTAGGTTTATTTTATTTTGTTTATTTTATGTTTAGGTTTTTTTAGTTTAGGGTTTATGTTTTATTTTTAGGTTTAGGTTTTTATTTAGTTTTTATTTTATTTCTGTTTAAGTTTATTTTATTTTTATTTTACGTTTTGTTTTTATTTTACTTATGTTTTTTAATCTTAGGTTGAATTTTTTTTAGTTTTGTTTAAGTATTTATTTATTTTATTTTAGTTTATTTTTATTATTTTATTTTATTTTATTTTTAGGTTTAGGTTTAGGTTTTAGTTTAGGTATTATTTTATTTTATTCTTTTATTTTATCTAGGTTTAGGTTTTGTTATGTATTTTATTTTTAGGTTTTATTTAGTTTAGGTTTAGGTTTTAGGTCTTTAGGGTTTTGGGTTTAGGGTTTAGGGTTTAGGGTTTAGGGTTTAGGGTTTTAGGGTTTAGGGTTTTAGGTTTTATGGTTTAGGGTTAGGGTTTAGGGTTTAGGGTTAAAGGTTTAGTGTTTAGACTTTAGGGATTTTTAGGTTTAGGGTTTTGCGTTTTGGGTTTTTAGTTTAGGTTTAATTTATTTTTAGTTTAGGTTTAGGTTTTATTTATTTTAGTTTAGTTTATTATAGTTTAGGTTTAGGTTAATTTTCATTTTGTTTATTTTAGTTTAGGTTTTTTTTAGTTTAGGGTTTGAGTATTATTTTTTATTTATTTTAGGTTTTATTTTTAGGTTTATTTTTTAGGTTTAGCTTTTTATTTATTTTTATTTTATTATATTTTAGGTTTGTTTTGTTTTTATTTTACATTTGGGTTTTATTTTGGAGTTCAGGGTTTTAGGGTTTATGGTGTAGGCTTTAGGTTTTACAGTTTTAGGTTTTAGGGTTTAGGTTTTAGGGTTTAGGGTTTAGGGTTTAGGGTTTAGGGTTTAGGGGTTTATGTTTTTTTTATTTGTTTTCATGATTTTTATTTTTTTAAAAATTAAGTAAATTGGTATGTTTAGGTTTATTTAGTTTATTTTATTTTTTATTTTTATTTAGATTTATTTTTAGTTTTATTTAGTTTAGTATATTTGTTTTAGTTTTATTTATTTTAGTTTATTTTTTAAGTTTAGTTTTATCTTTTAGTTTAGTTTTATTTTTATTTACTTTTTATTTTCATTTAGGTTTATTTTTGTTTTTTTCATTTAGTTTATTGATTTTAGGTTTATTTATTTTAGTTTATTTTTTAAGTTTAGGTTTAGGCTTAGGTTTTGTTTTAGTTTAATTATATTTTATTTTATTTTTTTAGGTTTAGGTTTTAGTTTTATTTTAGGTTTAGGTTTAGGTTTTGTTTTATTTTTTTAAGTTTTTGTTTTAACTTTTTGTTTCAAATTTATTTTTAGGTATTATTTTTTAGATTAAGTTTATGTTTATTTTTAGTTTATTTTATTTTAATTAGTTTAGGTTTTGGTTTATGTTTAGTTTATTTTAGGTTTAGGTTTTATTTATTTTAATTTAGTTTATTTTAGTTTGGTTTAAGTTTATTTTATTTTATTTTAGGTTTAAGTTTTTTTTTTAGTTTAGGGTTTAGGTTCTATTTTTTGGTTTCTTTTTTAGGTTTAGGTTTTTATTTAATTTATTTTTATTTTATATTTTCTTTTTATTTTATTCATGTTTTTTATTTTATTTTTTAGTTTAGTTTAGCTTTTTATTTATTTTATTTTAGTTTAGTTTTTATTTTTTATTTTATTTTATTCTTAGTTTTAGGTAATGGTATATGTTTTAAGGTTTAGGGTTTAGGATTTAGGTTTAGTGTTTAGGCTTTAGGGTTGAGGGGTTTGAGGGTTTAGGGTTTAGGGTTTAGAGTTTAGGGTTAGCTTAGGGTTGTAGGCTAGTTTAGGGATTAGGGTTTGGGCTTTAGTGTTTAGGGTTTTTAGGATTATGGGTTTATGGTTTTGGGTTAGTTTAGGGTTTAAGGTTAGGGTTACTATTTAGGGTTTAGGGTTTAAGCTTTAGGGTTTTGGTTTTTTATTTTAGTTTATTTTTTAGGTTTAGGTTTAGGTTTATGTTTATTTTTTAGTTTAGTTTTATTTTTTTTATTTTTTAGGTTAAGGTTTTTTTTTTATTTTTAAGTTTAGGTTTTTATCTCTTTTTTTAGGTTTAGGTTTTAGGCTTTTATTTTAGGTTTATATTTTGGTTTTATTTTTTTTATTTTGGATATAAGTTTATTTTTAGTTTATTTTATTTCATTTTGTTTAGGTTTAGGTTTAGGTTTAGTTTATTTTAGGATTAGGCTTAGGTTTTATTTATTTTTGTTTAGTTTATTTTAGTTTAGTTTAAGGTTTATTTTATTTTGTTTATTTTATTTTTATTTTATGTTTAAATTTTTTTTTGTTTAGGGTTTCAGTTTTATTTTCTATTTATTTTTAGGTTTTATTTTTAGGTTTAGATTTTTATTTAGTTTTTTTATTTTATTTGAGTTTTAGTTTATTTTATTTCTATTTTATGTTTTGTTTTTATTTTATTTAGGTTTTTTATTCTTAGTTTAAGTTTATTTTTTAATTTAGTTTAGGTTTTTATTTATTTTATTATAGTTTATTTTTATTATTATATTTTATTTTATTTTCACATTTAGGTCTGGGTTTTAGTTTAGGTTTTTATTTTATTTTATTTTTTTATTATATTTAGGCTTAGGTTTTGTTATGTATTTTATTTTTAGGTTTTAATTAGTTTAGGTTTAGGTTTTTAGGTTCTTAGAGTTGAGGGTTTTAGGGTTTATGGTTTAGGGTTCGAGTTTTGGGTTTTTTAAGGTTTAGGGTTTTTATGGTTTAGGGTTTATGGTTTAAGGTTAGCTAGGGTTTTGTGTTTTTAGTTTAGGTTTAATTTATTTTAGGTTTAGGTTTAGGTTTTATTTATTTTAGTTTAGTTTATTTTAGTTTAGGTTTAAGTTGATTTTATTTTATGTTAAGATTTTTTTTTAGTTTACCTAAACTGAAGTTATTATTACTATTCTAAATAATAATTCTTAAAAATGGAAATTCTTATTACTATCCCTATCTATTTAATTCTTTACTTTTTTATTGGCTAATTGGAAATAATATATTGGAATTATATTTCATATCTTTTATTACTCTTTTTTTAGTGTCCGTCTATAATGATTGATTAATCAAGAACTTTCAATTGGAACTCAATGAATTCTTTCAATTAGTTTTTCTTACCATCATATCTGCATTGAGACTTAGGTAAATGTTTTATTCATATATGTAGTAAAATAACATATCTAACTTAGCACTTTCATGCTTATTCTAACTAGTAATTTTAGTTATTTATTGGTTGTTTCAACTTTAACCCCAGCTCTATTTATTGATTTAAACAAGATATGACTTATTTGAAATAATGAAATAAATGAAATTCAATAAATAATTTAAAAAAATAAAAATCAAAGCCTCTCATAATATTTTCTTTCAGGTATTCTATGGTTTCTTCCCACATCAATTGCCAATTCATGGTCATTGAGATTCATGGATAATTCAGATTAATATTTAGGGATAGATCTTACCTCTCTTTTCATTCCCTAAAGAAAATTGAAATGATTAAAGTTTTTCTAATTGGAATAATCTTAGGTCTAATTCCAATTACTTTAACAGGATTATTTGTAACTGCATATTTACAATACAGGCGTGGTGATCAGTTGGACCTTTGATTAAGTAACATCTCTTTTTCTGATTGACCACCTTTTTGTAAGAGGTCAAATTTAAGTTGCAATTTGAGTTTGTTTTGTTAAGTTATTTCATTGTAATTCGACATAACATAAATGAAATCACACTCTGTAGGATTTGAACCTACGACATCGGGTTTTGGAGACGTGTTCTCTGGCTGAACTAAGAGTGCTTTCTTATATCCTATAAAAGTAGATCGATTGTAAAGAAAAGATTTTTTAACCCTGAGGGTTTTGTGTGCATATAGTATGCAAAAATAAAAAATTATGTCCAAAATTCCCCGATATTATTCAATGAATCCCTCCTAACTATCCATAAGAGAAAAATAGGTAGGGATGACAGGATTTGAACCTATGTCATTTTGTACCCAAAACAAATGCACTGCCAAGTTGTGCTACATCCCTTTTAAGGATTGTTGTACAGTGTCCATTGTATAAAATCCATGTCTTGTTTTCCACATCCTTATTTTTTGCTCTTCCATCTCTATATAGATAGGTAGATAATTTTTTTATCATTTTTTTAGAGGCAAACAAAATCGAATCTGCTGGATCATTGTACATATATATGCATTTTAGTTAGTAATTTCTAATTATAATTTTATTTGAAGCAAAAATAAAGAATCTTGAACTAAAATTCAAATGTTAGGTTATCTATGATCTATGAATTAGAGACTATATATATATTACAATATACAATATAAATAAAGAATTAAAATAAATAAGAAAATAAATAAATAAATAAAAGACAAAGGAGGATTTTCAATGCAAGATATAAAAACATATCTCTCAACGGTGCTAACCACTCTATGGTTTGGGTCTTTAGCAGGTCTATTGATAGAAATTAATCGTTTATTTCCAAATGCCTTGTCATTCCCCTTTTTTTCATCTTGATTGAAATCTTTTATTGATCTGTAAAAATTGAAGAAGATTTGAGATACAATTCTACATAACATGGCTCCAATTTTGCCTCCTTTTTCTTTTCTATTCTCAAAAAGAAATAGAAAGAGTTTATCGAACCTCAGTCAAAATACAGTGAATCAATAGAATTTTTGGGAAATACTATATATTACACTATTATACACTATACATACAATAATATAGTATATAGTATAGTGTATAATATATATGTGTAGTATAGTGTATAGTATAATATAGTGTAGTGTAGTAGTATAGTGTACATATACTATAGTGTATATAGTGTTATATATATACACTATATGCACTTTAATTATATGCTTATCTTACTTACTATATTTATACTAAACACTTCAAATAGTATATGGTGTATGGTGTATTATATGTAGTTATGGTATCATATGTGGCATAACAGCAATACAATATCTTATACACTATTATACTATAGTGTTATTATGTATATATGGTGTGTATTCTATATGTATGCTACATCTATATTAAACATATATGGTATAATGTATTGTTGTAAAGTATATATCTACCTGTTATACTATACTATATAGTGCATAATCTAATGTTTGAGTGTTATGTGTAGTGCGCTAGTAATAGTGGTTGTGCTTACGCTATCTTGTACATAATGCGTATGCGCATATATTTAATGGTAATGTACATATTTATGTGTATGTTCTTTACTAATATATGGTATGGTATATATAGTATATCTCTACTATATGTTATACTACCTACTATTGGTGTGGTATATATTATATTATATTGTGGTATGGTATAATATAGTGCGATTAATATTATTGTTCTGGTATATACTATATAGTATAGTATATAGTACAGTATACACTATACATAATACAATACTATACTATACTATACAATATACTCATCTACACTGTATATAGTATAGTATAGTAGTTTATAGTATATAGTGTTGTATAGTATAGTATAGTGTAGTGTATATGTAGTGTTGATATTATACTATAGTGTAGTAGTTATAGTGTATAGCATACATTACTAGAACATTATATTATACAATATATAGTGTATGTAAACTACTATACTATATTTGTATATAGTATATATAGTGTAGTATAGTGTTTAGTGTATATTATATATGCATGCTATAATTACTCTTACTATCTTATAATAGTTAATTTGTTATATATCTTATCTTGGTGTATGTATGGATAATATTACACTACTACAACTCATCACTATCTTACATGCACTACATACTGCATACTTTTATCTTGCTATGCTATGCTATCTTTATATGTTGAGTGTATTACGCAAAAAGTCTGGTGGTGTATGCATTATACACTACTACGATACTATATAATCCTTGTTATGGTATACTATGTATGTATTGTTGATAATATAAACGTGTTGTATGGTATTATACATATCTTATGCGTACTTTCTTATATATTATGCTATACTACATCTTTATACTCTCTATTATATATAATGGTTATTTATATGGTGTGTTTATATATATGATGCACTGTAATTATAATATTATCTTATTACTATGATTATGCACTATGCGTTACTATATTATTAACTATGTACTACACTATACATCACTTTATGCTTATGGTATGTATGTATGGTATGGTGGTATATGGTAGCAGTCCATAGTATGTATGGTGTGGTATATATAGTATTAATAGTGCATAGCGTGTATAGTATAGTGTAGTACAGTGTAGTGTAGTGTATAATATAAGTGTAGTGTAGTATCTATATAGTGTATGCTACACTACTACACTATACTATACAGTATACTACACTATATTATCTATTACTATACACTATACATATATAGTATAGGATAATATAGTATATTATAATATATAGTATATTATAGTATAGTGTAATGTATATATACTATAAAAATATATATACTACATGATATGGTGTATTGTATACACTATACACTATACTATACTACACTACACAGTGTTTGTGTATAGTATTGTATAGTATTATGTAGTATTGTGCATACTAAATTGTACCATGCTACAATAGTATTACTATACACTATACCACTGTAGTGTAGAATACTATAGTGTATAACTAGATTATAAATTTAGTATATATTATGTTGTAGTATAGTATGTATATATATATACTATACTACACTACATTATATAGCATACTATTATGAGTGTTACATACTATAGTATAGTATATTATACACAACACTATGCTATATTGTATACTACACTATGGTATAGACTACATACAATATACTACTATAATATACGATATATAGTGTGGTAGAGAATATAGCATAGTATAGTATAGTATAGTGTTATATAGTATTGTATGGCATCCTATACTATACACAATACTATACTATACTACACTATACTATAAAACACTATAATATACTATACTATACACCATATAATTCAATACTATATTATATAGTATAGTGTAGTGTAGTATAGTATAGTATAGTATATATATACTATACACTATATAATACAATACTATATTATATACTATAGTATAGTGTAGTGCATAGTATAGTGTAGTATAGTGTATACGTGTAGGGTGGTATATAGCGTATTTAGTGTGTATAGTGTTGTATATTATAGTATAGTATTTCTACATTATATACTATATAACATACATTATACATATATGTTATACGATATATATACTATATGGTATAACATATATGTATAGTGTATGTTATATAGTGTACTGTATTATAGTGTATAGTGTTTTAGTATAGTATAGTAATATAATATAGTGTAGATATAGTGTATATATATATCATATAACATATATGTATAGTGTATGTTATATAGTGTACTATAGTATAGTGTATAGTGTTATAGTATAGTATAATAATATAGTATAGTGTAGATATAGTGTATTGTATTGTGTAGTTTAATGTATAGTATAGTAGTATAGTACACTATACTTAGTATTGTGTTGTTTAATGTATAATATAGTAGTATAGTACAATATACTTATATTATACTAATATATAGCGTATATTATGTAGTATAGTGTAGTGTATATTATATGGTATAACTATATATATAAATATGGTATCTTATACTATCTTATATTATCTTATAGCATGGTTATATGTTATATATTATCCTATATATGCTTTATAATATGCATTATATATATAATATACAATAACACTACGTATACACTATCTTGACACTTTATACTATGTCTATACACCATACACTACTTTACACTATCTTATATGGTGGTATATGGTATGGTGTGGTATGTTATATACTATCTTTATGCCATATAATACTACTATTATTTATGCATGCTATCTATGCTATCTTACTATACAAAGTATGCAACATATGACTCACACAACCTTATGCTTTATAACACTTCTACATATGCATATGGTTATGGTGTGTTGTGCTATTATGGTTATACATAACACTTGCTATGTTATTGCGCGTATACAATGTAACACTATACTGCTATAATGGTGTTTATGTTGTATGGTATATATATATATAATTATGGTATGGCATGATAATATGGTTATTGTAGTTATATATGGTATAATGTTATTTAGTTTAATATGGTGTGTAGTGCGATTATTATAACATATAAAGTCTACATCTATTACCACATACACCTTTGTGTTATGCATATGGTTTATGTATAGGTTATATATAATTTATATGCACATGTATACATTATATACACTATATACTATACATTATATATACACTATATACTATACTATATAATATACATATTCTATATATACTACACTACACTTATAATAATCTATATAGTATAATTATAATTATTTATATATTATGGTATGGTATATGTTATTGCTTTATATTATTATATAATATATTATTACTTGTTATATTTGACTATACTACTTGTACTTTGCATAATATATTATAGTATTATATTATATGTGTGGTATGGTATGGTATGCTTATATAATGTTATTGTATGGTGTGGTATGGTATATATTTTTATGGTATGGTATAACTATAGATATGTTATGCTATAGTTATTATGTATGCTATATTGTAGTATACTATGTGTATTGATTACATGCTACTATATTTGCACTAGTATAATCTTGTATATAATACACTACAATAAAGTACTATAGACACTGCTATGGTATGGTGTTAATGTACTTATCTATATACATATTATACACTATACAATATTAGTATGGTATGCATATGCTTATATCTTTGTTATATAAATTATATAGTTATATATTATACTATACTATACTATAGTGTAGTGTATTGTATATATAGTATTATGTAGTATAATATAGTATAGTACTAGTACTAGTGTATAGTATATAGTATAGTATAGTAAGTATATGTAGTATGTTGTATGGTGTATAGTATAGTAGTACATAGTGTAGCATAGCATAGTACATACTACATGATTTACAATATAGTGTTGTATAGTATGTTGTATAGTATAGTATAGTATATAGTGTATACTATATATATACTATACTACAATAGCTATATAATACTATACTATATACAATATTATATTATAACATAGCACATACTATAGTTGTATAGTATATATACACTACACTTTATAGCATATATACACACTATTGTGTATTGTACTATACTATAACACAATATTATATAGTGTATAGTATAGCATAGTTATCTACATAATATAGTGTATTGTATAATATGGTGTGTACACATGGCATGGTATGGTGTATGGTATGGTAATACATGGTGTGGCATGGCAGCACATGACACCTTTGCATATGGTGTGGTATGGTATGTTGTGTATTTAATTGTATGTATATTGTATGTATGCTATAATAATACAATAACTATCTTACTACTTACTATACCTATCACAACAATAGTAGTGTAGTATAATAAAGTATAGTTGTGTAGTATAGATATATTATACTATACACTATACTAAACAACACTACTAGTATAAAAGGCATAGTATAGTATAGTGTTGTTATATTTGTGCATTATATCTATGTAGTGTGGTTTGTATGGTATATTGTGTGGATGGTATAAAACTATATACCGATATATTATTGCGTGGTAATATTATATGTAGTATATATAGCATAGTATATAATTCATATACACTATACTATACACTATTATACACTACACATAGTATATAATATATCACTTCTTACTTCTTATCTTACTGCTATATGTTATCTATTGTGTTATGTATACATACTACAATAACTATACTATATCTTTATGCACTATCTTGTACAATACAATGTAGTGTGGTATGGTTTAGTATAGTTATTATTATATAGATATCTTAACACATACCTATCTTAAACATATCTTGGTATAAAGGCATGGTATGGTATGGTGTTGTTATATATGCACATTATATACTATGGTGTGGTTTGTTTGGTATATGTATTATTGGATGGTATAAAACTATACAATGTACATATATAATATAGTGCATTAATTATTATTATTATACATAGTATATATACCATTATATAATTCATATACCTTATCTTATATACATTATATTCTGAATGGTATATGGTATATCACTTTACACTATACTTACTATCTTGTATACTATATATGCTTTCTTATGGTGTTATGGTATAGTAAGTATGAATGTCTTGATATCTATATAGTCTATACTAGTATACTTTGTCTATACACTAAATTATACTACATAAGTAACACCACTATGGTATGGTATGGTATGTTTGTGCGATTGGTTGTGTGGTATTAATACATGCTATGTGGTGTTAACTATATCTTACTACTTTATGCATACCATACTATGTTGACATGGTGTGGTATGAGTATATGTGTATAAAGTCTTTTATATGTATAATATGGTATGGTATGTGGCTTGCATGCTATGCATACTTTATATCTCTGATACTTATACTACCTATCTTATGTTATGCTACACTATACAATATAAGATGGTTATTGCTATGCATAATACTTGTGATATGGTATATGGTACATTGTGGTATAACTATGCTATATGTTATTGTGGTGTTATATAGTATGTGATATATTGTACTATATAGTATAGTTTATATACCACACTATATATACTACATGTTACACTACACTATATAATACATATATTTACTATAATAGTGTAGTGTATAGTATAGTGTATAGTGTAGTATATTACATGTAATATACACTACATTAGTATATAGTATACACACTATACACTATAGTATAGTATAGTATAGTATAGTGTACATATAGTATAGTGTTGTACTACAATATACTACACTATATATAAGTATAGTGTATAGTATAACATAGTATAGTAGTATATAGTAGTGTCACTGTACACTAATACTATACTATTCTATAGTATAAGTATACATATGTATACTTATAGATATAGTATAGTATAGTATAGCATAGTGTAGTATATAGTATAGTGTGTATAATATAGTGTAGTATAGTGTAGTATATTTTCATAGCATGTATAGTTTATAATAGTGTATAGTTCTTCCTTTGCCAATGATAGGAAATTGCAATGAAACTTATGCTTGCTATTTATTATCAAGTTCTTATTATAAAAGTAAACTTAGTAGCAAAAATCTCTTTCTTTTGATATGATCATGCTAACTTCTTAGTACTATGTAGCCATGTAGGCGACTTATAGCCTTCTTTCCTTGATGCACTCATTCACTCCAAAAGTGACTATGCTTCAGACCTTCCTTGTATTCAGGAAAACATTGATAAGAATTTTTATTGTACTCAGAATTCATAGATGGTTAAGGCCTAAAAAAAGAGACTTTTTTCCTTGCAATTTTATTTCTTATTTAATTGTTTTTTAAAAAGGCACATAGTGAAGAAAGAGAAAAATTAAAGATATTTAATAAAGACGCTAGGCCCCAAAGAAATTTTGTGGATTTCTCATATTAGAGAATGAAAATAGACTCTCTTACATGATTCAATCCCCACTTAAAAAGCTTTTCTAAAGACTTCCACATTGATTAGGTAACTAGAAAAATCATAAGAGAAGAAAGCACTACATTTTTTACCACTGCTTGTACTCAAAAGTTAGTCTTATCCAACATCTTCTCTTGGCTTTTCATAGTTCTGCTATTGCATATAGTTTATTCATATTTATTTACTCAAACTAGTAATTAAATTTGTAAATGAGTTCTAATCAGCTAATTCTACTATGAAATCAAACTCAAATTGATGTGGCACTATGATTGGGTTGTGGTTCAGGCTACTTTCTTATCTTCTTTTATTTTTTAGAGGCTACGTAAGCTTTTTTCCAAGCTGGTCGCCCTTATATGATACGAGCCAATACTTGGCTTTCATATCACTACCTTCTATCTTATATAGATTGTGGTCAGCGTTGACATATACAAATGAGGTGGTGGTTATGATCTTTGATTCCTTTCTATCTCGTTCCATTCTAGGTGATACAAAAAAAATTTGAAAAAGAAAAAAACATTTTTACTTTAGATTAACCCATAAAGCTAGGTTATATAATGGAAAGCTTGCTCCTAATACAAACTCTGAAAACCATGCTCCAACAGGTCAAAGTAAATATTAGCTTGGTAAGAGTGGTCTAGCACCTCCTCTTCCTTAATAACCATCCAGGAAAACTCTTGGAGAGACCTACATGGCATGACAATCCTAGAATGAACATTGATAGTCTCAAAAGAAATGAATCTACCTTTCCTGGACCCAACAAAGCACCAACCCAACCAGTTTCAACTCCAGCAATTTGAGCACAGTAAGTTGTACCCACATTCTTCAATGCTCATTGGTTGACATCTTTATGCATCCCAACTAAGGTATCATAAACGTGCATTTTCCTCATGCATGCAACCATTAAATAGGTTACACATAAGGGTGGGTTGGTAATATACTCTTCTATTCCTTTCTTATTTGAACCTTTCGATATGTCTTGCCCCATAACTAGAAACTATAGATCAAATCCACCAGATGAGAAACTCCATTCTGCACTACTGATGAGTTGTCGAACTTGTCCACTTCTGGGATTCAAGGAATTTCCATTTTTGCATTGTGTTGGGGGAAATCTACCAAAGCTAGGTACATTTGCCACTACTAAGTGCTAAGAGAAAGCAAGAAACAAAAGAAAATGATTATTTTTTTTATCAGCTTGGTACTCGAAGTTCTTTCACTACCAACCAGCAAACATCATCATCTAGCTAGGTCTTAAAATTATCAATAATGAGAAAAAAGCCAAATGGAGAAACAACAACTAACAATAGTTCTTAGCCCAGAGAATGTCCTATGCATAGGGGGCAGAGTAGAGCAACAAGGAATGCTTACACGACGATGCCCATCCTAGGCATAGGGGGGAGATTAGAGCAATAATGAATGCTTACATGACGATGCCCATCTTGGGCTACAGTAAGTAAGGAGATCGAAAGGTCATTCTGCCTCTTGTCCCTAAAGATGGGTAATATGTTCTCATACAATGTTGTTTTAAATTTTCTCATAGGGCCTAACTAGAGAACGATCCCAATCTACGGGAGAGAACTAGATAGAAAGTGAGCATACCTTTGTTCACTTCTCTCCACCAAGCACGGACATTTTAGGATAACTGTAGGTCTGTGGCTACCTAAGGAAACTCTGATTCAATCGGCCCCTCATCTGAGAGGCATCTACCTCATCCCGATCACTAGGAAAGTTTCACCATGATGGGGGTAAGGTACTTGAATTCTTTCTGGAATGGAAAGAAATGCATAAGGGACCATCCATTTTTTTTTATGCTCCTCAGAGATTCTGATTCATGGGGATATTCGCCCTACTTAGTTTACTTACAATAACAAAAGCCTTATTTTGCAAGCCTTTCTTATTTCATTTTTGATTTAGTAGTCTATCATTGGTTCAAAGTAGCTTTCTCTGGAGGAGCGAAAGTATACCTTAGTAAGTGAACAATGATTCTTCCTTCTATTTATGTCAGAACCTTAACTCTCAGAACATTGTGCTAAGTTATTTTATGTAGCATAGTTGAATATAATTTTACACCTCAATGCTCTCTTAGCAATTAGCTTAAACGTCTTCACTAACTCACTCATCTCGCCTACTAAAAGAAAAGTCAGAGAGGATAGGCTAACTCAACCGCTTATTTTGACTGTACTGTAGTGGACATTTGTTTTTCTTTTTTTGAAATTGAAAAAAAAATTCTCATGTTTTTCAATACATTATGTAGGCGAACCATCAGGTCTTTAGTTGAATTTACAATGAAGAATAGCTGGTGAACCCAAATGTTTTTTCATCATCATCATATATATACATATAAGCCAACTTGGTGAGCTACCTTTCTTATTGATCTGAGGTGCAAAGAGAAAAGGAAATCTCTTTTTTATGACTTCAACTTCTCAATCCTGCTGGCCCGAAAAAAGACCAGAAATTATCAATGAAAGGGTTTATGAGTCCTAGCCCTATAAGGCCACACCTGTGTAGAGTAGATTGTTCAACAGCCGTGGCATAAACTCATTTTTGACCCATTGGTCTTTCAATCATAATAATTTCATAAAATTATTTTGAACAACTATACAACTACCCCCCTAATTACTAGACTGACCTACTATAATAATTTCATAAACACCTAGCAAAAATTTGACAAATAAATAAAGTAACCCCATGTTCAGATCTGACCATATCACACCATAATCAAAAGCTACAATGGCTCAAGCGACTAGACTTAACATAAATGTAGCCACTGGAGCCATTCTAAAAAGGGAGAAATTAGCACTACTTGGTAAAAGTGGTAGAATTATTCCAAGTATTTTTGTTGGAATAGTAATGTACATTTTCTATTTTATATTCACTCATGATGAGGATTAACTTGGTCAACTTGATCATTTTCTTTCACTTATGATCTGGCTTGGACGACCCAATCATGATATTGAAGGATGGGAACTTTGCTCGAAAAACTAAAGATGCCAAGTTGTTTTGAAGATTTGTGCATTAATGAGCCAAGATGTTTTGAAGATTGTGCATTAATGAATCTTGTTACATTACTTTGATTAATGCCCTACTTAGTTTACTTACAATAACAAAAGCCTTATTTTGCAAGCCTTTCTTATTTCATTTTTGATTTAGTAGTCTATCATTGGTTCAAAGTAGCTTTCTGGAGAGAAAGTATACCAAAGAACAACGATTCTTCCTTCTATTTATGTCGGAACCTTAACTCTCACGAACATTGTGCTAAGGATGTGTAGCATAGTAGAATATAATTTCACCTCAATGCTCTCTTAGCAATTAGCTTAAGCTCTTCACTAACTCACTCATCTCTACTAAAAAAGAAAGTGGAGAGGATAGGCTAACTCAACCGCTTATTTTTGTCTTGTAGTGGACATTTGTTTTCTTTTTTGAAATTGAAAAAAATTCTCATGTTTTCAATACATTATGTAGGCAACCATAGTCTTTAGTTGAATTTACAATGAAGAATAGTGAACCCAAATGTTTTTCATCATCATCATATATATACATATAAAATAACTTGGTGAGCTACCTTTCTTATTGATCGAGGTGCAAGAGAAAAGGAAATCTCTTTTTTATGACTTCAACTTCTCAATCTGGCGGCAAAAAGACCGAAATTATCAATGAAAGGGTTTATGAGTCCTAGCCCATAAGCCACACACGTAGAGTAGATTGTTCAACAGCCGTGGCATAAACTCATTTTTGACCCATTGGTCTTTCAATCATAATAATTTCATAAAATTATTTTGAACAACTATACAACTACCCCTATGCTTTGACCTACATAATAATTTCATAAACACTGCAAAATTTGACAAATAAATAAAAGTATGTTGAGATGACCATATCACCATAATCAAAAGCTACAATGGCTCAGTAGACTTAACATAAATGTAGCCCGAGCCATTCTAAAAAGGGAGAAATTAGCACTACTTGGTAAAAGTGGTAGAATTATTCCAAGTATTTTTGTTGGAATAGTAATGTACATTTTCTATTTTATATTCACTCATGATGAGGATTAACTTGGTCAACTTGATCATTTTCTTTCACTTATGATCCTTCAAATCATGATATAGAAGGATGGGAACTTGGCTCAAAAAACAAAAGATGCCAAGATGTTTTGAAGATTGTGCATTAATGAGCCAAGATGTTTTGAAGATTGTGCATTAATGAATCTTGTTACATTACTTTGATTAGAAGTGGAGCCATGCCTTTCATCTTGCCATGATGTATCAAAAACAATTCTTCTCACCTTTTTCAAAGTTCTATTGCACCCTATATTCTGAGGCAACTATTTAGTGGGGTTCAATCCATTTCCTATCCAATCATGTACCTATATAAGTGGAATGGATGGTAAAACATTTGTAGTCTTTCTTGGCAGGACGTAGATAAGGAGGTTAGAGAAATAGCTCCTTCCAGCATTCGCTAGTTAAATAGTAGCGAGAGCATCATAGTTTACATGGTTGGAGATATAGTCTCGATATCCATCTCTAATCTTACTATAATTTACTCCCTCCATGTTTGAAACTTTGCATTTAAAAATTCAAAGCATGACATGTGAGATGGTTGAATCCACATAAAATAATAGCATGTGAAATGGGGATGGCATTAAATAATGAGGCAATTTAATGCTTCATTAATGTCTCCACCCACCTTTCCCTTCATATTTTGAATCTTTTCTTTTGAAAGATGCTTGTAATGGCTATAAATAGCCCCATAGAATGAAGGAGATCTTTGGCTATTAAAATTTTTGAGTTATTCTTGTGGTTTGAGAGCTTGGTGGCCAAACTATGAAATCCTTGGTCGCTAGTTATCCAACATATCTCTTCCATCACCTCCAAAACCCACATTCTCTAAATCTCATCAAAGAGAATGTCCCCATCATTATCTTTGGGAAGTATCATGATCATCCAATAAAAGGGTTTCAATTTCTTCAAATTAATGATTTGAACACATGGATTTAACAATTGTAGAGTTGATCATTCAGACCTTTCAATTCATAGATGTGGATTTTAGACCTATGAAAAGGGATATTCCTGATACCCACAAAGAAAAAGAAAAGTGACCTGGATAAAAAGAGAAGTGACTTGGACAAAAATAAAAGAAGTGGCTTATACAAATCTTCTTTATTAGATAGCCTCAAACAATCAATAATATTAGTGTATAATCGATTGAACACTACATGCACTACTTGAAAAGGACTTTTCTTTTCAAAAATGAAATGTTCCAAATGTTCACGGAAATTTTTGCTCCCATTGCACCATTTGTATCTTTATGTATCAGGATCATGATTCATGGATCTCTCAGTTCGAGAAATAACAAGATCAAACCATTTCTTCTAACTCTTTTTCAAATTTGATAAATGTTGGTTGATTGTATATTTCATTATAGTTATATGATTGAGTATCATTTCTCGATCCCTTTGAATTCCATATTCAATTGTATCGGATCTATTCTTTAAAAGAATCGATTGATCAATTCATATGTACCCTAGGGATGATCTATATGAAGAATATAAGCTAGATGAAGAAGAACTATGATGTAGAAGATCATAACATAAGTGATTGGCATATTTGGATTCTATACGCTCATGTGGTACTTCATCATACGATTCATATAAGATCCATCTTTAGATATCATCATATACATCTAGAAAGTTGCAAAAGAAGCTTGTATAGTTTGGGAAGGGGTTTTGATTAGTAAAAAAAAAAGAATCTACTTCAATCGATATTCCCTTAGGCACGACCATACATAACATAGAAATCACACATGGAAAGGGTGGTGCTATATTGGATTTGAATCGATTTGGATCAATCTATATTGATTGACTATCTTCATTATGTTGTTGCGTAAATACCACTATTTTAGTTTGTGATCTTCCAACTCATTCTTAGTAGATAATCAATTTTTTTCGATCCTTTGAGAAAAATATTCATTTTCCTCATAAAAAAGGTAGAACCAATAAAGATTTTTTTGATTCATCTCAGGTTGAATAGCTCATTCAAGAATTTTTGATCCAACCCATAGAATCAATAGAAAAGGCAAAATTACAAAACATTCATTATTGATAGAGTGAATAGATCTGTCATTTATGGGAATCTCTCTTCTTATTCAAAATAATCATGGTGTAACACATATCCCCCTTTGTTCTAGTCATGGAATAGATGATAATTAAAAATGGATTTTTTATTCAAGAATAAAATATTATTGGAGCTATCCATATCCTGTTCATCATTTAGAACCAGATCCAGGATGTGATATGGTTCCGAAGGATGAATTGATTTGTTCTCCATAGCCATGAGATGATCATCATAGGGTGATCCTTTTGTCAATGGATGTTCCTATTACACTCATAGTCTCTGAAGGATGAGAACCAACTATGTAGCATCTACATTGATAATTCAAGTATTGTATACATCATTAGCCTGATCCTTTGTAGAACTACTCGTAATAACAAACTTGCAAAAGAGATATGTTTATCATAAAGAGATTCATTGTTCTGACTATTCACCTTAATTGTTATTTGAACAAAAGGATCATAATAAACTTTTGGTCAAAGTGATGTCTTGGTCTGAGTGGGGATATCATTTCTCTTTTGCATGTCTATGGAGTTTTGAAAAGTCCAAACATTTCATAGATAGATATAGAAGTATGAATTTATCGAATGAACCACACTCCTTTGTATACATAAGGAGTCCATTAATGAAAAGGGGTTGGGGAAAGATTGAACCTAGTTCCTATAGTGATGGATATAAGCACAATTGATATTCTTGGAGAGTTATACATTTGTGTATTGATAAGACCATTCACTATTTCTTGAAGCTCGCTCTCCCCCCTAGATAAACCATGTAGCCAATATAAACCATGAACCAGAATAGATGAGCTTGCCCCACCCATGAGTAAATATTTCATAGTAGCCTCATTAGACTATACATCTCTCTTAGTATATCCAAATAATAGGTAAGGCATAAACAAATATTTTAGAGATACAAAGATAGTTATTAATCATTATCACCACTTAAAACATTCCTCCTAGAGTGTTAATACAAATAACAAAAACTTTATTATAGCCATTTATGTACATTCAATGTACTCTAGAATAGGGAATACATAGAGTTGAACAAAGTAAAATAAGAAATTGAAAGATTTCATTGAAATTGTTCGTTTGGAAATTTCTGAAAAGCTAATTATAAGTTCTTCTCTCCATTAGAAAAAATGCGTTATGCTCATTACTAAACTTGTTGAAGAGATGAAATAAAACCAAGGTCTATCCTTTTGATTAGAGGTTGAATCAATCATCAGAAGAAGAATTAGGCCAAAAATTAGGATACATTCTTGGAAAATGAAGCTTCCATGGAAGAGAAGAAAATGAAACGCTTTCATAAAAATTCTTGTATAATCTAAGAATGAAGTTTTTATTTTGTATATGCAAGATCACGAATTAGTAACTGCATCCAATCTACAAAATTTCCCAATTATTTTGAACTTTCTATTTGTGGAATGGGATATTTTTGGAATCCCCATGAAAAGGATCAAACCTTATTCCATGATATTTTCATAATATTCCTCTTTCTTTTTCTTAAGAAAGCCTCCAAGAAGGCTTAGTTGATCCATGATTTATGTTTCATCTTTCTTTTACTTTTTATTTGTTTTGAGAAAGATCTCGATCAATTCTTCTTTTTTCTTTTTGTATTGATTCTTTTTGATTGAGATGTATGGATCCATGGATCTATGTGTCTATATAGATCTTATTCATTGATTAACAAAAATGCACAAAAGCTCTATTTTCCTCTGCCATTCTATGAGTCTCTTCCTTTTTGTGTATGGCATTGCCACTACCTTTGGCAGCTTCTAATAATTCAGAACTTAATCAAAAAGCCATATTTTGACCCGGACACTTTTAGGATGCCCCTAATAATAAACTAATTTCAAGTGCTTTTCCTTGTGTAGATCATATTTCAATAGGAACTTGATGAGTCAATCCGCCTACACGTCTTACTTTTACTACTATATTTGGAGTTACTCCATGTATTTCTTGATGTAAAATAGATAGTGGATTTGTTTCTGTCTTTTGTTGAATCTTTTCACGGCTCAATAGATAATTTGATAAGCTAATGATTTTTTTTTGTGTTTCAGAATATAGTAAACCAACATGTTAACTAATTGATTATGATAAATTGGATCAGATTTTGTAGTTTTTTCTTATACAGTACCTCGATGTGACATGAGCATGAAAGAGGTTCAATATTCAATTTTATTTTAATAAGGGCTAAAAATGAATCACTTATTTTGGCTTTTTGACCCCATATTATAGCGTAGATTTCAAAAGATATGAAAAATCTCCCTCCAAGCCGCATATATGACTTTCATCAGTCTTTCCACGAATTTCATATGTATCTATGAGATCAAGTATGGAATTTTGTTTACTCAATTTTACTTTAAACTAAGTATCTGTTTCCCTTCTTTTCCTGCTAGGATTGGAAATCTTGTATTTTACATATCCATATGATCGAGTCCTTGGGTTTTTGAAATAGTGTAATGGAAAAAGAAGTGCTTTGAATCATTGCTATTGGACCTAGACCTGTTCTAAAAAAGTCGAGGTATTTAGAATTATTTGTTAACACAGACAAAGGAAAGGAAAACCTCTGAAATTATTCCAATATTGGACCTTGGACATATAGTAGTTCTGAATCGAATCTCTTTAGAAAGAAGATCTTATGTCTCATGGTAGCATGCTCTAGTCCCCTACCAAAACTTTTGTTATTTGGTTAGCCATACACTTCATATGTTTCTAGTGATTCACATGACATCATCAAATGATACAAGTCTTGGATAATAATCTACAATGCACTAGAACATGTTGGTGATCCTTTACTCTGACATGTAGGGTTCCTCGAACAATGTGACATCTCACACCGGGTAAATCCTTAACCCTTCCTCCTCTTACTAATACTACAGAATGTTCTTGTGAACTATGGCCAATACCAAGTATATAAGCACTGATTTCAAATCCAGAGGAACTACTGAACTCAATCACCTGCTATCGTTACTCAACAGTTTTCTGTTGAGGTCTATCCCATAGAGGTACTCCAATTAGATCAGTGATTGATTTCTAGGTTTCATCATAAACCTAATTGGTTACTTCCAATTATGTAAATCAATAGTTCAAACCACAGTCAAAGGTATGGCATTTCCCATTGATATAGGAACTTCTATACCAAAAATAATGGTATCTCCAATTATAGCCCCTATGGGATGTAAAATATATCTCTTCTCACCATTTCCATAGTGTATGTGACAAATGTAAGCATTTCAATTTGGGTCATATTTTATGGTTACGATTCTACCAGATATCCCTTTTTCATTCCATTGAAAGTCAATTTTATGGTATAGATGCTTATGACCTCCCCCTCTATGCCCTGCGGTAATGATCCCTCTAGCATTATGACCTTTACCACAATGATGTTGTCCATAAACCAAATTATTTCATGGATTGGATTTCACTTGACTATCTAAGGCTCCATTGCATGTGCTCGGGGTAAATGTTTTGTATAATTGTATTGCTGTGTTATTAATTCTTTTTCCTTAAGTTCTTTTCTCTATAAGAGGTGGAATAGAATAACCCAGTTGAAGGGTAATGATCATACATCTATAATGCATTGTATGTCCCATAATAGGTCCCATCCTTTTACCCTTTCTCGAGAGTCGATGACTATTCATAGCTCTTACCTTGACACCAAAGAAGAGTTCGACCCAATACTTTTTTTCTATCCTAGTTGATCTTGATTTGATTAAAAAATAGGATTTGGTCTTTTAATTAGATAATTCTAGTATATATATCATTACAATACAAATATAAGAAGAAAGGTTACCCCCCTTGTCGAGGGGGGTCCACAAAAATAAGCAATAACAATAACAACAACAACAACAACAACAACAACAACAACAAGCTTTTATCCCACTAAGTGGGGTCAGCTACATGAATCTTTCACCTCCATTGTGTCATATTATGTGTCATATTCTCATTTAATTTAAGTATACTAATGTAATTTTTTATACATCTTAACCAAGTCTTTTTAGGTCTACCTCAACCTTTCTCAACATAAGGCAAATCTAATGCATCTACTCTCTTAATCGGGTCATTAGACGACCAATGCTTTTTGTGGCCAAACCATCTAAGGAGACTCTCTCTAATCTTATCTACCACTAGAGCTACTCCAACTTTTCCCAAACATACTCATTTCACATTTTATCTCTAAGAGTAAAGCCACTCATCCACCAAGCATCCTCATCTCACAATTAACTTAGTCTTATGCTTCTCTTTTATTGGCCAACATTTGCACCATAAGTCATTACAGTCTTACCATCATCTCATAAAATTTTCACTTATGTTTAAGTGGAAATTTTCTATCACACAAAGGCCGGATGCATTCCTCCACTTTAACCATCCAACTTGAATTCTACTAATAACATTTTCATCTATTTCACCATCATTTTGAACAATAGAGCCTAAATATTTTAATCTCACTCTTATTAATAACTTGTTCACCTAATGTCACAACACTACCAATAACACTTCTACAACTAAAATTATTCTCCATATATTCAGTTTTAGATCTACCTAAATGAAAACATTTAGACTTTAATGTTGATCACCATAATTCAAGTTTCTCTTGGACTCCCTCTCTAGTCTTATCAACAAGAAGAATGCCATTAGCAAAAAGCATACACCAAGGTACATCTTCCTGTAAATGATTAGTAAGAACATCCATAACTAAAGCAAAAGATAAGGGCTTACATTGATCCTTGATGTAATCCAATTGAAATGGGAAAATATTTTATCAATCCTCCTTGTGTTTGGAAACAAGTAACAGCTCTAGTATACATATCCTTAATGACTTGAATATAACCAATATTAACTTTACTATGTTCTAGAACTCTCCAAAGAACATCTCTTGAAACTTTATCATAGCTTTCTCTAAATCAATAAACATCATACGTAAATCCTCTTTACTTTCTCTATACTTCTCCATCAAACCTCTTAATAAATGTATAGCATCCATAGTAGATCTACCTGGCATGAAACCAAATTGATTGTGAGAAACTTCTGTATCACATCGTAACCTATGCACAATTACTCTCTCCCATAATTTTAATGTATAACACATTGACTTAATTTCTCTATAATTTGCACACTCTTGTGCATCACCTTTACTCTTAAAAATAGGAACCAACAAACTCTTTCTCTAGTCATCTAGCATCTTTTTAGTCTTTAATATAACATTAAAAAGATTTGTAAGCTATGAAATTCCCTGATCTCCTAAACATTTTCACACTTCTATTGGAATATCATCAGGTCCTACTACTTTTTTACATTTCATTTTCTTTAAACCTTCTCTAACTTCAGATTTACTAATACGATGATAAAATAAAATTCTCTATTTTTGTTCAAGGTATTAAGGTTGCTAAAATCAATCATAAATTTTGATCCTTCATTGAAAAGTCTATCAAAATTTCTCAAAGAATTTGCTAAAATCAATCTTTTTGTCCAAGTCACTTCTCTTTTTCTTTGTAAGTATCGGGAATATGCCCATTCATAGGTCCGAGATCTACATCTATGAATTTAAAGGTCTGAATGATCAACTCTATAATCAATTGTTAAAATCCATAGGTGTTCAAATCATTCATTTAAAGAAATTGAAACCCTTCTTATTGGATGATAATGATACTTACTAAAGACCAAAATTCTTGATCAATGGATGAACAATATTACCATATTTGTTCAAAAAGATACCAAAGCAGGAAATCCTTTGATAACACGGATTCATATTTCTCAATGATATCCCATGATCGACACAATTGGCTGAATCCCATGAAACCATTTCATAGAAGTTCTTTGATATCTTCATTTATTAAAGCAAATCAACTTTGATTCTTGAATTATCCACATCAATTATAGTTCTATTATAACAAAAGATTTCCCTTTGATGTGGAAAAGACTCATATCAATAAGTATGATCTTACATATGGACAATTCCTCAATATCTTGTCCATTCGCAACAAAATCTTTTCTTTGTGCGTGGGTAAAAAAAATATCTCTTTTTGGAGAGAGAGACTATTTCACCAATCGAGTCTCAGGTAATGACATCTTCATACCTAATGATTTCCCACAAAGTGGTGATGAAATGTACAACTTGTACAAATCATACAAATCTTTCCATTTTCCAATTCGATCTGATCCATTCGTTCGTGGAGCTATTTACTCGATCACAGACTTTTCTTCAACACCTCTAACAGAGGAACAAATAGTCAATTTGGAAAAACTTTTTTTCAGCCTCTTTCAGATATGAATCTATTAGATTTAGAAGAAAATAACTTGCATCAGTATCTCAATTTCAATTCATACATGGGTTTGATTCACACTCCATGTTCTGAGAAGTATTTACCATTCAAAAAGAGGAAAAAAATTTAGTCTTTGTCTAAAAAAAATGTGTTGAAAAAGGGCATGTATAGAACCTTTCAACGAGATAGTGCCTCAAAGTGGAATCTATTCCAAACATATATGCCATGTTCCTTACTTCGATAGGGTGCAAATATCTCAACTTCACCCTTTTAGATACTCTTTCAGACCCATTGCCAATACTGAGTAGTAGTCAAAAAATTTTATCCATTTTCATGATATGATGCATGGATCAGATATATCATGGCCAATTCCTCAGAAGATTCTTCCACAATGGACTCTGATAAGTGAGTTTTTGAGTCAATGTTTACAGAATCTTCTTCTATCTGATGAAATTATTCATCAAAATAATGAGTCACCCGTTCCATTGATACAGACACATCTGAGATCAACAAATGCTTGGTAGTTCCTCTATTCCATCTTTTTCCTTCTTCTTATTGCTGGATATCTCATTCGTATACATCTTCTCTTTATTTCTCGAGCCTCTAGTGAGTTACGCATAGAAAAGATCGCTGATGAAAATGATGGAATCTCAACTTTTGGATAGGTATCCTACATCTGAAATGAATCCTTTCGGTTAAAGAATCTCTTTCTACTTGTTCAAACAATTAGGAGATTCTAAGAAAGTGCTCGCATCCGGTGGCAACATGCTATTGGGTGGTGGTCCCGCTTATGGGGTCAAATCAATCCATTCTAAGAAGAAATATTGGAAGATCAATCTCATCGATCTCATACCAAATTACATCAATCGAATCATTTTTTTTTGAGAAATATGACATTTAAGTCATACAAGTAAAGAGATCTATTCATTGATAAGATAAAGAAAAATGTGAATGGTGATTGGATTAATGAGAAAATATAATTCTTGGGTCATGAATAGTGATTTGATTGATGATGATGAAGAAAGAGAATTCTTGGTTCAGCCTCCACCTTAATGACAAAAAAAAAGTGATCAAATCCTATTGAGTTTGAGTGATCATCATTAACAAAGAATGACTCTAGTTATCAAATGATTGAACGGGATCAATTTGTACGATACTTAGTTGACATTCATCAAAAGGATCTAATGAATTATGAGTTCAATAGATCCTGTTTAGCAGAAAGATAGACATTCCTTGCTCATTATCAGATAATCACTTATTCACAAACCTCATGTGGGGTGATAGTTTTCATTCCCCTTCCCCATCTCCTCATGGAAAACCCTTTTCGCACCGCTTAACCCTATCCCCTTCTAGAGGTATTTTAGTGATTGGTTCTATAGCAAATGGTCGATCCTATTTGGTCAAATACCTAGCGATAAAATCCTATGTTCCTTTCATTATGGTATTTCCGAACAAGTTCCTGGATGACAAGCCAAAAGGTTATCTTCCAATTTTATCTCCTTGCATAATATTGATTCCAAACATTCATGATCTGCATGTGTATAAGTCAAATTACTTATCCCTCAGTCTGTTAGAGAACTTTCTCTCCAGTGATTGTGACAGATGTTCCACTGGAAAGATTCTTGTTATTGCTTGGACTCATATTCCCCAAAAAGTGTATCCCACTCTAATACAATAAATTCAATACATGCATTAAGATACAAAGGCTTCTTCTTCCAAAACAATGAAAGCACTTTTCATTCTTTCATATACTAGGGATTTAACTTGGAAAAGAAGATGTTCCATAATAACAAATTCGGGTCCATAACCATGGGTTCCAATGCGCGAGATCTTGTAGCACTTATCAATGAGGCCCTATCAATTAGTATTACATAGAAGAAATCTATTATAGAAATTGGTATAATTAGATCAGCTCCTCATAGACAAACTTGGGATATTTGATCCTGGATAAGATCGGTTCAGGATCATGGGATCTTTTTCTATCAGATAGGAAAAGCTGTTACACAAAATGTACTTCTAAGTAAATTCCCCATAGATCCTATATTTATCTATATGAAGAAGAAATCATGAATGGTTGGGGATTCTTATTTATTCAAATGGTACTTCAAACTTGGAACGAGAATGAAGAAATTCACTATACTTCTTTATCTTTTGATTTTTTTTGCCGGATTGGGCGCTCAAGATCTTTGGTCTTCATCCAGACATGATGAAAAAAATTGGATCACTTCTTATGGATTCATTGAGAATGATTATGATCTAGTTCATGGCCTATTACTATTATTATTATTAGAAGTAAAAGGCGCTCTGGCTCTGGTGGGATCCTCACAGACAGAAAAATATTGCAGTCCATTTTATAATAATCGAGTTACATTACTTCTTCGATCCAAACCAAGGAATCAGTTAGATACGATGCAAAATGGATCTTGTTCTATCATTGATTAGAGATTTCTATAAAAAAATATTAATCGTTTTTGAAGAACGGGAAGGGGCCCTCGAGCCGCAGAGATAGGGGAGGATTTCTTCAATCACATAGTTTGGGCTCCTAGAATATGGCACCTTTTTGGAAATCTATTTGATTGTATCAAAAGGCCCACTGAATTGGGATTTCCCTATTAGACTGGGTCATTTCGGGGCAAATGGATCATTTATCATAAAGAGGATGAGCTTCAAGAGAATGATTCAGAGTTCTTGCATAGTGGAACCATGCAATACCAGACAAGAGATAGATCTTCCAAAGAACAAGGCTTTTTTTGACCAAGCCAATTCATTTAGGACCCCATCCATTATTTTCCTATTATAAGATCAGCCCTCTATCTCTCGTTTTCCGCCAAGAATTCTTTGCAAATGAAGAGATGTCAAAGGGGCATATTGCTTCCCAAACAAATCTGCCTACATATATATAAATGCTGGTTCATCAAGAATATGCAAGTAAAGCACTTTGAATTGTTGATTCATCGCCAGAGATGGTTTAGAACTAATAGTTCATTATCTAATGGATCTTTTCATTTTAATACTCTATCTAAGAGTTATCAGTATTTATCAAATCTGTTCCAATCTAACGGAATGCTATTGGATCAAATGATAAAGACATTATTGAGAAAGAGATGGATTTTTCTATATGAAATGAAACATTTGATTCATGTAACAGAGAAAGATTCCCCATCCCTTAGCCGTAAAGATATGTGCCCATGAAAAGGGGATTAAGTGGAGCAAAATTGGCCGGATGGTAGAGTCATGGAAACACTTGTTTCTTCCATCTTTTTGGCCTTAGCTCCATGGAAGAATTGAAATCTTAGATCACTATGTGTGGATGATATGAACTACCTAAACAAGAATTCTTGAACTGTGAAAGAGATTACTCACTTCATCAAACAATTTCTAATGAAAGCATGTAAATACATCAAAAAAATATGCATGTTCATTGAAATGGTTGTTGCTATTTGCTCTAATTATAAACCATACTAAAGAAGATAGATAGACCTTTCTCTTCATCTCAAGTCAATGGATCTCCTCAATTGGAAGATCTCCCATATGGATATTATAAATTCCAGTTGACCGAGCCTACTTCTAATTGCTTTGTTCCGAAGCAAAGATATGCATGGGGGTGGGTTCATCCTATTCAGATATTCACAACTAAGAGGTACAATCCTCTTTTGGATAGGCCCTAAAATGAGAAGGAAGGCTGGAATGCCAACAAATGTATGTTTGTTCTCTAATTAAGCCAACCCGATAGTACCCATTTTTGAGAACGTCCAATGCCAAAGTCACTGAATGGGTAAGTTGCCAATACCTAATGTAATGTACTTTATTTGCTGGGTTACGAGTACTGGTGGATATTTTAACAGAGGTTTCTATTAATCTACCTTGTGTGATTCATGTTGAATCCTATACTGAGGGGGTGCACGCAGGGTGGATGATTTCCAAACTGACTCCTATGAAGAAGATCGCTAAGATTTTGTGATTCGCTGTCGATTCAATAGCTCAAACTTGAATCGTGAGGATCACTAGAATAATTCATATCAACAGATAAGATACTCATCAATATTGATTAGATCTGAAATCTATTATGGAATTGCTCATTAAATGAGCATTCTCAATATTATTCTTTGAAGAGGACTCGAACCTCCACGCTCTTTAGCATAAGATTTTGAATCTCATGTGTCAACCATTTCACCATCAAGGCATCTTGAAAGTGAATCATATTCCATGAATATGATATCTATCTAGTGTGATTAATGGAATATATGATAAAGGTGGAGTGTTGGAGTATTTCTATCAATCGGTCATGTCATATAGGCCCAAGTTAGACATCAGATTGCTATGATTGGAATTATCAGGGGGATACCTTCTATATAACAAAAAGATGTAAAATCAAACCTCTTCTCAATTCAAGAGAAGCCCAAAGAAGTGAATAGGTACCCAAATAATGATAGATATGTCAAAAGTAGGTCCGATTATGCTTATTCCTAATCATAAATATAATGTAACGACGTAGGGATCCATATGTAAATAGAGTATATATTTACATATGCTTGAATCACACCTTCATAAGAAGAATGTACATAAACCTATTCTAGCATGGTCAGTCTAGAATGAACTTATAATTTGATGATCGAGTCAATTCCATGATTATAAGTTTATAACTCCAGCCCATTTCCATTTTGGATGGAAAAGAATTCTTTTATTCCAGTTAGTAAAGGGATCTTGAACTAAAAAAATAGACCTAAAAGCTAAAAGAGGGTATCCTGAGTAATTGCAAGAATTAGGTTCCTTAATATTCCTGGTATAGTAGATGCTATCACACATACAGTCATACTCAATTAGATGGAATTGTTTGATCTTAAGGGAGATCTTCTATAATTTCGCACGTGAGGGGTTATTGATTGGTTTCTCTTAGTCATTAATAATTTGCTTATTTTTAGATAATAGTAGATAAAAACAATGCTCATAAAGAGTCCTATTGAAACTAAGAAATATAGGCCTACCTGCCATCCACACAAGAATAGATAGAGTTTTCTGAAAAAACCTACCAGTGGAGGAAGACCCCCTAGGGATAAGAGACATAGGGCTAAAGAGAGAGCCAAAAAAGGATCTTTTGTGTATAATCTTGCATAATCTTGAATGTTATCAGTTCCAGTACATAGACCAAATGATACAATGCAAGCAAAAGTTTCTAGATTCATGGAGATATAGAATAACATATAAGTTATCATGCTTGCATATCCATCATTTGAGTCTTTGACAGTTATTCCAATAATTACATACGATTTGGTGATGGATGAATATGCAAGCATACATTTTACTTGTTTGAGTAAGATCAATGAGATTCCCTAATATCATGCTAAGAATAGCTAGTATTTCCAAAAGAAGATGTCATTCGGTTGATGAGAAAAAAAAGGAATATCAAAATTAGGTATGGCTAAAGGCCGACTACTTTCAAAATAAAGAAAAGAAACTACGGAGTGGGAGAGTCAAAGTCAAAAGGGGATTCCTCACTTCTTTCTTTCATTGAAAACCGTGCAGGAGACTTTCACCTCATGACACAGTTATAAAAGAAAGAAGTAGTTCTTCTTTCTTTTTTGGTTTCATCAAATTTTATCATGAACTTGTATAGTTCACACTCTTTGGCTCTACCCATTCATTTTTCGGTTAGAATTCTTTTTTCAATTCAAATTATAAAGTAATAATACATTTCACAACAAAACTATCCATACAGTTAAGACATTTAATTCTGAAAGTTGGCTAGGTAGCTGACCCTATTAGTCCATTTTTCAAGAAAAGGAATAGGAGCATAACCTTTTTCCTCTACTTAATGGATAACTATTTGCTACCAATGTAGAATTCTTTCTCATCTCAAATGGAGTGATTGGATTTACACCAATAGAAACCATAAATTCATAACATGATTAAGTAGATTATAGATCTTCACTTTTAGATACTAGTCAATTAAAAGGCCATCTTTCACTATATCTATCCTAATTTATTGGTAGTGGTCATTGATCGTAAAAACCTTTACATTTTTCAAACTCATGATCTGAGCAGTCACACATACACCCTGGTACATGTTCCTTGATGCTGAGGACATCGTCAAAGAGCGGTGATTTTGTGACATTTCTTATTGGCTATCGGAATTTCTAATAAGATGTTTAATGGTTGGCATGGCGTGTCTATAGAATCTCATTCTAGATAGAATAGATTGGGTTAATTTAAATCGATCTTAACCTGATGGTTGATGATTATGAATGATTTCTATTCACATGGAAAATTCCAACTTTTAAAAGGAATTTGTATATTTATATGGAATCCCCAGTATTATCATTTTTGATCGCTACAAGATCAACGATGCCATGGGAATGGGCTTCTATTGCTGACATAAAATATCCCTTTAAATATCTTTGGATATAACCCATAAAGGGTTTCCCATTCTTTGTACATAAACTTTTGTGAGAGTTTCTCGATGCTTCAATAGTTCTTCTACTTCTAGAATAAATTCCTCTGCTTGTGCCTCGTAAAAAGAACTAGTAGGTTGGTCAATCATAAGCCTGATGATATTGATATAAGATCATGAATGGTTCTTCTGTCTATATATTGTACAATTGGGTTAAAGTATTAAAGTAAGGGGGAATCAAAAGAATAATAAAAAATATAATTAAACAACAGCACGGGCATCTTTTGTACATTGCGTATGGCTCTGCAATGGAATTTATTTTTTTGATAGAAGCTATTCTATCGAAAAGAATAAATAGAACCTATCCGATCCAAATCATTAAATGATCCATTTACCACCCTTCCTTTCATAGTAATTAAAAAGATACTATGATGGTTTTGTTGCTTTATATATTTATCGTCGCGGTTTAGTAATCCCAAAGTTTTTTTTGATAGAATCCAAGAAGGATCAAATAATTTTTTCCATTTTTTTTTTAACTCTTTCTCTCATAACATAAAAATAAGAAAGAGACTTCTGGTTTGGAAGAATAATGGTTTGTGTCGCTGAAATTAACTCTTGCTTGACACATAAAATCAAATTGGGAATAACCCTTCTTTCATACTACTATCTCGATACAAAATCTCATGTTTGAAAAAACAATAAAGGTTTGTTTATATTGAACTCGAATTGCCATGCTATTATTACTAATTCTTTATTTGATTCATATTTGATACAATGAAGGCATAGTATTCTTTTTTTATTCTAAAATAAAAGAAACTCATTAGTGCCCAGCGTGAGGGAATGTTAGACATTTGGTAATTTCTCCTCACCGTAATGAAAGATACCATTGAAGCGGAAAATCCCATACATATTGTATGTAAATCCGGTGACACAAATTGTGTAGTATCATAAATGGCTATTCCTGGTATTACCCATCCGTTTGGAGAATTTATAAATAAATAAAGATCCCTAGTATCATCTTCTATTTGAGATATATCATGAGACCAACAAGTTTATTCGAGATCTCGCTATCAACCTCTTGGCCTAAAAAAAGCAATCTTTCTCGATGAAGTCTGTTGATTAGGAAAAATTGTATCCTGAGTAACCATACATGTAGCTTTGGATGCATACAGGGAATTGTGAAAAAAAATCAATGATTCCAATTATTTCTTTTTTTTTTAACATGAGTTTTGCTTTCCTTCCCTTCCCTTTATTCTATAATGTAGAAAATAAAAAGAATTTAATGAAATTATTGAACTAACCTTTCATTGATGTATTATTTCATCAAAATTCAAATTATGATGTCATTTTCTTATTCCTGAATGGGCCCTTTCAATTATTTTAATTTCTTATTCAACTCCAGGGGAAGATTTGCCCGAATTCTATTTGAGCATATATGTCAAATGATTCTAGTACCACTTCTTTTTTTTTCAATTTTTCATACCTTTCCCAAAAATATTTGATGTATTCATCATACTACTCCATTGTTTAAGATTATCCCTATAGTAAGTCTAATAATAGTATGATATACAAGAATCTTGTAATTATTATATATTCTACAAAATATATTCTCTTATAGTAAGTTATATTCTATTTCATTAATAATGAATTTAATAAATTATTAAGAATTTAATGAAATTTCTATATTTTTTATATTCTTTATTTCAAAATTACTACATTTACATTCTCATTCTAGTACTTTTACTCTTACCATTTACAATTTGGTATTCTTTGAACGGAGCCTTGATACTTTCTTTTATCTGTCCAAGTAAGCCATCAATTATCTTAATTAATAATATTGATCCCCAATTAGGAATTATTGTGCTTCACGCTATGAATTATTGATGGTCCAATAAATGAATATATATTTATTGGATTGGGTGAAATAGAGAATAGTCGATCGAGGGAGATAACAGAGAAATACCATATGACCAATCTATCTGACAAGTCATACTATACGTCAACCCAAGCTGCATCTTCTACTCCACCACTCCGAAAAGGTACTTTTGGAACACGAAGGGGCATTAAGATAAAGAAAAAAATGAAGTACTATATTTTACTTTAATATGGAAATGTAATAATGGTTTTATTATCTTCATTATTTTTTCTCTTTCTTTTTTATTCTTATATTCTATTTTTATATCTTTTAATCTTCTTTCTATTTAGAATTTTATTTAGATTCTATAAAATAGAACTTAATATTCTTATCTTGCTAGACTTATAGTATATATAAGTATATATATATAAGATTGGAAGGTTCATAGAGGAATACATAATGATTAAAGAAAGATTGTAATGAAGGGGATCGATTGGATCAACCATTGTTGGAATGGTTTTGAATTCTAAAAAAGTATCTATACATATTTTCCCTAAAAATCAACCCATTGTGTATTGGTACTTATTGGGTACATAATAAGATTTGTTTCTTTTTGTTCTTCTGAATATAAAGAAATAAAAAAAATTCTATTTCAATAAAAATAAAAAGAAGGGAATACAAATAAATATTAATCCTTTCCTTTAATAAATCTACCAAACAGGTGAAATACACGGTCTAGTCTTTTCCAATGCGATAAAGTTACATAATGTCTTTTTTTTTCAGAAAGAAGTATTTACATGGGTTTTCCTTGGTATTGTGTTCATACCATTGTATTGAATGATCCCGGTCGATTACTTTGTCCATATAATGCATAGTGGTTGGGTCGATGGCTCTATATGAATTAGTAGTTTTTGATCCCTCTAACCCTATTCTTGATCCAATGTGGTGACAAGGCATGTTCGTTATACCCTCCATGACTTGTTTAGGAATAACCAATTGGGGTTGGGGGTTGGAATATATCGGGAGGAACAATAATGAATCGGGCATTTGGAGTTATGAAGGTAGGAGCACATATTTTGTTTTTGGCTTGTAGTTCTTGTCAGCTATCTGGCATTGGGTGTATTGGGACCTAGAAATATTCTGTGATGAATATACAGGAAAACCTTCTTTGAATTTGCCCAAGATCTTTGCAATTCATTTATTTCTCTCAAGAGTTGCTTGCTTTGGCTTTGGTGCATTTCATGTAACAGTATTATATGGTCCTGGTATATGAGTGTCTGATCCTTACGGACTAATGGGAAAAGTACAATCTATAAATCCAGCGTGGGGTGCGGAAGGTTTTGATCCTTTTGTTTCGGGGGAAATAGCTTCTCATACTATTGCAGTAGGTACATTGGGCATATTAGCGGGTCTACTCCATCTTAGTGTCCGTCTGCCTCAACATTTATACAATTGATTACACATGGGTAATATTGAAACTATGCTTTCTTGTAGTTTTGCTGCTATTATTTTTTTGCATCTTTCGTAGTTGTTGGAACTATGTGATATGGTTCAGTAACTACTCCAATCGAATTATTTGGTCCCACTCAAAATCTGTGGGATCAAGGGTACTTCCAACAAGAAATATATCGAAGAGTTGACTAGAAAATTTGAGCTTATCGGAAGCTTGGTCTAAAATTCCCAAAAGTTTAGCTTTTTATGATTATATTGGTAATAATTTGGTGAAAGGGGATTAGAGTGCTCAATGGATAATGGGGATGGAATAGTTGGGTGGTTGGGGCACCCCATATTTAGAGATAAAGAAGGCGTGAACTCTTTGTACATCATATGCCTACCTTTTTTTGAACCATTTTGATAGTTTTGGTAGATGGAGATTATGAGGGTCGATGTTCCTTTAAGAAGGCTAGAATCCAAGTATAGTGTTGAACAAGTAGGGTAACTATTGAATTCTATGGTGGAGAACTCAATGGAGTCATTTATAGTGATCTGCTACTCTGAAAAATATGCGTGTGCCCAATTAGGTGAGATTTTGAATTAGACCGGCTACTTTGAAATATGGTGTTTTTGTAGTCAGGGGTTGGTTCACTTTTGGGCATGCTACGTTTGCATTGCTTTTCTTTTAACACATTTGGCATGAACCAGTTTAGAGATGTTTTTGCCAGATTGATCTACTTGGATGCTCAAGTGGAATTTGGAGCATTCCAAAACTTGGAGATCCAACTACAAGGAGACAAGTCTTGATACAAAATTATTTTGCCATATTTTTCTTCTATTTTTCTTTTATTATAGTATATTTAGATATTTAGAGTTTATAAATATCTAAATTTTAAATATTTATTTAGATATTTCATTATATTTTATATATTTATCTTTTTTTTCTATATTTTTATGTATAAATAGAATAATAATAATATAGAAAATTTGAAATAGAATATAATCGAATAGTAATAAGATATGAATGACTATACCTATATATAAATACTATATAGATAGTAATAGTTAGTAATAGTAAATTTTAAATCTGAAATTCGAATTTCCTCAGTAAATAATCCAAAATGAATAGGTGTGGCAGCTATAATTGTAAACCACGTTTGAATCTATGGAAGCATTGATTTATATATTCCTCTTAGTTTTGACTTTAGGGATAATTTTTTTCGCAATCTTTTTTCGAGAACCACCTAAAGTTCCAACTAAAAAAATGAAATGATTTTTCATTATTTCCATTGAATTAATAAGCCCCAATATTAATATTAGAGCTCATTACTTCAACCAGTCCCCATTTTCTTCGAAGGGATCTCTTAATTTTTGAGAGGGTTGCCCAAAAGCGGTATATAAGGCATACCCAATAAAGCTTACAAGTAAACCGAATATGGAGATGGCAACTAGGGTTGTTGTTTCCATTTTTTGATAATTTCAAGATCACAAAGGATCATGATAATGTTGTTTATTTACAACTACAATAGAATACAAAGCAGATTTAAACCCATGATGAAAGAGGATTTATGGCAACAAAAACCATTGAGAGCAGTTCTAGATCTAGGCCAAGATCAACTGGCGTAGGGAGTTTATTGAAACCATTGAATTTGGTATAAGGAAAATTATCTCAAGGGTGGGGGACTACACCAATTATGGGAGTTTCAATGGCTCTATTTGCAATATTTATATATTATTTAGAAATTTATAATTCATCTTTTTGTGGATGGAATTTCAATTAATTAGTTCATAAAACTAGTAAGTCCTAGTTTTCAATCAAAATGATTCTTTTACTTTGGATTTATAGACCATTATTGTAGTTCTATCATGAAATTTATTTATTTTGATATTTTATTTCTGGAATATAAGCGTGTGACTAGTTATAATTGATCCTATTGATAATACAAAGAATGGACATGTCATCTCTATCAAGATGATTCTACCTTTATTATAGTCTCGGAGCAAACTATATAGAATAGATCAAGAAAATGAATATTTGAACTATGATTCATAACTATTATTCATACCTCACAAAAAAAATAAATGGAAATAGGGAAATAGGTCTTTTCTAAATCAAATAATTTTTCCTTCATACTTTCGAAAGAAACCTCTTTCTAGATATTTTGTTGAGTTATTACATTAATTGAAGAAGTGATGATCAAATGGATTTTACTCAGAAATCCTTAGAGTTTAGCTTTGGTTTTCTTAAATCATTATGGTTCTAGTATGAATCTAAGGTTTCAATTGATTAACAGGGTCTCAACAAGAGAATTCCTATCAAAAGAAAAAAAAGATAGGGAAGAGAAGATTCAAGAGGCATCACGATTAACATAAAGAAAGATAGATGAGCCAACTTGATATTATATTTCTTGGCATTATCATCATAAAGAAGAGATTCTGGATTTTTCTTACTTCATATCTTTGGGTCAAATCGAGTCAAGTGGCTAAGCCACAATAAGTTTGAAACTCTCTATTTCATATCCGTTGAAACCAATATTTGTGTTTCAGCTTGAGCTGTATGAGATGAAATTTTCATATACGGCTCTAAGAGGGAGAATCTTTCTTGGTTTACCTATCTCAATAAAGTATATGATTTGTTCAAGGAATGTCTCGAGATTCAAGCGATTGGAGATGATATAACTAATAAATATGTTCCTCCTCATGTCAATATATTTTATTATTTAGGGGGATTATGTTGACTTGTTTTTTAGTACAAGTAGCTATGGGTTTTGCTATGACCTTTTACTATCATCCAACTATTACAGAGGCTTTTTCCTCTGTTCAATACATAATGACTGAGGTCAACTTTTGTTGGTTAATTCGATCAGTTCATCAATGGTCAACAAGTATGATGGTATTAACGATGATCTTGCATGTATTTTGTGTGTATCTTACGGGGGGTTTTAAAAACCCATGAATTAACTTGGGTTATAAGGTAGTTCTAGCCGTATTGATAACATTTTTTTGGCGTAACTAGTGATTGCTTACCTCGAGACCAAATTGGCTATTGGGTAGTAAAAATTGTAACAGGCGTACCTGAAGCTATTCCTATAATAGGATCACCTATGGTAGAATTATTTCATGGAAGTGCTTGTGTGGGCCAGTCCACTTTGACTCATTTTTATAGGTTACATACTTTTGTATTGCCTCTTCTTACTTTCATTTTTATGTTAATGCACTTTCCAATGATACGTAGGCAAGGTATTTCAGGTCCTTTATAGAGTAGGCAGATCATAAATATTTGTAATTTATCATATCGGGGAGGAACAAGAGTCTTTTATTACTATAAATATGTATTATTGAAAAATAAAGCATGTTATTTGGATACTTCCATTCAATTATGAAGTATTTTTTATTTGATAAGAATCGAACAATTGAAGTATTTTTTCCTAAAAGGGGATGGATTATGGGAGTGTGTGACTTGAACTATTGATTGGTCCATGCAAATATATGATTTTATATGCCAAGTTGGAATTCACAACCCAACGTGTCTCCACATCCAACCATCATGTCAGTCCCTTTATGTAGCATAGGATAGGCCAGTTTTAACTTGAGGTGAATATTTTTTATGATCATACCTGAATCATGTCATAAAGGAACAAGCTCCGTAAGATCCCTAAAAAATTATCATGTCTGGTTCTTTTGGGGGATGGATCCACAAGAGTTAACCTATCCAAATAAAAAAGAAACGTGATTTGAATGCTCACGTATTAAAATTGGGCTAAAGGGATGGGGCATAATTATTATGGAGAACCTGCATGGCCCAATGATCTATTATATATTTTTCCAATAGTAGTCCTAAGAATTATTGCATGTAGTGTGGGTTTAGCAGTTCTAGAGCCATCAATGATAGGTGAACCGGTGGACCCGTTTGCAAACCCATTGGAAATATTGCAAATGGTACTTCTTTCTCATATTTCAAATACTTTTGCTGCCCAATAAATTATTGGGTGTTCTTTTAATGGTTTCAGTACCAATAGGATTTTTGATAGTACCTATTTTGGAGAATGTCAATAAATTCCAAAATCCATTTCGTCATCCAATAGCTACAATAGTATTTTTGATCGATACCGTAGCTCTTTGGTTAGGTATTGGACCAACTTTACCTACAGAGAAATCCCTCACTTTAGGTCTTTTTCAAAGTTAAATATCATGACATAGGTATCTAAGGAAGATCCTCTTCTAGATCTTCCATAGATACATCAATCTTATTATGTATCTATTCTACAAATATATGGACCATGTCGGAGATTCAAAACTTATTCTATTATTATTTTATTTCTAAATCTAAAAACTAAAAAATTTTAATGGATTTAAAATTAAAACCTTTTCTTAGGTAAATTGATTGCAAAATGCTTTTGTAGAGTTTTCAATATCTATTTTATATCCTCTATGCAAAAATATTCCATATTCATTAGATCTTCTTGACTGCAATTCAAAAGGTCTAATAATGTATATATATTGGAACTTTTGAAACAATTATAGGTCTTGGAAGACAATTCGATTGGTCAATAAAATACATGTCGTGGAATTTAATTTTTTTTTTTCTTGAGATTAGTGAATCTTGAAAGGAAAAGGGTAGATTCCATCTATTTTCATTTTCCTCTAAATTCATGTACTCTTCCTCGATGTAGAAAAGGAATCAATAAATCAATCAAATTATAAGAAGCTTCATAAAGTGCTTCTTTAGAGTTAAACTTCCATTAGTCCATATTTTAAAAGAGTATCTCTAATTTTTCATTCCCATTCCAATAAGAATGAATACTATGATTTGCATTTTGAACAGACATAAATACAATATCTATAGGATAACTTCCATCGTGAGATCAATTTATGGATTTCATATGATATCCACGACCTTTCTTGATTTCTAATTCAATACACAAATCAATTGGTTCTGTCAAGTTAGCTATATTCTGTGTCATGTCAACTATTTGTACAAAAGGTGGTGAGATAATATCTTAATGTGTTATATATTTAGGTCCCTTGATTAAATGGAGTCATCCCTAACTCCATAGAGATTACTTTTCAATACAATCTCTTTCAAATTTTTTAAAGTCTCATGCGATTATTCAATACCACTATCATAGAATATTCATTGAACATTTTGATGTTGCACATGTGATACATGTTCATTCTATTTCTCCAAGTAAAGCCCTTCACATGGCCATACCTATGGTATCGACTTGACCTTTCAAAGCGGTGAGAACAAAATGACCAAAATAAAGATGCTTGTTGTCTACTCTTGATTCAACACATTTAAACTTTAGTGTTTGAGTGGATCCTGCTACTTCTTCTCGAACCATACTATTATTTTTCTTTTATTTATAATTATTGGATCAGATCATTGAATCATTTATTTCTCTTGGAATCTCTTGAATTATTATTTCTACACACATCATTTTTAGGGGGTGACATCCATTATGCGGCATGGGTGTTACATCAGTCTGAAACTTAATAGCATCCCATTTCTTTGAATGGCTTGTTATCTGCATCTCCTCACGAGACACGGCACTTTATCATAACTTTTGCTCATTGCATACCACGATCAACTAAGAATTTTGTGCTGAAGAAACCACCCAACCTCGTACATCTGTAACAGTTACAATAGTATTGATGAAACTCACTTGAACATGAATAACTCCTTTTGGTATTCTACGTTCATTCTTTTTTGAACCAATACGTGCATTCTTACATAACCCAATTTTTCTATAGGTTTTGTCATATTTTATTAGATCATATTTAGATCATATTCATAAGAATAAAATAAAAAGAAAGAAGAATCAGAAAGATACGGGGATAGCTATTTCATATAAAAATGAATCCTTTCTTTTTACATGTACATGGGTTTTTCTTTTAAAAAGTTCTTGATTTAGAACTTGAGAAGGATTACCCTATCTCTTTATGTCTCATTAGAACAAATGACTATAATTCGCCCTCGCCTATGAATCAAATGACATGTTTCACAAATTTTATGAACAAAAGCCATTATTTTCATATTTATCATTCCTTATTTTCCTTATGAATCTATTTTTTTGGAAACAAAAATTAGTTTATTGCATTTTTAAACTTCAAATTATATCCCTACAAAAGGATGTTTCAAAGAATGATCTAATTGTTTAAATCTTTTTTGTGAAGTCTATAAATTATACGTCCCCTGGTTGAATCATAATGACTCATTTCGATTTTGACTCTTTCTTGGGTAGTATACGTATAAAACTACGTCGGATTCTCCCTAAAATATAACCTAGAATTAGATCATCATTATCTAATCAAACTTGGAAGATAGCATTGGGAAGTGATTCAGTAATTAAACCCTCATGAATCAATTTTTGTTCTTTCATTCAGTACCCCTTTAAGTATTATCTAATAGAGGAAGAGTTCTATAATTCCCTTCTCCTCTCTCTTTTACAACTAGTAAGTTCAAGAGAAAATTAGGGTACCTAAGAGAATCAATTCCTACGTGATGAAGAGTAATAATAAAAGGTTATTGTTACCTTTTATAGATTATAGATGAATTATGACTCTTTTCACATCTAGGATTTATATATACAACATATACTAAAGAGATCTTCTATTATTTCTTTTTCTTTCTATTTTCTCTATTAGATATTTCTAATTATTTATATTTCCAATCTATTTACATGTAAATAATTGAAAAATAATTGATTTTTTTATAAATATAACTTTATTTAAAGATAATCATTATTAAATAAATTCCAATAATGATAGTTCATAAATATATTTTCAAACTAAAAAATCAAAATTCCAATTAAAAAAAAATAAATCATAAAAAAAACTTGATGTTGTAAAAAATATTAATATTAAGTAATGATAGATAAACCTTTTTTTATAACCAAGA
>CM038214.1:347626430-347691313 GCA_021442155.1 Cymbidium sinense | reverse complement strand
ATCTGGATTCTACTTCTCTTGCTTCTTTTATGAATCAAGATAAGGAGGACACTCTTCAGATTTTGTTGGCAGGTGAAAGTATAGATAATTGTCTTCTTAATAAAGTTGTTTTTGCTCCTTTTTTCACTTCTGATTTTGAAATGCATACTATTTTTGATTTTCCTTTGTCTAATGTTGTGGATGATTCTGAATGCTCTTCTTTGAAATTGATAGCTTCTGTTGGTCTCCATGCCTTTCATAACAATACTGATTCATTTTTGAATGGAGATTTTTTAGAGAAAGGGCATGGTTATAAAACTGTTTACAATAAGAAAAAATGTGTTCACATTTATGCCCCTCCTTACTTGCTGAGGGTTACTCATTCAAAAGCTTCTTGGAAATAATCTCTCCTATCCTTGGGAGGTTTTTGCTTTTGGCTAGTTTTTTGTATGTTGGTTGAGCTTTGACGTGTGTTTTCTTGCTAGCTAGAGTATTGGCTTCTTGGCTAATTTTCCTCCTTCTAGCTTGGTGTTTCTAGCTTCCTGTTTGTTGGGTTTTTTTTGGGTGCCCTTTGGCACTAAACCTAAACTAAATAAAACCTAAAAAATAAAAATAGAAAACTTAAACCTAAATAAAATAAAATAAAAACCTAAACTAAAACCTAAACCTAAACCTAAACCTAACCAAAAATAAAATAAAATAAAATAAAAACTAAAAAATAAAATAAAATAAATAAAAATAAACTAAACTAAAAATAAAATAAACCTAAAATTAAAACCTAAATAAAATAAAAACTAAAGGTAAGATAAATTCAATATAAAAACTAAATAAAAACCTAAACCTAAAAAAATAAACCTAAAAAATAAACCTAAACCTAAAATAAACAAAATAAAATAAACTACAACTAAACTAAAATAAATAAAACCTAAATCAAAACCTAAAATAAACTAAACCTAAACTTAAACTAAAATAAAATAAAATAAACCCAAACCTAAACTAAAAATAAAACCAAAAATAAACTAAAATAAAAAAAAAACCTAAACCTAAAAATAAAATAAAAACCTAAACTAAACATAAAATAAAAATAAACCTAAACCTAAAAACCTAAAATAATGAACATAAACTAAAATAAATAAACCTAAAATATATTCTAAACTAAATATAAATAAAAAAATAAACCTAAATAAAATAAAAAAAAAATTAACTAAAATAAAAATAAAACTAAATAACCCACCTATGGGTTTACTTAATTTCAAACCCTAATCCCTAAACCCTACCAGAAATAAATAAATAAACCTGACCTAACCCTGACCTGCAACCCTAAACCTGACCCTGAGCCAAAACCATAAACTAACCATCACCCCAAAACCCTAAAACCTTAAACCACTCCTAAACCCTAAACCCACAAAACCCACTAAACTAAACCCTTAAAAACCCCAGGAAGACCATAAACCCTAAAGCCAAAACCTAAACAACCTGGCTAAATAAAACCTGAGATAAAATAAATAAATAAACCTAAAAAAGATAAAAATAAAATCAAATAAACTCTAAAACCTAAACATAAACTAAACCATAAAATAAAACAAATAAAAATTAAAATAAAATAAAATAAATAAAACCTAAACTAAATTAAAATAAAATAAACCTTAAAATAAAAGCCTAAATAAAATAAAAGCATAAAATAAAAAAATAAAATAAACCTAAAATAAACTAAACCTAAAATAAAATAAAATAAAACTAAATAAACACTAAACCTAAAATAAACCTAAAATAAAACTTAAACCCTAAACTCCCAAATCTAAAATAAATAAAATAAGATAAACCTAAAATAAAAACTAAAATAAAATAACCTAAACTAATCCTAAAAACTAAACTTAAACCCTAAACTAAATAAAATAAAATAAATTAAAAATAAACCTTCAAAACTAAAAATAAAACCTAAAATAAACTAAAATAAAACCTAAGACTAAACCTAAAAATAAAGTAAAATAAAAAGCCTAAACTAAAATAAATAAACACAAAATAAATAAACAAAACTAAATGAAAATATAATATAAACCTAAATAATAATAAAAAATAAAATAACCTAAAATAAATAAAAAATAAACTAAATAAATTAATTAAACCTAAACCTACTAGTTTACTTAGTTTAAAAAAAAAACCCTAAACCGTAATCCCTAAATAATAAACCCTAAACTACAACCCCAAACTACTGCCCTAAACCCTAAACTAACCACAACCCCATCCTAAACCTAAAACTAAACCCTAAACCCTAAACTAAACCACAAATGCTAAACCTAAACTAATCATAAAACAAACCCTAAACCCTAAAACCTAAACCCTGGTTTAAACTAAACCATAAACAAATACCAGGCAAAAAACACAACCTAAAATACTAAAACCTAAACCACAAACCAAACCTGAGCAAAACCCTAAAACCAAAAAACCTAAAGTAAATAAAAACTAATAATAAAATAAATAAACAAATCTAAACAATAATAAAATAAAATAAACAAAATAAAATAAAAACCTCAACTAAAAATAAAATAAAAATAAAATAAAATAAAAAAATAAAATAAATAAAAACCTAAACCTAAGAATAAAAAACTAAATATAATAAAAATTGGATGTAAAATAAGTATAAAATAAACCTAAAATAAAATAAAATAAAAACTAAATAAAAACATAAATTTAGAAAAATAAACCAAAGCCCTAATCTAAAAAATAACTTAAACCTAAAATAAAAATAAAATAAACAAAATAAAATAAACTTAAACCTTAACTAAAATAAACAAAACTAAAATAAATAAAACCTAAACCTAAACCTAAAATAAACTAAACCTAAACCTAAATTAAATAAAATAATATAGACTAAAAATAAACCTGAACCTAAACTAAAAAATAAAACCTAAAAATTAACCAAAAATAAAAAAAAACCTAAACCTAAAAAAATAAAATAAAACCTAAACCTAAACCTAGAAAAATAAACCTAAACCTAAACCTAAAAGTAAAATAAAATTAAACTCAACTAAAAATAAACCTAACTTAAAATAAACTAAAATTAAAATCCTAAACTAAAATAAATAAACATAAAATAAATAAACTAAATAAATAAAATAAAATAAAGCTAAATAAAATTAAAAAATAAAATAAACTCAAATAAATAAAAAATAAACTAAATAAACTAAATAAGCCTAAACTACCAATTTACTTAATTTTTTTAAAAAAATTCTAAACCCTAAATTCTAAACCCTAAACCCTAAACCTTGAATCTAAAAACTAATAAACCCTAGCCACAAAACCTGACATTAAACCTAAACCCTAAACCCTAAACCCTAAACTCTAAACCCTAAACCTTAAACCCTAAAACTGTAAACCCTAAACCCTAAATGCTAAACCCTAAAACCCTTAACCATAAACCCAAAACCCTAAACCCTAAAACTGTAAACCATAAATGATAAACCCTAAACCCTAAACCTTAAACATTAAAACTCTAAAATCTTAAACCCTAAAATAAACCACAAACCCTAAACCCTAAACCTTAATCATAAATCTGGGCCCTAAACCTAAACTTAAAAATAACCTAAAAGATAAATAAAGGCTAAAGTAAAATAAAACTAAACCTAATAAAATAAACCTCTAAAATAGATACTCAGATAAATAAGTGTAAAACCTAAAAGATAAATAAACCTATAAATATAAAGATAAATATAAACCTAAATAAAATTTAAAATAAATCTGAATAAATGGATAAATAAATGACTAAATAAACATAAACATCAGTTCATGATTTAAAACCCTGAGCCCTGATCCTACCCTACTACCACTGGGCTGCCCTAAACCATCCCAACCCTGACTATTACCCAACCCTAAACTTAACCTGACCACTGACCCTAACCACTGAGGCTAAAACCTGAGCCAGAGCTCTTGGGCCCTACCCTCCCTAAAAATAACCTAACACAAACCCTAAATGACCCCACCTAAACCTGAACCCAAACCCTGAAGCCTAAACATTTAATCCTGACCTTAAAGCTGATCCTGACCAGGCCTGACCCTAAAACCCTAAACCTACCTAACTAAATGCTAAATGCCTAAAACCTAAAACTAAATAAAACCAACATAAAATTAAAACCTAAACCTAAAATAAATAAAATAATAAATAAAATAAAACCTAAAATAAAATAAAAATAAAATAAACATAAGATTAAGATCCTAAATAAAATAAAACTAAAATAAAATAAAAATAAAATAAACCTAAAATAAAATAAATTTAAAACTATATAATAACCTAAACCAAAAAAATAAACCTAAAAATAAATATAAAATAAAACCTAAACCTTAAAATAAAAAAAACCTAAACCTAAAATAAAAATAAAATAAATAAAATAAAATAAACCTAAGCATAAATAAAAATAAACTAAACTAAGATAAATAAAACCTAAACCTAAACTAAATAAAATAAATTAAACTAAAAATAAACCTACACCTAAACTAAAAAGTAAAACCTAAAAATAAAATAAAAATAAAAACCTAAAACCTAAACCTAAAAAAAATCTAAACTAAAAAAAAATAAAATAAAATAAACTCAAATAAAATAAACTAAAATTAAAAATAAATTAAATAAACACTAAACTCAAATAAATAAACCTAAAATAAATAAACTAAACAAAATAAAATTAAAATAAAAAAACAAACTAAATAAATAAACCTAGTTTACTTAATTAAACAAAAACCCTAAACCCTAAATAAACCTAAACCCTAAACCTAAAACCCACAAACCCTGACCCACAAACCCTAAAACCCTAAAACCTAAACCCACAAAACCTAACCCACAAACCCTAAATAACAAACCTAAGCCTAAAACCTAAACCCTAAACCCACAAACCCTAAACCACAAGCCCAAAACTTATAACCCTAAAAATAAACCTAAAACCTAAACCCTAACCCAACCCTAAACCCTAAACTAACCGAACCATAAACCTAAGATTGGTGAGGGAGGTAGGAACATTGCCATCAACTAGTTACTAGATCAGGTGGAGGGGCAAGCTAAGGCTTATCAGTGGTGGTGGATTTGAGGTACTGGTTCATATGGAGGTGGTGGTCAGAGCAGTGGTGGTTATGGAGGCCGGAGGAGTGACGGAGGTTACAGTTATGGTGGTAGCGGTGGGAGAGATCCTGGATATAATGGCGGATCCCACTACTCGAGCGGTAGGGTTGGTTCTGATGGGAATTAGAGAATTAAAGTACGGCCAATCCGATCTACTACTTATGAACAAAGTCTTTATAGTATAGATGGTTCTACTTATCTAGGGTTTTTTTTGCTCTAGGTGCTCATTTTTTATTTATGTCATCAGGTCTTAGAAAACTTGGGATGCTACTTGGTTGATGAAATTGAAAAGAAGAAATGTTGAATCTTAATTTATTCTCTGTTAAAAACAATCTTAAACTCTAAACCCTAAACCCTAAACCCTAACCCTAAATAAAAACATAAACCCTAAACCTAAAACTTAAACCCTAAACCCAAACCTAAAACCTAAACCCTAAAAATAAACCCTAAACCAAACCTAAACCTTAAACCCTCCCTAAATAATCCCAAACTCAAACCCTAAACCTAAAACCCTAAACCTAAACCCACAAAACCTAAACCTTAAACCTAAATAAACCTAAACCTTGAATAAAGATGTCATCAGGAGTAGATTTAAAGAATTACCTAATCCTAACATAGTTATTGAAGCTAAAGAAAATGTCTTCAATAGACTTTCCCTTGATTAATAGAGATATGATTACCCTAAATCATATTATAATACCATATATTATAGTATAATGTAGTATCATATATTTGAGCATGTAGTGATGTGTTTTTGGATGATATAAGATGTTTTGAAATGTTTTAGTATATTATGGTATTGTGCCCTTTAGTCTATATTAATATAAATCATACAAATATTAATTTAATAAATCAAATGATGAAATTTGTTAAATTTGAAGTGAGAATTAGGTTGTAGTACCAAATGTGTGCTACGCCACTTGTAGTCTAAAAGTAAGATTTTATTTTTAAAATAAATATTGTATGTTGTAGCATAGTATAGCATCATATATCATAATATATTGTTCTGCACATTTTAAATTCTTTTAGTATTTTACAATCATGCAGTCGAGCCTATAGTAGCATTATTTATAAAAATGTTGATTTAGACTTTAAAATGGTGAAATTTGGCAAAATTCATAATAGGTAGAGCATGGCATCATAATATATTATTTCAATTTAAAATATGCATGATACTGACTAAAATATATAGTTTTTTATTGTTTAGACTAATTTTGTGATTTTTATCTTAAGCTATCCCTTGTGATGTGATATGCAACATAGTATAATATAATATGTTATAGTGTATTATAATATAGGATGCTATAACATAGTGTTGCATCATGCGTTATAGCATACTATTGTGTATTACTACTTATTGTTTAGCATATTTTTGTTTGTTATATTATGTTGTAGTAGAGTTTGTACTAGTATAGTTCATAAAAATATTGATTTATAGGCTGCGATGATGAGATTTGGCCAAATTTAAAGTAAGATTTAGGGAACATTATTGGGGGTGTGCTATGGTGTGTCATTTAATCAAAAGAATGGAATTTTTCATCCAAAATTAATGTTCATTTTTCAACCAAATTTTATAAATTTTTTTCATAAAGTTATTCATTTTTAGGCGTAATGTTAGATAATATATTATATGAAAGCATATTAAAATAGAATGTACATAACAATAAAACTTAATGTTATTATACATTTTAGTATGTTTTACTTTTGTTATAATACATTGGGTCAAAACTAACAAAAATGTTAATTTGAAGGTTGAGATGGAACAATTTGGCCAAATTCATGGCACACACCAAGAAGCAACACCAAAATTATGCTATTTTTTCCATTTCTAATAGAAAAATAACAATTTTACATCCAAAATGAACATTATTTATATTTTGAGAAAATTTTGTTATTTGTTGTTTTTAAGTGATTCTAATGAGGTGTAATGTTAGACAATATATTATATTATAGCAAATTATATTATAACATCATATATTATAATATAATATAGTGTGTTAATTCACATTATAATATGTTTAACATGATATTGCATAGTTAGTAGCTTGCACCATCACAAATCATAAAATGTTGATTATAATGTTAAGATGATGTAATTTGAACGAATACATTGTAAGGCTTTTGGTTGAAGTATTAAAGGTGTGCATAAGAGAAGAAATAAGATTTGATGAGAATTCCATGTCAAGGACATGGGAGGAGTCCACTTGGGGATCACATTACATTGGACATGACATGTGAGGGGTCTATGTCGAGGCCATAGAAGAAGAAAATCTACTGGGGATAAGGTTTGAATTTGATTTGATTATATGATTTGTGGAAAGAAGATCCATTGGTGATAATAATCTATAATCCATCGGGGATTAAGATTGAATCGACTTTAATTTATTTTGTTTTAATTGATGTGGAGACATATCTACTAGAGATATGGGCTCGAGTATGCTAGTGATTGGGTATATGAACCTTCCACTAGGGAAGTAGGTTTGGACTATCCACTAGGGATTTGTATTTGAGTTTGATTTCATAGATTTGTTTGGGGATGTATCCACTGGGGATAAGAGTTTGGTTGGATTTCTTTGATTTAGACTCTACTGGGGGAGTTGGTTTAATTAGGCTCCAATATGGAGGTTGGTTTTGAATTTGATTTATTTGTTTGAATTGTTTATATATGATTTGGGGCTCCAGGAGAAGGGTGATTTAACTCTCGGGAAAATCAAATTGGGTTTAATTTAATCGGTTAATGTATGGATCATGTATGATGGACCTTGAAGAAGCTATATCATCTTTGACCTACATCAGTTTACAAATTTAAAGGGATAGTCTAACTTGTGGGGTAGAGCTAGCCAACCTAAGGGGTTTCCTTTGATTATACAATAGCTATGCTAAGAAGAAGGGAATAGAACATCTTCCAAAGTGAGGAACAAATGCTGGGGTGACTTGTTGGATGCACAACAAATCAGACTTGAGCTAGGGCGACTATTAAGTGAATGTCACTGGGGACTTATGTCAACTCAAAAGTAGTCAGGATTAATTTTATCTTAATTTCATATGATTTGATATGGTTTGTTTGTTTAGTTTGATTTTTAATTGAGTGCATATCCACCGGAGATGTGAGCTCGGTCAAATTTGATAGATTTAATTTATGGACCATGTCGGTGTGTGATAGACCCATTGAGAAGGGGCTATATCGGACTTGTCCTATCTCAAATTTACAAATCCAAAGGGATAGCCTATTGGTTGTGGGGTAGACCTAAGGGATTTCCTTTGGTGTGCAACAATGCTAGGAAGAAGGTGTAGCTTACATCTTCTAAAGCAGGAACAACCATTGGGGTGACATGTTGGTAGCAAAATAAATCAAAGACTTAGAGTCAACTCGAGTGAATACCGGGACTTATATCAACTCAAGAGTAGTTAAGCAATTCATATAGGGAGTTTTTACACTAAAGATAGGATACTTGTTTGGGAAGAGGTATCACTAGGGGTGTCCTCCTAATCCACAAGTGAATATATATTTTATTTATATATTTATGTGCACCCTGTTGGTGTGCGAGGGACCACACTAAGAAGGGGCCATGTCATCCTTTACCTATCTCAGATTTACTAGACCAAGGGAGAATCTGCACATCCATAAGATGAATTCTCCAACCATAAGGGTGGTTATTAGGAAAGAGGAATTGTCCAATCCGATAGTAACCCAGGTAGTGTCTAAATGGGGTCGCAAAGGACATGTTCCAAATATAGTGCCCACAGGGGAGGAGCTGCTAGGGGCATTATTTTGAGCCCTGAAAAAGAAAGCCTATAGGTGTACGGTGGCCAACTAAAGGAGAAAGCATAGCAGACTTACATCTGCCATGAGTGGTGTATCTTAAGGTGTAAGAACCAACCAACCTAAGGTGTATCCATCAACATGAGTAGTGTATCCATGAACAGAGTGAGAATTAACAAGCCTAAGGTGTCCGTCGGTGTACAATGATCAATCTGGAAAGAAAGAGTATAAGCTTACAACTTTCCAGGTAAAATTGATAATCAAGATAGTCTGTCATCCATGGGATATATGTTATCTAACCTAGAACGACTATTAAGTGGGGAGCCCCGAGGAAGGACTGGACCCAGACTTGAAGCAGTTAGGAGGGAAGGAGCCACTAGGGGACTTATCCTAAACCTCAAATATACTCGACCAAGTTAGTGCATGAAGGCTAATCCAAGAAGAAAGCATAGCAGACTCACATCCTCTTAAACAAAGCCAACATGAGGTAGCTTATCGACAACGCAGTAAGACCTACCAAACTAATAAGGCCCTTGTCAATGTGTAGTGGCCGAGTAAGGATGGAAAGCATAGAAGACTTAAATCCTCCAAAGAAAGAAGACCACTAGGTGACACACTAGTAAGGTAGCACGCCAGCCCAACCTAGAGCAGCTAATGAGTGAGTGCCATTGGGGGCGTTATCTCAACTCAAAGTAGCCGAGATAAAAGATATGTGTTTATTTTATATGTTTGTGTGTAGTTTGTGTTTGTGTTATGTCGATGAAGGATAGGATGCCACTTGGGTTCCTTACACCTACCCTAAAGACATCATGGAGGATTCATAAACAAGAATACTTTCAACATGGAAGAGATTGAATTCGAAATGGAATTTTCATTAATAATAGTTATTTTCAAACATGGTTTATAATATTTCTTTATAGAGCCCATTGATTGTTGGGCACTCTCCATTATGATTAATAAGCTGATAAGATCCTCCTTGGTACTCCTTCTCTATGATAAAAGGGCCTTCCCAAGTGAGTTTAAACTTGCCTCCCATCTTATGATGAGCAACAATCAGTCTCCTTAGAACTAAAATAAGCTCTCTTACATGGAAAGCTCTAAGATGGACCAACTTGTTATGAGATTGAATCATTTTAGCTTTGTACAACTCGAGGTTTTATCATGGTCATAGGCATCTCTCCTCTAAACCTTTGAGCTCTTCTAACCGTAACTTGGTGTTCTGCTCTGTTGTCATCTTGCTACCCATAGCTATCCTTAGTGATGGGAGTTGGGCTTCTAATGATAGAATGGCTTTGGACCCATACACTAAGGTGAAAGGAGTAGACTGAGTTGGAGTTCTATAAGTGGTGCAGTAGGCGCACAAGGCTTCAACTAATTGCTCATGCCACTATCTCTTGTTGTTGTCGAGTGTCTTCTTTAGTATTTGGATGAGAGCTTTGTTGAAGGCTTCTACTAAGCCATTTGCCCTCAGGTAGTTGATGATAGAATATCTCCAATCTATGTTGTGTCTCCGGGCAAAGTTGTTGATCATGGTGCTCTTGAATGCAGTACCATTATCAAATATAATTCACTGAGGCACTCTGAAACTATATACAATATGGCTCCTAAAAAATTAGAGCACATGATGAGCTATGATCTCTTTGAGAGGAATCGCCTTCGCCCATTTGGAAAAGTAGTCAATAGCAGCTAAGATGAACCGATGACCCTTGGAAGAAGGAGGATCAATCGAACCCACTATGTCGATACCCCAACACTCAAATAGCAATGAGGCCAATGTAGGATGTAGAATGTTGGGTGGTTAGTGTGGGACCACAACGTGTATTTAACATTGGTGGCATCGCCTAGCTGTATCCATGCAATCTTTGATCATCGATGGCCAGTAGTATCCTAGTCTCTTGATCTTGGCTTTCATCTTCAAACCAGATTGGTTGGCTCCACAAAATCCTGAATGTACCTCGATCACGATCTTATGGGCTTCATGCTTGTCTAAACAACATAAGCACATATGATCAAAAGACGTCGGTACAAGACACCATCCACAAGAGCATAGGAAAGTGCTCTCTACTTCATCTGATGGGCTTGGGACATCTCTTGAGGTAGTTTTCCTTTATTTAGGTAATCCATGAAAGGTTGCCTCCAATCTAACTCCTCATCCTTCTTGGTAATGGTAACCTCCCCTTCAAGAGAGTACTTTTTATTGAGTTCAAAATCAATAAGGGATAAGACTTATTTATTTTGGACATTTATTGATATGGACTTTTCTTCCGAACATGCCAACTCCTTAGCAAGCTAGGCTAAAGCATACATTATGGCATTCTCTCCAGGAATCTTATAAATGGTAACCTCACGATTTGGGCTAACAACTCCATGGTGTACTTATGGTAGTGATGGAGCTTAAGCTTTATAACCTTATAGGACCCAACAATTTGGTTGATAACTAGCTGAGAATCCCTAAAGATGTTGATGTTCTGGATGCTTAGAGTAAGCAGGAAGTGGGTGTGTTGCTAAGAAATCTGCTAGTGCTTATCCTTTCACTGCACAGAAGGGTACAAAGGTAATATTAAACTATGAGAGGATCATAGACCATCATGCCAACCGTCCAAATAGCGTCAGCCATGTCATGAGATATTATAGTGGATTGGACCTAGAGATTAAGTTCACCTTTTGAGGAAACATGTAGTTTTGTAGCTTTCAAAATGCAAAGATAAAAGTGAGGAAATGCTTCTAAATGAGTGGATAATTAGCTTTAATAGGGATTAGATGATGGTTGAGGTAGTATAGTGCATTTTCCATCTCTTTGTCATTGGCTTGGGACAATAAAGCACCAAGGGAGTCGTCTAACATAGTAGTGTAAAGTATGAGCTAGTTGTCAAGGATAGGGGCTACTTGAATCAGCGATATCATCATGTAATTCTTAATGTATTTGAAGGCATACTCACACTTGTCATCCCACTTGAACTTTGCATCCTTTTTGATAAGTGCTGAGAATGGCTGATATCTTCCTGATAGGTTGGATATAAAGCATCTTAGATACGCCAACCACACCTGGAATAATCAAAGTTAAGTTAAACTTTTAGGCAGTGGTATTTCTAATATTTCCTTAATCTTCTCTAGATCAATTTTGATTCCTTGGTGTCGAACAATAAACCCAAGGAATTTCCCTGAAGGTACTCTGAATGTACACTTTAGGGGGGTCATTTTGAGGTTAAATTGTCTTAACTATTTGAAACCTACACTCAAGTCACCGAGATGGTCTTCCTATTATGTACTTTTAACCATGAGCTCATCGACATAGCACTTGATTTAATGATGAATGAGTTCATTGATGATTCAAGACATAGCCAACTGGTATGTAGCATCAACATTTTAAAGGCTGAAAGGCATGACCTTATAGCAATAGATTCTGATAGGGGTTCTAAAAGTAGTGTTTCTTTCATCTTCAGGGGCCATCTTTATTTGATTATATCGGATAAGACATCCATAAAAAGAAGACGCATGAGATGAGGCAATTTTCACCATCGGATTGGTAGTGGAAATTCATCTTTTGGACATGCCTTATTTAAATCCCTAAAATCGACCCATATGTGAATTTAGCCATTCTTTTTCTTAACTTGGATGACACTAGCTAACCAGGAAGGGTATTTTTCTTTCTAGATGAAGCCAACATCTTGACTTCATAAATGACCTATTATTCTATGTCTAATCACATGCATCTAGGAGCTTGCTTGATAGGGTTAGCAGTAGGCTCTATTACTAGTTTATGGACCATTACGTTAGAGCCAATCGGGCATCACTTAATAACTCCATGCAAAGCGTTTAAACTTCGGTTAATAGCTAACTAAGTCATTGGTATCAATTTTATTCAATAAAGCGGTGTATGTTGGTGAATCTTCTTCTCTAAGTTTATTTCCTTGAGCTTGTCGATGGTTGACTTGATCACTTCTTCGAACTCTAGTGGTCGCTCTTTGACTTTAAAATCATCTGGATTATCTAAAGTTTCAGAGCACATCTCCTCATATGAGTTAATATAATTTTAACAGAACCTATCAGATTTCAAATGATTGGTGATAACTAAGTATGTCGTCATCATCATTAGACCCACTTGCTGAAATCTAGTCCCGGTCTTGATTAAGAGCTTTTGCATTTGTTCTTCCATATTCTTTCAAAGTAGTCTGACCTGTGCTCTAAGTCTTCACACCTGTGGATGACTTAGGGCTTCCCTAACTACCAAACCCTCAACTTTTTAAGAGGAAAGTAGGGTTAGAGCTAAGGTTCCGAACTGATGTCTAACTATTTCACATAAACACTTGGATACACATATGCTTTACTTTGGAGCCCGATATTCATCATTATCTAGCTCAACTATCACCTCCAAGGGAATCTACTGCTGAGAAGAGCTGGTAGCATGCTAAATATAAGACTCATCCTATGAACTAGATTTTAAGTTTATATGGATAGCGGTGTACTCTAGTTGACATATCTTTTACTAGGTGGCCAATAAGGAGGTTTTCCACCCTTAGGACTACCTCTGAACTGGCCTCTTCCTCTGCTTGGTGGAGGTTAAGTAGTCCTACCCATATGTTCAAATGGAGTAATGAACTATGGGTGGAATTTAATGTCAGGCTCCGTTTCCTCCTCCAAGTCTATTTCCTCTCTCTTTTATTTTGTTTTACATTTTCTCTTTTCTTTTCATTTTTCCTTTTTTGTATTATTTTCTTTTTCTTTTTCTTTTTCTTTTTATTTTTCTTTTTCTTTTATATTTAAACTTTGACCAAGTTTGTGAGAATAGACTTGTTGATTTTGAGGGAGGTAGTAAGCCACATCCTCATATATGTCGACCTCACGAACTATAAATTGCTTGAGATCTCCTTTGACACAATAGATGATCCCACCTCTCATGAACTTCATACACTAATGTAGAGAGGATGGAACTATATTGTTCACATGTATCCATGGTCTCTCAAGCAAAGTGTTGAAAGATGTATCTGAGTCTATAATGTGAAACTTGGCTTCTGCCTTCCAATCATCTATCTCAAAGAACAACACTATAGAGCCTAAGGGCTATTGACCTCACTTTTGGGGTGTAAATTCAATCTTCCCATCTTAGACTTAGGAATCTTCTAGACACTAATACTTCCCTAGTCATAAGACACTTCTAACAATTAGGTAAACACTTAACTAAGCAGACTTAGAAGGGTTAACCATAAGATTAGCTTATGCTTTAGGGATTAGGATAATTCACCTAGCCAATAACCTAAATCCAATCCATGTTCACCTTCTCAAACCAAACCTCAAGTTCAATTCGAACATCAAATTCAAATCTAAATCCAAACCCAAATTCAAAACCAAATGATTGAAGCCCATGATCAAATCCAAACTTGAAACCCTTCCAATCCATATGACCTATCCATGGACTTAGCCAAATCTTAATCCAAATCAATTGATTTTCTCATAATCAATTTATATCTTCAATCATCTTCTTAAATATAAATCAAATCTACATTCAAATGATCAAAACTAAATCAAACTTAATCAAATTAAATTAAAACCCTTCCCAATGACATCCCATGGACTTAGCCAAATTTTAATCCAATCAAATCAAACTCAATTGATTTTCTCATAATTCAATCATATTTTCAATCATCTACACAAATTTACATGAAATATACATTTAAATCAACAAAAATAAATCAAACCATAACAAAATCCAAACCTAAGCCACATAACCTAAATCCATGGACTTAGCCAAATTCCTTCATTCCAAAACCCAAATTCAATTGATTTTCTCATGAATCAATCAAACGTTCAATTATGTTCACAAATATAAATGAAATCTACAATTATCAAGCCAAACCAAAATCAACCATGTCAAACCCATCTTAACCCTTTTGTCTTGAAATGATTAAATGAACCAAAGCTAATTAGAATTGAATTTATATATCAATCCCAAATCCATATATAAACTAAACTAATTCAAACTCAACCCAAAATCAAGCTAACTAAACCCAATTGGTCCACTTGACCTAAAGTGGGAAATTTGACTTATTTGAGCCAAGTTCTAATCCTACCAAAATTGGATTGAACCAAGCCCATTAAAATCTCGCGTCATAACTGTTGATCAACCTAGGTTGATCAAATATCATAAATTGGGTCAAACCAAGTCAACATGGTCATTTGACCAAGTGAACCCCTTAACTAATATGAACCCAAACTAGCCAAATTACAACCTAAGACAAATCCCTTGAAATAAATGATTCATACAAAATCAAAATCAATATTTGAATATGACTTGACCTTCAATTGAGTCAAACCAAACCCAATTGGCCGTCTTGACCCAAGTTGATCCAAATTGACCTAAAAGATCAAATTGGGTCAAATCAAAATATAAACCAAATTGATTGCAACCAATGGCTCAAGTAAATTCCAAATTGATTGTTGAACTTGACCAAAGTCATGATTGGACCCAATTGAACCCAATTGACCTACTTAGCCCAAATTGAGCTAAAGTGTCAAGTTGGCCTAAATCAAAATTAAATCCAAATTAATTGAAACCAAAGCCTACAAGCATCTTTAATTGGTCAACTAAACCCAAACCAACACCCAACCCATGCTAATTTGGCTAATTTGGTCAATTTGGTCAACTTAACCCATTTGACCCAAATGAATTAAAATAAGCCAAAATCAAATCTAAGACAAACTAAACGAAACCAATTGAACCAAAACATCTCAAATAATCATATGAACTTAGCCCAACTCTTAGTTTGACCTAATTTGACCAATTGGTCAACTTAATGCAACCTAACCCAAGTTTACCTAAATGAGTGAAATTGAGCCAAATCGAACCAAATCAGCCCCATTTGACTTGAAATGTGGGCTAATCCACGTTTGGCATATTTGAAATCTGCCTAAATCAAATCCAATGCCATATGGTCATTCTACCTTTGGGTCAAGGGCATCACATGAACCAAATCACCCATGCAAGTGGTCATTTCAATTCTTTGGCCACTTGGTACTTTCCCAATGATCCACCTTGGAACCTAGGACACTACCCAGCGACTAAGGGGTGATTGGGTCGTCCATCATCCATGGAGGTGAAATCACCTCACCCTCCCCATTGAGCATTTGAAACCCATAGGATACCCATGATTCCTCCTTGGCAGCCACCTTCAACCAACTAAGCCGAACCAACTCACCTCCTCCTTTCCACCCACCACTCCATGAGATTGTTGGACTACCACTAGAAGCCAAACTCGATCCCACCATTTTATCAAGATGAACGTGGGGATATACACCCTATCATTTCTACTCAAACGCACACAAAAATCATTCCTCAGAGCTTTAGCTACCCAAGACTAACTACTATAGCCATTCCTTAAGCTCCCAAGCTCATTCGTCGATCAAAAAATGCCATTCCCATCCGTCCCGAAATAGGGCGCTCCCATTTCTAACCTAACTTCCCCATTTCTCCATCAAACTCAAATTAACTTTGCACACACCTTCCCTAGGCCTCGTTGAGCAAGAATGAATCATCTCCCAAGCTTCTCGAGCACTGAAGGTGTGACTTCAATCAAATCTGAGCTCAAAATCATCGGTTCATGGCCTTCTGCGAACATCAAAGAATTGATCTAATTATTGCTCAACAAGGCTTCGTCTCCACTAGATGAAGCTTCCTTAATCGTTCAGCCACTAGTCTTGAGCTCCAGTGAGGTATACTTCCAAAACCGATCCTTAGTCAAAATGGGTTGGAGCTTTTTGAAGAAAACTTGCATCTAATGTGATCTTGACCATTAGATCCCTTTCGATTGATGTCATGAAGGTGTGGAATCCTTTTGGAGTTGACCTGAGCTCAGGTAAGCTCAGATAAAGTGAGCAATAGTGGATAGAATCCATTCTCCCTCACTTACATGATGTTAGATCAGGTAGAAACCCTCTCATTTCCATTCAAACACACACAAAAATCATTCCTCAAAGCCCTCGCTACCCAAGTTGAGCCGCTAGATCCATTCCTTAAGCTCCCAAGCTCATTCCTCAATAAAAAAATGCCATTCCTATCAATCCTGAAATTGGGCGCTCCCATTTCTGACCTTACTTCCCCATTTCTCCATCAAACTCAGATTAACATTGCACACACCTTCCCTAGGCCTCATTGAGTAAGAATGAATCATCTCCCAAGCTTCCGCAAGGTGTGTAACTTCAATCAAAAGCTCTAAATCAGTTCATGGCCTTCTGAACATCAAAGAATTGATACAATTACTACTCAACAGGGTTTCATCTCCACTAGATGATGCTTCCTTAATCGTTTGAGCCTCCAGTCTCGAGCTATGGTGAGGTATGCTTCCAAAATCGATCCTTAGGAAAAATGGGTTGGAGCTTTTTGAAGAAAACTTGCATCTCGTGTGATCTTGACCATTAGATTCCCTCTGATTGATGTCATAAAGGTGTGGAATCCTTTTGGAGTTGATCCGAGCTTAGGTAAGCTCAAATCAAGTGAGCAATGGTGGACAGTCTCCATTCTCCCTCACCTACATGATGTTAGATCACGCCGCCGTGATTATGTGATGAACAATCATGATTTGATCTAGATTGATCGATTTAATCCTATTAAAATGGGATTAATTAGAAAGTGCATCGACGGACGGAAAGCGGGTCCATCCGCCATGTAAGAGTTGGATAAATTTTAAGTAGCCAATCCCTCTGTGCCATGTGGAAAGCGCACCGCATCAATGCGCCATGTAGAAAGCACACCACGTCTACGCACCACATGGCGTCAACAGGATTAAGCTTTAATTAGGCTTAATTAATCATTTTTAATGGCTGAAACTTCTAAAAATTATAAAAAATCATAGAGAAATAAAAAAAATGCAAATAAATGCTCATTTTAAAGGTATTTTAGAGGAGAATTATTTAAAATGATCATAACTAATTTTGAGTAATTAAAGTTTAATTATAAAATTAATTAGCTTAATTACTCCTTAATTACTCGAGCAATTATTCCCAAATTTTGTGGGTCAATTTAATGGGATGACTTCTGCCTCCCATGATTTTATTGGAATTTATTTCTCACTTAGTTAGGAAAATTTACAAATTAAACCTTAACTACTATTTTAAGTTAATTAATGATCAATTGATCCCATGAACAGTAACAAATTGGTTAATTATGTTTATTAATCATTGTTAAACAGTAAGTGAACTAAGGAATACGGTTGGGACCCCTTTCACTAATTTCATTTCAGCCTTTTTTTAAAATGAAATTTATTAATATTTAACTAATTAATTAAATCACTTAATCACATGAAACCTTAATTAATTAAATCATGGGGGTAGATCCTTAGGTGATTAATAACCTAAAGGAGTTGAATGAAATTATGGTTAGTCCACATGTGTGGGAAAACCATAAGAGTAATTAATTAAGTCCCTTAATCAAATTAACTATTAATCATGAGCCAATTGCATTAAGCCCATTTATTTAATAGGATCATTGCAAGTTTATTTTCCATGCATATCATGTTGGCTCATAATTATTTAGTTAATTACTTTAAGGTGACATAAGTAAGGGTTATTAATTCATCTAATTAAGGGTTCAACTTAATTAATCCATAAAATTAACTTAATTACATTTCCTTAAATTAAATTAAATCACTAATGTGGGAATGGGTTTAAAACAACAAGCGTGATTTCTTTTCTTCTCTTTAAATAAAATAAAATAAAAAAACTTAATTAATAAAGAAGCTTTGGTTTGCTTTAAGTAATCTTATTTGATTTGATTGTCCTTAAGAACTAGTTTGGTTGAATGAATCACATGCTTATATTTGATTGTTCTCTTTCCAATCATGTTAAATTTGGTATGTCATTTGAATTCATGCATCCACCTTTTCAAAATCAAGTAAAATAAAGTGGATTTTTTTTTTATGTAAGCTTGCATGTGTTGATTTAATTTAATATATGAGTGGCTATTATTTCTATTAAATCCAAATGTATTTTTCAAAAGCTTATAAATGAAAAATATTGTGTTATGATTCTAGTTATAATTACATAAGAAATGCATGTGCTTATAGCTTAAGTGTATGAATGTTGATTTCTCTTTCCTCTATTCATAAGTTGATTTATATGAGATTGAATGCTATTGGGAATATAGTCTGGACATCCTAGAAACATGAGGTTTAGCTAGCCCAAAGGAAGCCATTTGACTACCTCACTTCCCTGGTTTGTTACTTGGTTGATGAAATCGAAGAAGAAATGTTGAATTTGAATTTGTTCTTTGTTAAAAAAAAAAAAAATCAAAAACCCTAAACCCTAAACTAAAACCTAAATGCTAAACCTAAAACCTTAACCCAAAACCCTAAACCTTAAAAACCCTAAACCCTAAACCCTAAACCCTAAAACCTAAACCTAAACTAAATAAAACCTAAAAAAAATAAAGAAAACATAACCTAAATAAAATTAAATAAAAACCTAAACTAAAACCTAAACCTAAACCTAAACCTAAAATTAAAATAAAATAAAAAAATAAAAACTAAACTAAAATAAAATAAATAAAACCTAAACTAAACTAAAAAATAAAATAAACCTAAAATAAAACCTAAAAATAAAAAATTAAGCATAAAATAAAAGTAAAATAAAAAAAACTAATTAAAACCTAAACCTAAAACATTAAACCTAAAATAAAAAATAAAACATAAACCCAAAACTAAAAAAAAAATAAACTAATATAAAAATAAATTAACATAAACCTAAACTAAAATAAATTAAACCAAATAAATAAACCTAAACTTGAACCCCAAACTAAATAAAGAAAATAAACTAAAATTAAACCTAAACCTAAACTAAATACCAAAAAAAAAGCAAACCTTAAAAAATAGATACAAACCTAAACTGAAAAATGAAAAAAAAAACCAACCTAAAAAAAAAAACAATAAAAAATAAATAAAATTAACCTAAACTTAAAATAAAAAAAGTAACATAAAAAGTAACTAAATTAAATAAAATATAATAAACCTAAATAATTATAAAATAAAATAAAAATAACTACATAAATAAAAAACCTCTTGGTTTACTTAATTTTTTTTTCAAAAAAAAATCTTAAACCCTAAATGACTAAAACCTACACAACCTGGGACCCCAAACCCTAAACCTAAAAACCCAGGCTACCCTAAGACCTAAAACCCTAAATCTAAACCCAACCCTACCACAAACCACTGACCTAAACCTACCCAGGCCCTGGGCCTACCCTAAACCCTAAAAACCCTACTAAGCCCTAAACCCTAAACCCTAAATGACCTGACCACCAAACTCACCACTGAGCTGATGGTGAGCTAATGACACTCCCAAACCTTAACCCCAACCTAGTTAAACCCTACCTGGGAGCCTAAATATTAAACCCTAAACCCTAAACCCTAAAGCCTAACCCTACCTACCTAAAAACCAACCTAAATTAAATAAAACCTAAAATATATAAACTAAACCTAAATAAAGAAAATAAATAATAAAATTAAAACCTAACTAAAACTTAAATCTACCTAAAAGTAAAATAAAATAAACTAATAAAATAAACTATAAAATAAATAAAAAACCTAAACAAACTAAAAAAAATAATAAACCAGAATAAAAAAAATAAAATAAAAAAAATTGAAGTAAAATAAAAATAAAATAAACCTAAAAATAAAAATATAAAAAAAACCAAAAATAAACAATCCTAAAATAAATAAAATAAAACCTAAACCCTAAACTAAAAAAAACTAAACCTAAAATATAAATAAAATAAAAAATAAACCTAAACTAAACTAAAATTAAACTAAAATAAATAAAACCTAAAAATAAAATAAACTAAACCTAAACTAAATTAAATAAAATAAACTAAAATAAACCTAAACCTAAATAAATAAATCCTAAATAAACCTAAAATAAAATCTAAAACCTAAACATAAAAATATAAAATAAAACTTAAACCTAAACTAAAGGTAAAAATAAACCTACACATAAAATAAAATAAAATAAACCTAAACCTAAACCTAAACCTAAAAAAAATAAGTAAAATAAAACCTAAACTAAAATAAATAATCTTAAAATAAATAAACTAAACTAAATAAAATGAAAAATAAACCTAAATATAAATAAAACAATAAAGTAAAATAAAAAAATAAACTAAGATAAACCTAAACTAACTGGTTTACTTAATTTCTTTGAAAAACTAAAATCCTAAATCTAAACCTTAAACCCTAACCTACAACCCTAAACCCTAAACCCTAAAAAACCCCCAAACCTAAACTCTCCCAAACCTTAAACCCCAAACCAAACCTTAAAAGCATAAACCATAAAACCATAAAAAACTAAACCTAAAATAATAAACCCTAAACACTAACCCTAAACCAAAAACCCAAACCTCAAACCCTAAACCTAAACCTAAAGTAACTAAATAAATTAAAAAAATATCCTAAACCCTAAAACAAAATAAACTTAAACCTAAACCATAAGAATGGGCTAAACCTTGATGGCAGGAACATCACCATCAGCCAAGCTTTGTCTAGATCTGACACGGAGGTGAAGGAGGAGGGGGCAGTTATCGTAGTGGTTGTGGGGGATCTAGAGGGGCTAGTGGATATGGAGGTGGTAGTCGGAGCAGTAGTTATTATGGAGGCAGGAGGAACAACGAAGGTTAAAGTCATGGTGGTGGCGGAGGGAGAGATCGGGGATATGATGGTGGATATCATTGCTCGAGAGGCCGGGGTGATTCTGATGGGAACTCGAGAAACTGAAGAACAATCGATCTGATCTACTGCTTATAGAACCGTGTCTTTATAGTAGAGACGATTCAAGTTACCTAAGGTGCTTGATTTAGACTATGCGTGCTCACTTTTTATCTCTATCATTTCTTTCATCTTAGAAAACTTGAATTGTTACTTGGTTGATGAAATCAAATAGAAGAAATGTTGAATCAAATTAGTTCTCTATTAAAAAAAAGCCTAAAACCTAAAACACTAAACTAAAACTTAAACCCTAAACCTAAAACCTAAACCTTAAACCCTAAACCTAAACCTTAAACCTTAAACCCTAAGCCATAAACCCTTCACCTTAAAACTAACCATAAACCCTAAACCCTAAACCTTAAACCCTAAACCCTAAATCTTAAACCCAAAAAAAACCTTAAACTAACCTTAAACATTAAACCCTAAAAAGCTAAAAACCTAAACCTAAACTAAATAAAACATAAATAAATAAATAAACCTAAACCAAAATAAAAATAAAATAAAATAAACTAACAACATTAACTAAATGCTAAACTTAAACCAAAACCTAAAACAAATAAAAAAAATTAAAAACTAAACTAAAACAAAATAAAGAAGAACCTAAACTAAACTAAAAATAAAACTTTAAAAAAATCATAAATAAAATAAACGTTAGGTAAGATAAAATAAAATAAACATAAAATAAAATAAAACTAAGACTAAATAAAACCTAAACCTAAATAATAAACCTAAAGATAAAACCTAAAATAAATAAAAAAAATCTAAACCTTAAACCAAAAAAAAAACCTAAACTAAAATAAAATAAAAATAAACTTAAACCTAAAATAAACTAAACTAAAATAAATAAAACCTAAACCTAAACCAAAACTAAACCTAAACCTAAACCTAAATTAAATAAAATAAAATAAACTTAAAATAAACCTAAACTAGAAATGAAACTTAAGAAAAAAACCTAAAACCTAAACCTAAAATAATAAAATAAAAACCTAAAAATAAAAAATAAAACCTAAACCAAAAAAATAAACTAAAATAATAATCTTAAATTAAATCAAATAAACATAAAATAAATAAACTAAACTAAATAAAAAAAATAAACCTAAATAAAAATATAAAATAAACTAAATAAACCTACACCTACCAATTTTTTTAATTTAAAAAAAATCCTAAACCCTAAACCCTAAACCCTAAAACTAAATCCTAAACCCTAAAACCTAAACCCTAAATCCTAAAATTAACCCTAAAGCCTAAACTCTAAACCTACAACCCTAAACCCTAAACCCTAAACCCTAAATAACCTTATCCCTAAACCTTAAACCCTTAAACCCTAAACCCTTAACCCTTAACCCTAAACCTTAAACCCTAAACCCTAAAACCTAATAAACCTAAACCAAAACCTAAACCCTAAGAATAGGCAGAACCTTGATGGCAGAAGCATCACTGTTAACCAAGCTCAATTTAGATTTGGTGGTGGAGGCGAAGGTGAAAATAACGGTTATCGTAGTGGTGCTGGGGGATTTGGAGGCATTGGTAGATATGGGGGTGGTGGTTGGAGCAAAGGAGGTTATGGTGGTAGGAGGAGCGATGGAGGTTACAACCATGGTGGTGGCGGAGGGAGAGATCGGGGCTATGATGGTGGATCCCACTACCCGAGAGGCCGGGGTGGTTCTGATGGGAACTAGAAAAATTGAAGAATGGCCGATCCTATCTGCTGCTTATGGAACGGTGTCTCTACAGTAGAGACGGTTCTAGTTTTCTATTGTTTTTGATTTGCACTATGCGCTTGTGACATAGAAAACTTGGTGTGTTACTTGGTTGATGAAATCATAAATAAGAAATGTTGAATCTAAATTTGTTCTCTATTTAAAAAATAATAATAATAAAAACCCTAAACCCTAAACCCTCAACCCTAACCCTAAAACCTAAACCCTAAACCATAAACCTACAACCCTAAACCTTAAACCCTAAACCATAAACCATAAACCCATACCCTAACCCTAAATATTAAACCTTAAACCCTAAAACTCTAAACTCTAAACCCTAAACTAACCCTAAACCCTAAACTCAAAACCCTAAAAACCCTAAAAGTTGAAGCCTAAACCCTAAACTTTACACCATAAACCCTAAACTAACCTTAAACCCTAAACTAACTCTAAACCCTAAACCCAAAACCCTAAACCCTAAAACCCCAAAACCCTAAACCCTAAACACTAAACCCTAAACCCTAAACCCTAACCCTAAACACTACACCCAAAAACCCTAAACCCTAAAACCGTAAACCCTAGACCATAAACCCTAAAATCCAAAAACTTAAACCAAAAATAAATAAAACCAAAAAATAAAATAAATAAAAAAACCTAAAATTAAACCTAAAAATTAAATAAAATAAACTAATTAAGATAAAATATATAAAAACCTAAACTAAACTTAAAAAATAAAATAAACCTAAGAATAAAAAACCTAAATAAAATTAAAACTAAACGTAAAATAAATATAAAATAAACTTAAAATAAACCTAAAATAAAATAAAATAAAAACTAAATAAAAACCTAAACCTAAAAAATAAACCTAAAAATAAAACCAAAAATAAATAAAAAATAAAACCTTAACCGTAAACTAAAAAAAAACTAAACCTAAAATAAAAATAAAATAAACAAAGTAAAATAAACCTAAACCTAAACTAAAATAAACTAAATTAAAATAAATAAAACCTATACCTAAACCTAAAATAAACTAAACCAAAACCCTAAACCAAATAAAAATAAATAAACTAAAGCTTACCTTAAATTTGGCCAAATCTCATCATTCAGCCTGTAAATCAGTATTTATATGAATTATATCAGTACAAACTCTACTAAATCATACTATAACAAACTAAAATATGTTAAAAAAAATAAGTAGTAATACACAATAGTATTCTATAATCCATGATGCTACACTATGTTATGGCATCCTATATTACAATACACTATAACATATTATAGTATTTTATATTATATTGCATATCACATCACAAGGGATTGCTTAAGATAAAAAATCATAAAATTAGTCTAAACAGTAAAAAACTATATATTTTAATCATATCCTCACATATTTTAAATTTAAAAAATATATTATGATGTCATGCTCTACCTATTATGAATTTGGCCAAAATTTTCCATTTTAAAGTCTAAATCAACATTTTTATAAATAAAGCTAGTGTAGGCTCGACTACATGATTGTAAAATACTAAAAGAAATTAAAATGCCAAGAACAATATATTATGATATATGATGTTATACTATGCTAAAACATATAATATTTATTTTGAACATAAAATCTTACTTTTTATACTACAAGTGGAGTAACACACCTTTGGTACTACAACCTAATTCCCACTTCAAATTTAACAAATTTCATCATCTCATTTATTAAATCTATATTTTTATGATTTATATTAATATGGACTATTGGGCACAATGCCATAATATACTAAAACATTTCAAAACATCTTATAACATCTAAAAACACATCACTACATGCTCAAACATATGATGCTACATTATACTATAATATATGGCATTATAATATGATTTAGGGTTAGGATTTAAGGTATTTAAATCTATAATTCACAAGGGATAGTCTCTTGAAGACATTTTCTTTAGTTACCATAACTATGTTAGGATTAGGTCATTCTTTAGATTTACTCCAAATGACATCTTTATTCAAGGTTTAGGATTTAGGGTTTAGGATTAGTTTAGGGTATAGGGTTTAAGGTTTAGGGTTTGGGGTTTAGGTTTTAAGGTTTAGGGCTATAAGTTTTAGGGTTTATGATTTATGGTTTTAGGGTTTAGAGTTTAGGGTTTATGGTTTATGGTTTAGGCTTTAGGGTTTTAGGGTTTAAGGTTTTTTTTTTTGAGGGACCCCATATAGGGGAATTTTTTTTCCACAAAAGAAGGGTTTCAAGGTCCTTAAGAGGGGATAAACTCAAAACTATCGCTCAAAGAGCTACAATAAGCCTAGAAAGAGAATCCCCCATCTAAATACATCCAAAATAAGAATTGAAAAAGAATAAAGATAAAAATAGTAAAAGATACAATGATAATAAAAAGGAACAGCTAAGGGTCAGACAGCTATAGAGAGCTTGGGAAGATGAGAAAAGCATAGGCCACCTCTAGAATTGGAAACCTGCAAATAAATAGTAACAGAACCTTGCAAGTAGCTAGAAAATGGAATTAGCATAGCTAGAGAAATAAAAGCTATAATAATTGAAGAAATACTAAAGAAAGAGAAAAATAAGTGGAGTTTGAGAAGAAAAGCTCAAGCTCAATCACCACATAAATGGGGCAACCACAAACGTGAGCATCCAGACTTCCAATGAAGGGTTACATCATAATTGCTTCTACTAGCCAAAATTATGTGTGAAATCTTCCCAGACATCATAGCCTACATACCTGGGGAAAGGCAACTACTAAAGTGTGGAAGTTAGATGGTCTTTAGTACCTGCATACTAAGCAATAGAAAAGCAAACTATAGGAAAAGCAGTTCCACTATTCACCTAGTCAACTAAGTGGTACCAATCCCAAGAGAAAATAGCATTAACAAGACTATCCCAACATAGATGGAGAAGGACCAGGCAATAAATACCCCACACAGTAAGACCACCATGAAAAGGTATCTAACCCATCAGTGTTGAAAGGGAAACACTAGATAAATCCCTAGATCTAAACATTCACCTACTAATAGTAGTGTTAAAAACATTATTCCCAACCACATCAAAGCAAAAATTATACAAGGCCAATAGAGCCAAGAATAACCTTAGCCTAACCAAGCAACAAGCAATAGATCAGCAAGAAAATCAGTAAGCCAAATAGTACCACAACATAAAAATTTAGCTGGCTCAATAAAATAACCCAATAAACCATCCAGCTGATTAAAAAAATAATAAATGAAATAAACTAGAAGGCAGGTAGTTCCATTATAGAGAATAAGAGCCATAATAAAATTCAAAAGTAAATAGCTAAAGCATCCATCGAATTAATGATAAATAGCCCAACAACTAAGCAACTGAAGCCAGTGAAGGGCACATTACCATCAACAGGAAAACCAGAGGGAAGAGGAGACCAAGCAAAACCTCAACTAGACATAAAAATTATGAGAAGCACAATAATAAGAGGGGAAGGAAAAATATCAGCCATAAATGGAAAATCACCTAATCTGTGAGGGATGAAAAGAGTAGCATAACCCAAGAGGTCCATTAGTCGATAATCCCATGAGAAAGCTAACTAAGAACACAATGCCCAACATAGGTAAGGGCAAAAAATAATAACAGGTAACCAATAGAAGAGGCTGAAGAGCCAAACACCGCCTGAACAAGAAACTAAAAAAATGCAACAGAATATAAAGAAAAATAAATAACAAAACAAGTAAAATAGGAAAAAGGAGAAGACATACATAGAAAGTAATTATGAGAAGCACAATAATAAGAGGGGAAGGAAAAATATCAGCCATAAATGGAAAATCACCTAATCCATCCAGGAGGGATGAAATAAAGAGCATAGAGTCCAAGAAAAATAGTCGAATCCCATCCGAGAAAGCTAACAAGAGAAACACAATGCCCAACATAGGTAAGGGCAAAAAATAATAACAAAAATAGAAGAGGTCAAGAGCCACACCAACAAGAAACTAAAAAAATGCAATATAAAGAAAAATAAATAACAAAACAAGTAAAATAGGAAAAGGAGAAGACATACTAAAACAAGTGAGAAAACAAAATAATTCAAGTTAATTTCTAGGATAAGGTAAACTAGAGTTATCAATTAACCAAACCTAATTGTCTAGAAGATTAAAATGATTGGAGAAAAATTCTTATAGGGAGTCACCTTCAAATCTGTGGTGAGAAAGAAAACACAAGACACTATAAAAATTTATCTTGATAAGATGCCATGCAGATCCACAGATGTACTTATTTAGATGATTGGATACGTCATTAAGGAATAGTGTACTATCTCGTAAGATAGAAGTTACAATCCTTTAATAGAACCAATCACCTCAATAAGGACTCCTAAGGATGATGGGTCTGCATATGTATCAGAGATTCTTCCCCTACTTTACATAGAAAAGTAAAGCAGGGTTTATTTTAAATTGAGTTCATTAAGCTCCCTATAGCGACAAGCTCTAATAGTTAATTACTTTCTAAGGTATGGGATCCCTTAGGAAAACTCTATATTAAGGTAAATGATCGTTGTCTCTGAAAATTTTAATAGGGAAGGACTATCAATCAATTGGTTTGTGTTTGAAGATAAAATGGGATTGATCAAAAGAGGGAGTTATTATCAAGCAAAATGGGAAATAAGTAGAGATGCTCTTGATGATGTGGGAACCTAACGAGCATCTCTACTTCCTATTTTTTACATTTTAGAAATTGATTTAGTTTGTTTGAGTTATATTTTCATTAGAATTTTAGGACTTAAGATTCTTTAGCACAAGATTAATGAAATGCCTAAGAGGTGAGGAATTATGTTTATGGCCCACAAAGGGGAAAATTAATATCATAACCTAAATCTAGGGAGCACGAGGGCCAAAAGCACAACCTAAATGTAAGGCAAAATGGGTAATTGGTTCTCCATAGAGAGGACAAAACCACGACGACTTACAATCACTTGGGGTGGCCGCCAACTAACTCCTCCTACGATTTTAAATACATGTAGGCAAGTCTTTATGCTTATGCAAGATAGCTAGGTTGTTAGAAAGAGATTGAGTCCTTAAACTCACTCCCTAAAGAGACTAGATCATGTAAAGGTATGATTCAATTGACCTAAATTTAATACAATTCAAATTTCATTTTATTTCATTTTTGGACAATCATTTTGACTCAGGCTAATAATATTTTTATGATTACTTCATGAGAAAGAAGGTTGTTGGCCAAAATCAACGAGAAGGAAGGAGGTGAATTTCCACCATGACTCTCAAAGGACAAACCAGGTTCTCTGGCAAAGGTGGAAGCCCTCCAATCAAGAGTGAAATATGATACATTTGTGCATGATATTATAAAGAAATGCTCATCTAGCTAAGGGGTTGCAAATTCTTTTATCTTGATTTTAAACCTAATCTTTAGGTGAGGTTATGAGTTGTTTAATTTTAATTTGAATTGTTAAGTTGAGTAAAAGATTTATTTTTCTAAAGAGCTTAATCCACATCCGTCATACATAAATCAAGGAAACTAGAAAATCATGCCACTTAATGCAAAATCTAAACAAATCATCAATCAATTTATAAAGCTAATCAAAAAAAGATTAAATGGCCATTATCCTCAGGCACCATCGCACAAACCTGAAAATATCAAATTCTGTAGCTGAGGTCTACACTTATACAACCCGATTTATAGACGAATATTACATTTAAGCAAAGGAATTCATTGTTATGGGGATCGCTTTTTTTTTCTTCTTTCTTTCTTTGGTTCCTCCTTTCCAAGGTTGGAAGGTGGATTCTCCAAAACTTCACATAGTACATAAGATAGGATTATGACCAATGCTCATCCTAATCCCCATAATAAATCATTCCAAAATCCTAATTATACAAATTTTACATGAAAAAAAGTGGAAATCTAACTAACACCGCAAAATAAAGGTTAGTTAAATCACACCACACATCCTAAGCATGTATATTGGACTTATCACCCATAGGTGACTAAGTCCACCTAGCCTATGGATTATGTTTAGTATAAAGCACCTGCAAGCAAAAGCATTTATATGTTTATTTATGATAGTGCCCCTTAAGTACAATCCCCTACAGAAAAGAATAGTTAGACTAAGAATGTCCTACAATTCATTCAACGAGCATACTTCCTAACATCTTGTCTAAAACATATATCACAAAATAAAATATAACATCAAACCATGCACCAACCTAACCTAGAGCTAGAAGTGGTGACTTAGGCTAATGCGTGTGCTTTGAAGGCTTGTGTGGTATGCTTAGCTTTTAGGTTCAAATTTTCTAAGTGTGAAGAACATGTTCAACTTAGAGGAGGGTTTCATTTAAGTTTTAATTATTTTTTGGTTTTATTTCATGTTTTGATTTGGTTTATGTAAACCTTCAATTAATTACTGAAGAGAGGAAAGAGAAGAGAACTTCTCTTTCCTTCCCTAACCTAAGTAATTTTCTAAAGTAGGTTCATATTTAGTTTCATTTAGGTGAATGTTTTGATTACATTTTTTTAATCAATCCTAAGTTTAGATAAACTCTAAACAAACCTATTCAAAAGAAAGGCATTTTAAGATTAAATAAAATGAATCAAAATTCATAACACATTACTTTATTTCTTTCCCAACATATATAACATGCATATGGATGGACCCTAAGCATATCTATCATGCAAATGAGAGTAGTTAACACACTTTATGATGCATGCTAAGTAATCCATTTAAGAAAATTTAGAAGTTGAATATGCATGATTTTTCTTAAGTATAAAAGGTTTTCCTTATCCAAAATTTCACATACATACATGAAAGTAAGAAAGGCATAAGTGAGTACAATGCCATTGTTAACCAGAGGTGTAAGGTACAAGACCTACTTAGGACTACTTAAAGCCTTGCAACCTCAGAGTTGTCCAGACTAATATACCACTTTCCTTAAGTATAAACATGTATATAAAAGAAATGAAATAGAAAAGGAAGATGCAAAAGTTATTTAATAGATTTGTTTTGTTTATGCAATTTATGTATGTAAGTGTAACCCTTCTTAGATGGTAGCATGATGAATAGGATATGAAATTAGGTGAGCATTAGGTTCTTTTCAAATGAACCTTATATCTCACCAAAATTCTATTCAAAACTATACCAACATAGAAAAGAAAGGAAACCTATACTAAGCATACCTTTATAATATTTCACATGAAAGCTTATAATTAAGATAAGTAACACACTTTCAGATTTGGTATTTGATTTATGTATTTTGAAAATAATTTTGATTTAGTAGTGATAATAGCCACTCATATTTTACTTTAGCCAACACATGCATATTTGACATAAAGTAAACAATTTCATTTTAAAATTTAAAACATGATTATGAATGCATGAAATCACATGGCATACAACTTAACATGTTGGAAAGATCCAAAGCAATGAAAGCATGTAAACAAACTCACTTCACTTAAATCCTAAAGACATTCTTATAGAATGAGAAAATTTAGAATAAATCAAAGTGAATTTCAAAGTAATTTTGTTTAGTTTGAAGTTTGATTTAATTTTGAAAAGGTGAGATGAGTTTGCTATTCCTAACCCATTCCCACATGTGTTTGATATTTTTTTTAAATTTTTAGGTAATTAGATCCATTTTTATGTGTTGATTAGGTTAAGGTATGATTTAAGTGACTTAATTAACCCTTACCTACACCACCTTAGAAGAATTAACTAAGTAATTATGAGCCAATGAGATGACATAAAACCAACAAGGAATTTAAATTTGCAATGCACCTAATAATGAAAAGGCCTAATGCAATTTGGCTCATAATTAAAAGTTAATTAAGCTGATGGGTTTAGCTTAAGTAATTTCAAAATACCCTTTCACACATGTGAATTAGATTTTGATTTCTTTAATTGAGCTTAGGGTATTAAACACCTATGCATCTTTGAAAGGTAGATTAATTAACTTCCAAAACTTTTTAGAATTTTTGAAAATTGATTAAGGGGATAATTAATGATTTAACCCTTAATTAAGAGGGGATTAAGGAGAGAAGGGTTTAGGAATAGCTGGGAAATGCCCCAAAATTATTGAATAACCTCTACTTACTAGATCTAACCTTAATCAACCCTAATCATGGTAAAACCACAAATCATACCCTAATTATGCTTAATTACATAAGATGGTAATTAAGGAAACCATATGCACTAATCAATTTTAATAAATCAAGAAAATTAGGGAGGTAAGGTCATCCCTAAAACATAGAAGAAATTTGAGATTAATCAAAGGCCTAATCAAAGAGTAATTAGAAAATATACTTTCCAATAAAACCCAAATTAAAAGAAAACCATAACTCAAAATCATCAAAATTAATTTTAAAATGTAGGTTTAATTATCTATCCTTTGGTTTTATTTCATATTTTTAATTTTTTTTATGAAAGGTTATGCATTTTGAATTTTCATAGATTAATTAGAAATTAATTTAATAATCCCATGAATCCTTAGCTCCGCACGCATGGCGGCGTGGTCAAGACGCTTTACATCACCTTGAGGGGACAACTTAAGTTATCACCTCATAAAGGTGGTGGTAGGGCACACGCTTATATTCTCGGCCATCTGATCAAAGTTTGGACAGTTGAGGATTCCCTCATGGTTTATAAAGGATAATTAGATTTCTAAATGTGCTAAATAATCTCAACTGTCCATGTGTGAATGGATGGCTAAGATGAGCCAAGTTCATTCCCTTGATCAATAGAGACGCCCATGATCAAGGGAAGATCCAAGCTCGATCTACCATGGAATCACACAAAATTTAACCCACACCATCTAGAAAAAATAGGCGGCAAATCCAATAGTCAAAATTCGATGAGGTGAAACTTTCTTTCACAAAGCTCCACACCATACTTAGTTTAGTAATCAAAAAATTTCATGCCTCACCAGAGGTTATCACCAGTGATCTAGATTGATGAGGTAGCTTCTTTTGGTGGAGATGAAGCCCTATTGAAATTCCTAGACCATGGGATTGATTGGATCAATGGGTGGACCAACCCCTCCTTGCTTGGGCTTTGGCTTTGATTGAATTTGATCCTTCCTGCTATGGGAATTCCTATGGAAGCTTAGAAAGCTCGACTTCTCCTAGATGAAGTGTATAAGAGAAATTGGGAAGAAATCAAGTGTTGATGAAACTAATGGATTGAGCTCCCTATTTTGCACTGCAAAATCGAGAAATGGGAATTCAAATCCTCTTGGCTCTCTAATGATGCCTGGTCCCTAGCTTCAATCAAAAGTGAAAATTTCATTGAATTAGGGGGACTACATCTCCCTCTATGGCAATTGGACAGTTGACACCTTCTTCATCATTTTGATCCAATTTCTCAAATAAGAGAGGTTGTTTAGGCTATTTTGAGTGTGCACATGGTCAGTTTGATCTAATGAATGTATTGCCAACTTCCCATGTGCTTGAATTGAGCTCAAGAGTGAATTTGAAATTTTAATTTTAGGCTAAGTGGTCGAGTTTGGTCTAGGGGCGAAATGGGCTAACCCAAACCCATTGGGTTGGGTGGACCACTCATTACTAAGTCACCTTGAGATTTTAGGAAAGCCTCAAGTGATTGTGAAGAGGGTATGACCAAATTACTCCAAAATTTATTCTATGGCCTAGGGTAAAGTTGTCATTTTGATACATTTCTAGTTTTGGACATGTTGGGAGAAACTAGGTTTGGCCAAGTTTCATTACATTTGGAATCCATTTGATAGGTTTCATGTTGGCCCATTTAGGTCAAAATGGGTCAACTTGGTCAAGTTGACCAATTGGTCAAATTGGGTCAAACTAGGGTTGGGTCAAGTTCATATGACCATTTGAAATGTTTTGTAGCTTTGGTTTGATTCAAATTTGGTATTGATTTAGTTTGCTCATATGACTTCATTTAGGTCAAATGGGTCAAGTTGACCTATTTGACCCATTTTGACCTATTTGAAGTTGGTTAAGGTAGGTTTAGGTTAGTCATATGGAGTGGATTGGTATCTCTATTTCCAATCAATTTTGTTAAGTTCAATTTTGGCTCAACATGACCCCTTTAGTCATGTTGGGTCTATCCAATTGGGCTAGGGGTCTAGTTGGCAATTGAGGCTTTGGTCAAGTTCCACAAGTGATTTGGGATGGACTTGACCCATTTCAATCAATTTGGCTTAGATCAAGTTTTGACACATTTTGGCCCTTTAGGTCAAAATGGGTCAACTTGGGTCAAGTGGGCCAATGGGCTTAGACTCAAATGTTGGCTTGGTCAAGTTCAAACATAAGTCATGAGTGAACTTAGATCAATGGTTTCAATCAATTTGGCCTATGGTGGAATTTGCTATGTAAGGTTTCATTTTAGGTGTGGTCAACCCTTAGTTTGACTTGGTTTGACAATTTGGATTGATCATCCCATGATGATTGTTGATCATGATGAAAGGGATATATTTGGTTTCAATCCAATTTAGTTTGGATGAAAAGTTGGCTCATAAGGGTTTTAGGTCACTTTCAAGTGAGCCTAAGTGGGTCAAATGGCTTGGTCAAAGCTTGATTTGAAGTTGATTGATCTTGTATATGGACTTATGATTAAAAATATAAATCCATTTACAAGTGGTTTGAAGTCAAATGGATTTTGATCCATTTGAAAATTTCATATTCAAAGGAAGAATATGAAGGAGTTTTGGGTTTGATTTTATTTGGTTTTGATTGAATGATTGAAGTTTGAATTTATATATGATATCATGATTGTAGGATTGATTGAACCATGACAAAAAATTAAGGATTTGGCTTGATTTGAAATTGTTTTGACTAAGTTCATGATTTTGACTTGAAAGGCTTAGATTGGATTTTGAGTGGATTTGAGTTTGATTTTTGGAATTGGTTTTGATTGTTTGAATTTATATTTCATTTATATATGTGAATATAAATGAGAATATATATGGATCATGAGAAAATTTCAAGGATTTGAAGTTTAATCATGATTTAGGTTAAATCCATTAAAGGGAATTTAAAGGATTTAAAGAAATTTTAAATTGAAATTTAATTTTGGATTGGATTGATTGATTTTATTTATATTTCATTTATATATGAGAATATAAATAAGAATACAAATAAAATTTTGAGAAAATCCATGAGTTTGAATAGGTTTGATAAAGATTTAAGTTAAATCCATTAAAGGAATTTAAAGGATTTATAAGGAAAATTTCAAGGATTTTAAATTAATTTAATTTGAGGGTTTGATTTGATTGATTTATATTTATATTTAAATTATATATGAGAATATAAATAAGTTTTGAGAAAATCCCAAGGTTTTGAATATTTTGATTCAAGGTTTAGGTTAAATTTTGGCTAAGTCCTTTTAATGAAAATTAAAGGGACTTAAGAAAATTTTCATGAATTAATTTGAATTTTGAATTTGATTTGATTTGAATTTATATTTCATTTATATATGTGAATATAAATGAGAATATAAATATTATTAGAAAATCTCAAAGATTTGAATAGGTTTAGATCATAGTTTTGGTTAAGTCCTTAAAGGAAGGTTAAGGACATAGGCAAAATTTGAACTTAGGAATTTTTGATGGATTTTGATCATGGGTTTCAATCATAGATTTCAATCATGATTTCAATCATATGGAGTTGATTTGAATTTGGAGAAAATCAAATAGAATTGATTTGGAGTTTGACTTGAAAGAAGGAAAGTGGGGAATGGTTTAAGCTAAGGGTAGGAGAATTTTCCTGACACCCCTAAGGCATGACCTACTTCTATGGCTAAACCTTCTAAGTCTTCTAGGGCTAGGGGAGTGTCCTCCTAATCACTATATGTGTCTTAAGACTAAGGAACTCTTAAAATCTAAGAGAATTCCTAAGTCTAAGATGGAGGGGTTGAGAGCTTATTCTAAAAATGAGGTCAACAAAGGCAATAGTGGTGTGACTATGGAACTCACATATTGGTGTTGACAAAATGATCAACAACACCGAGAGATCACAAGTTAAGAGAAATAATCTATCTTAACCCAAGGAAAAGAAAGAATCCAGAGGTGTAATGTGACTCTACTTATGTCCAAGACATAAGAGAGGGGAGAAATCCACTAAGGGAGTGTGAACCTTCCACTGGGGAGCAGTTCAAATCATCCACAAAGGGATGAGAGGTTTGATTTAATTCTCATTGAGGAGAAAAGATTTGATTTGTTCCACTAGGGAAGAGGGTTGAATTTGTTTTAAATTTTTATTAGGTTTGAATTTTTAGATGAACCTTGTTGGTTGCATTGTAATAATTGGAGCCATGAAGGCTAAGACCTAGCTTAGATTTACCAATCCAAAGGGGTAGTCTATTAAACACATAGTAGGACTAGCCAACCAAAGGGATGCCTTTTGGTATGCAACATAGAAGAAAGCATACTTATGTCCTCCAAGTAAGGACAGTTCCGGGGAATCCAAGAAACAGATTGAACCCAACCTAGAGTTGATTATTGAGTGAATGCCACTGGGGGACTTAGATCAACTCAAAGGTAGTCAAGATGGATTTTATTTTTAATTTTATTTTGATGGATTATTATTTATGGATGAATCACCGAAAAAAGAAGCTAAGAGACCTATCTCAAATTTATCTAAAGGAGTAGCTTCCTACGATAGAGAACTATCCGACCAAAGGAGTGTCTTTTGATTTTCAATGATCAATTAAAGGGAAGAAAGCTCAAGGGCTCACATCTTTCATTAGAAAAGACCACTGGGGTGATCGGTTCTGGCAACAAATCAAACCCGACCTAAGGTTGCCCGTCAGTTTGCGACAATTATGCTAGAAAGAATGCATCATAGTCTTATATATTTCAAAGCAGAATGACTGTCTGGGTAACCTACTTGTGGAAAAATAGATTGAACTCAACCTAAGGGTGACTATGGAGTGAGTATTGACCCAGGGATTTATCTTGAGTCAAGTAGTTAGGAAAATCCTATAGGGAGTTCTGCTGACATTGCCTTAAAGATAGGATGTCTGCTTAGGAGAAGGGGCCCTTTGGGGGCTTGAATTCCTAATCCACAAGCGAATCACTTTTTATTTTTTTTTTATTTTAGTTTTTTTTATCATGTACCCTATTAGTTTATGAGAGATTAAACTGAGAAGGAGCTTATATCAATCTAGACCTATCAAATTTACTGAACCAAGGGAGAATTTACGCATCCGTTGAACAAATTCTCCAACCACAGTGGTGGCTACTATGAAAGGGGTACTATCCAATCCAAAAGTAACTCGGGTTGTGTCTAAATAGGGTCACAAAGGACTTGATCTAAATAAAGTGCCCACAAGGGATGGGCCCGGTAAGGGCTTAATCCAACACCCTAGAGAAAATAACATGATTAGTCATAAATTCAGTTTGTATTCAATGTCCAACTCAAGGAGAAAGAATAGGGACTCATATCTACCAAGAGTGGTGTACTCACTAGGTAAGTCAATGCCAAAGATAAACATCAACCAACCTAAGGTGCCCATTAGGTTTGCAATAATCGCCTAGGAAGAAAGCTGGGACTCACATCCTCCTATAGGAATTGACAGATAGTCTATCTTCATCTCGAGGTTATCACCAGTGACTCGAGTGGATGCCAGGGATTTATATCACTCAAAGGTAGTCAAGAAAAAGGAGCCTCGGGACTTACCCTAAACCTCAAATAAACCAACCTAGTTAGAGCATGATAGTTCAAGAAGAAAGCACGAGGACTCACATCTTCTTAAACAAAGTCATGATGGTAGTTACCGGATGGGCAAGTGAAGACTACCATACTAACAAGGTGCTCTTTAGTTTGCAATGGTCAAGTTAGAAAGAAAGTGAGAGGACTCACATCCTCCAACAAGTGACCACTGGGGTGACATACTAGCGAGGTAGCATGTAGACCCAACATAAAGTAGTTAATGAGGGAATGCCACAGGGGCTTGCTCCCACATCAAGTAGTATGACACAAAAGATTTATGTTTATTGTGAGCATGTGTTAAAAGGAATAGGATGCCTATAGGGGACTCTTACACCTACCTTTTAACATGCTGGGGAATTATGAAATGATGGCATAGATGGCAATAAGAATTCCCACTAGGAAAGGATGCCGCTTGGGTTCTGTCACACCTAACTTAGTTATGCTAATTGAAATAGGATGCCTCTTGGGTTCTCTTAGACATTCTAATAGCATTAGGGGGATTATGTTTTTGTTGAAAGAGGGATAGGATGCCACAGGGGACACTTACACCTACCCTAAACATCATAATTAGGACAAGCAAACAACACTTCAAGAGAAGATTTGATGAATGGAATCAAATTTTGTTCTTTTATTAATGATTATTTTCAAGCATGATTATTTCATGGGTAATATTTCTTTAGGTAGAGCCCATTAATTGGAAGCATCGGGTGTTCCCCTTTAAAATCAATAAGCTAATAAGATCCTCCTTGGTAGGCCTTCTATGACATATGGGCCTTCCAAAGTGGGTTCAAACTTGCCTCCCATCTTTCAATGAGAATAATTGGTCTCCTTAGGACTAACACAAGTTCTTCTACTTAGAAAGACCTAGGGTAGACCAGCTTATTCTGAGTTGAATCATTTTGGCTTTGTACAACTCGAGGTTCTGACACGCCCGTAGGAGACTCTTCTCCAAACCTTAGAGCTCTTCTAACCATAACTTTGTATTCTACTCTGTAGTGATCTTGTTACCCAATGCTATCCTCAATGACAGGAGTTGAACTTCTAAAGGAAGAATGACTTTAGACCCATACACTAAGAAAAATGGGATAGATTGAGTTGGAGTTGACATGCCCACAAGGCTTCAACCAACCGCTCATTTTCCTTTTATCATCAAGAGTCTTCTTAAGTATCAAGATGAGAGTTTTGTTGAATGCTTCTGTTAAGCCATTAGCCCTAGGGTAGTAGATGGTGGAGTATTTCCAATCTATACCATATCTTGAAAGCTATCTTCATGCTTTTAAATGCACCATTATCGGATATAATTGAGGCACCGAACCTATATATGATATGGTAAAAAATTGAAGCACATGGTGATATGTGACCTCTCTAAGTGAGATGGCTTCAACACACTTGGAAAAGTAATCGCATTAAGATGAATCGATTCCCATTGGAAGAAGGAGAATCAATCATAATGTTGGTACCCCAACACAAATGGCCATGAAGCCAAAGGGTGTAGAGTTGGGTGGTGGGGACCACACCGCACCTTACAGATGATGGAATCTCCTTACTACATCCATGTAATTTGTAATCAGAAGGCCAATAGTATCCAAAACTTTTGATCTTCATCATCATCTTTCGACTGGATTGATGAGCTCTACATAGACCTGAGTGTACCTCGATTATAATTCTGTGGGCTTTATGTTTGTCTAAACAACATAACCATATTTGGTCGAAGGGCCGGCGGTACAGGGTGCCATCAACAAGGGCATAAGAGAGAGCTCTCTATTTCACCTGATGGGCTTATGATTTATCTTGAGGTAGTTTGTCGTTGTTCAAGTAATCTATGAATGGTTGCCTCCAATCTAGCTCCTTGTCCATTTTGTCAATGGCAACCTCCCCTTCAAGGGAAAGCCTCTCGATGAGTTCAGAATCAATAACGGATAAGACTTTTTCTATTTTGGACCCTTATTGAAATGGACTCATCTTTCGAACATGCCAACCCTTTGGCAAGTTTTGCCGCTAGGCATTTTCTACGAGAACCTTGTAGATGGTGACTTCAGGAATCTGGGCCAACAACTTCATGGTATACTCATAGTAATGGCGAAGCTTGGGCTTAAGAACTTAGTAGGACCTGGTAATCTGGTTGATAACCAACTGAGAATCCCAAAAGATGTTGATGCTCTTGACATTGATAATCTATGTAGAAGGAGGTTATAGAAGCCTAGACCTATCTCAAATTTACTGAAACAAATGGAGTAGCTTCCCGGCCGATAGGAGAACTATCCGACCAAAGGAGTGTCTTTCGATTTGAAATGATCAATTGAAGGGAAGAAAGCTCAAGGGCTCACATCTTTCATTAGAAAAGACCACTGGGGTGATCAGTTGTGGAAACAAATCAAACCTGATCTAAGGTTGCCCATCAGTTTGTGACAAATATGCTAGAAATAATGCATCATAGTCTTATATATTTCAAAGCAGAATGACTGCCCGGGTAACCTACTTATGGAAAAATAGATTGAACCCAACCTAAGGGTGACTATGGAGTGAGTATTTACTCAGGGATTTATCTTGACTTAGGTAGTGAGGAAAATCCTATAGGGAGTTCAACTAAGATTGCCTTAAAGATAGGTTGTCTGCTTAGGAGAAGGGGCCCTTTGGGGGCTTGAATTCCTAATCCACAAGTGAATCACTTTTTATTTTTTTGTTTTAGTTTGTTTTATCATGGACCCTATTAGTTTATGAGGGATTAAATTGAGAAGGAGCTTATATCAGCCTAGACCTATCTCATATTTACTGAACCAAGGGAGAATTTATGCATCCACTGAACAAATTTTCTAACCACAGTGGTGGCTGCTATAAAAGGGGTATTGTCCAATCCAAAAGTTACCTAGGTAGTGTCTAAATGGGGTCATAAAGGACTTGATCTAAATAGAGTGGCCACAAGGGATGGGCCTGATAAGGGCTTAATCTAACACCCTAGAGAAAATGAAATGACTAGTCATAAATTCAGTAGGTATTCAATGTCCAACTCAAGGAGAAAGAATAGGAAATCATATCTGCCAAGAGTGGTGTACTCACTGGGTGAGTCAATGCCAGCATAGCGAACATCAACCAACCTAAGGTGCCCATCAGTTTATAATAATCACTAGGAAAGCTCAAGGAATCACATCCTCTATTTGATTGCAGAGATAGTCATCTTCTAGGTGTTATCCTAGCGACTCGAGTGGATGCCACGAGATTTATATCAACTCAAAGATAGTTAAGAGAAAAGGAGCCTCTGGGGGACTTCCCTAAACCTTAAATATACTCAACTAGTTAGAACATGATGGCTAGTTCAAGAAGAAAGCACGAGGACTCACATCTTCTTAAACAAGATGAGGTAGATGGATGGGAAGTGAAGACGCCATACTAACAAGGAGCTCTTTGGTTTTCAATGGTCAAGTTAGGAAGAAAGTGCGGGACTCACATCCTCCAACAAGTGACCATTGGGGTGACATACTAGCGAGGTAGCATGTAGACCCAACTTAAAGCAGCTAATGAGTGAATGCCATGGGGACTTGCTCCCACATCAAGTAGTATGAGATAAAAGATTTATGTTTATTGTGAGCATGTGTTAAAAAAAATAGGATGCCTCTTGGGGAGTCTTACACCTACCTTTTAACATGCCGGGTAATTATGAAATGATACCACAGATGGCAATAAGAATTCCCACTAAGAAAGGATGCCGCTTGGGTTCTCTCACACCTAACTTAGTTATGCTAATTAAAATAGGATGCCTCTTGGGTTCTCTTACCCATTCTAATAGCATCAGGGGGATTATGTTTGGGTTGTGAAAGAGGGATAGGATGCCACAAGGGGACACTTACACCTACCCTAAACACGTCAAGGTGAATTCCCAGGATAAGCTAACAACACTTCTAAAGAAGAGAAGATTTGATGAATGGAATCAGATTTTATTCTTTTTTATTACTGATTATTTTCAAACATGATTTCTTTCATGGGTAATATTTCTTTAGGTAGAGCCCATTAATTGGAAGCATCGGGTGTTCCCATTTAAAATCAATAAGTTAATAAGATCCTGGTAGGCCTTCTCTATATGGGGGCCTTCCAAAGTGGGTTCAAACTACCCATCTTTTGATGAAATAATTGGTCTCATGGACTAACACAAATTTTCCTACTTAGAAAGACCTAGGGTAGACCAGCTTATGGTGAGCTTGAGTCATTTTGGCTTTGTACAACTCGAGGATCTTACTTGTCCGTAGGAGACCCTTAGAGCTCTTCTAACCATAACTTTGTAGTCTACTCTGTAGTGATCTTGTTACCCAATGCTATCCTTAATGACAGGAGTTGAACTTCTAAAGAAAGAATGACTTCAGACCCATACACTAAGAAAAATGGGATAGATTGAGGGAATGAGATGCGGTGACAAATCTTCAAACAAGCTCATTCCACCATCATTTATTATCATCCTTCTTAAGTATCTAGATGAGAGTTTTATTGAACGCCAGCTCATTAGCCTGTAGTAGATGGTGGAGTATCTCCATTCTATACCATATCTACTGGCAAAGCTATTGATCATCTTGATTTTGAATGCCATTATTATCGATATAATGTTGAGGCACCTAACCTATATGATATGGTTCTGAAGCACATGGTGATATGTGACCTCTCGGTGAGATGGCTTCCACCCACATGGAAAAGTACGATAAGATAAGATGAATCGATGCCCATTGGAAGAAGGAGAATCGAACCTATAATGTCATCCCCAACACTCAAATGGCCATGAAGCCAAAGTAGGGTGTAGAATGAAGGGTGGTGCTTAGGACCAGCACCTACACCGATGGAATCTAGCAACATCCATGTAATTTGTAATCATAGAAGGCCAATAGTATCCAAGTCTTTGATCTTGCCATCATCTTTCAACGGATTGAGCTCCATAGACAAAGTGTACCTTGATTATAATTCCATGAGCTTTATGTTTGTCCAAATAACGTAACCACATTTGGTCAAAGGACCTGAGGTATAGGGTGCCATCAACAAGGGCATAAGAGAGAGCTCTCAGTTTCACTTGATGGGCTTTTGATTTATCTTGAGGTAGTTTGCCACTATTCAAGTAATCTACGAATGGTTACCTCTAATCTAGCTCCTTATCCATTTTTGTAATGGCAACCTCCCCTTCAAGAGAAAGTCTCTCGATGAGTTCAGAATTAATAATTGATAAGACTTTTTCCATTTTGGACCCTTATTGAAATGGAATCATCTTCCGAACATGCCAACCCTTTAGCAAGTTCTGCCAAGGCATCTGCTACTGCATTCTCTATAAGAGGAACCCTGTAGATGGTGACTTCAAGAATCTGGGCCAACAACTTCATGGTATACTCAGTAATGATGGGCTTGTGCTTGAGAATAGGACCTATATCTGGTTGATAACGACAGAATCCCCAAAGATGTTGATGCTCTTTATTGATAATCTATGTAGAAGGAGGTTATTTTAGACCTATCTCAAATTTATTGAAATAAAGGAAGTAGCTTCCCAGCCGATAGGAGAACTATCTGACCAAATGAGTGTCTTTGAATTTACAATGATCAATTGAAGGGAAGAAAGCTCGAGGGCTCACATCTTTCATCTTCAAGTTATATTATCTTAACCCTTCAAAAAGTACTATCAAGTCAAAGAGATGGTATTCCTTTTATAAGCTTTTGACTACTAGATCATCAATGTAGCACTCAACTTGATGATGGATGTGTTGAAGATGAGTCATGGTCCGTTGGTATGTAGCACCGATTTTAAGGCATGACCTATAATGAAAGATTGACGGGTTTTGAGTCTTTCTTTCATCTTTAGGATACATCTTGATTTTGTTATAGCTGATGATCCAACCATGAAAGAGAAGACGCAAGAGATGAGTGATGTCTTAACTTCTAGTATAGGATGAGGAAACTCATCTTTAGGACATGCCTTGTTTAAGTCCCTAAAATTGATGCATATTCAAATTTGGCCATTCTTCTTCTTAACCAAGATGACACTAGCTAACCATGTAGGATATTTTTCTTCCCTGATAAAATAATCATCGATCAATTTCTTGACTTCAAAAATGATCGGTTGTTCAATTTTTAATGGCATGCATCTAGGAGCTTTCTTAATAAACATTAGTATCTATTGCTAGCTTGTGGACTACTACATCAGAAGATAATTCAAGCATTTATTCATAACTCCATGCGAAGCAGTCTTTAAACTTAATCAATATCCTAACTAAGTCATTGGTTTCTTCTTCAATTAGCAACAAACTAATGTATAGGATTTTCTTTATCCAGGTTGATTTTTTAAGCTTGTTGATTATTGATTAAATCTCCTCTTCAAACTCTGGCAATGCCTCTTTGACTTGGAGATCATCTGGATCATCTGAAGTTTCTAAACACACATTCTCATAAGAGTTGGGGATGTGTGATAAGAACCTATCAGACTCCAAAAGATTGGTAACAACTAGGCAATAATCTTTATCATTGACCGGACCCACTATACTGAATCCTAGTCCTACTCTTGATTGTGCTTCCCTACCTGCATTGTTTCATAGCTTTTCAAAGTATTATGACAAGTGCTTAGAAAGTGTGCAAGGAATTAAACCTTTATGTATAAGATTTTGAACACAGGATGAGTAAAAGTCAAAAGGTAATTCCATTAATTCTTTAAAAGTATCTTCCTCAAGTCCTACATCGAGCTCTGGACTTGAGGATGATAAACCTAAAAAGAACCTCTTCTGCCTCATGCCATTGGAAGACTTTGGGACTTCTTTAACTAATAAACCTTCAACTTTTTGAGATGTAAGTGAGGTAAGAGCTAGGGTTCCCAACTATTGCCTAATAATTTCACATAAACCAAATTTGAATACTTTGTTTTGCTTGGGGTCTTCATCTTTAGTTGGATCAAAAGTCACCTCCAATGGAACCCACGAGAGGGATGGGGGTATACTAATCACATTGGACTCATCCTCATGGATTCCAAGTCTATGTGAATAGTAGGGATACTCCTATGAAGAACATGACCTCTATTGGTCAAGGCCACCAAAGGGTCTCCCACCTCTAACCGCCTTCTACAGGAGGTTGTGCCATCCTACCCAGATGTCCATATGATGGAATGAACTGTGGGTGTAATGTGATATGCGGATAAACTTCTTCTTCAATTCCCCTTTCTTGCTCACTTGGACTTTTCTTTTCTTTTCATTTTCTTTTATCTTTTATTTTGCTTCATTATCTTTTGCTTTTGCATTTGCATTTGAATTTTGTCAAAGTTCATGAGAAAGGGTGTTTTGAGGAAGATAGTAGGTCACATCCTCATAAATCTCAACCTCTCTAACTAAAAATGGCTTTTCATTATCGTTGACATAGTACTCAATTCCATCTTTTCTGAACTTGATGCACTGATGAAGGGAGGATGGAACGATCTTATTCTGATGTATCCAAGGCCTACCAAGTAAAGCAATGAATGTATTGAATGATGAACTTGGCTTCAGCCTTCCAATCCCGATCTCAATGATAACACTATAAAACCTAAATCCGCCGCTTGATCATTGAATCCTCTCAACATCATCCTATCTTCTCAGAGTAGAGATGTCAATCTTCAAGGGTCTTTAGACTCATAATGTTTAGATGCACGAATCCATGAGAACCTGAGTTGAACTCATGCCGATTGTGATATATAGGGGATGATTGTGCTCCAAGTCTTCCAGTAGAAGGTCTTCATCTATGAAGGTGATCCCTTGGGCTTCTTTTGCATAGTGTGCTTCCTCACCTATAGCGGTTAGCTGAGCTAAGCATATTTCAAGATTAAGGAGGGCCTTGATTAGTGACACCATCATCTCTTTGGATAAGATAAGTGAATCATATATTGTTAGCTTAGATGGAAAATTTCTTCGATGAGAAAGACGTTGTAGTTCACCTTCAGCTGGTCTTCCATAAGCATATCCAAGGGTGGAGCATACTATGGAATGGCTTCTTGATCTTCAGTACTAGTTACTTATTTTCTTCTATCTAGAAGTGATGCCATAGGAGGTAGAACCTTGCCACTACGGAGGTTGACTTCAGTAATCTCTTGAGGAAAGGTGGTGGCAAGTTCTACCTACACTTCACGCTCACCTATAACTTCTCCTATGAGACTCTCAGAATTGGATGATTCCAAGTCTATCTCAAGAGATAAACCCATAATATTCAAAGATGGAAAGTCTGTCTATGAATTAGAAAGAGGAAGATCAAAATTATTATAGTTAATTAGACTTGAAGAGTTATCGATAGAATAGAAGAAGATAACTCATCAAGAGACAGATGTAATTCAATCAACTTTATTCTTAATTTCTTGGAAGTATTATGGTACAAAGTAGAAGTCAGAGTGAGTGTGGAGAGGATTTGAAGCCATTCGATACAAAGAGTTCTACTAGTAAAAGAAACATAAGTTAGCTAAATGGAAGAATCAGTGGAAGAACAACCCAAGGTGGAGGTGATTAGATCCAGGTGGCTAAAAGGGTATACTACCCTAATGTGATCCATTTTGAAGGTCAAGCCCAAGAACTTGCAAACCCTCCTGGTGTGATCCTTGTCAAGGGTAAGGGAAAAGTTTGGATCATGACTTTACTTCTTCCACCCAGTGGGTAGTAAAAATCACATTTCTTTAAGAGATTCTTAATGATTTTCTGATTCCCTCTTAAAATAATAAGGTTTTTTAACTTATCTAAAAGTGTATGTGGACCATAGCTACGGCGGATGCCACCACGGTGGTGTGGTAGGTGTGGTGTGCTAGTGGAGGTGGTGGAGGCCCGTATGGCTTCCTCGATGGTGGAAAAGGTGGTGGAGGCTGTTGAGGTCATGGTCACTTGGACTGATCTCTAGCTAGTTCCTTCCTCTTGTCAACCGCTGCTATCACTCCAGGTTTTTTTTCATTAACCTTTTGGGATTTCTGCTTGGGTCACTGATCTGGAAAAGGCAAATGTTTGGCCTCTCCTTGTAGACTATCCACATTGTTGATTAGCTTCTCAAATGTCTTTATAGTGAATCCCATAATCAAGAAGACAATCGTGCCATAGATATTCTTCAAGAGAATCTCAATGGCATCTATTCAGATAGCTGTGGTTCACACTTCATACTCAGGTTACACCATCAGAGAATGTAATCAACAAGTGACTCACCAGAGTGTTGTTGGGCTATAATGAAATCACCTCAATAACCCTTTGAGCTCCAAAATAAAGATACCCTTATTTAAAGCTCTGCTCAACCTCAAAGAAATGCCTTTGCTGACTAGCTGGCCACCATACCATTTTATTAGCATAAGGATACCATCATATCATGCTCTAACCTTGGAACCATGAACCACCCCGGGCTTGAGCCAAAGCTTCCTTCACTTGTTGCTCAACAATGGATTTTAAATCTTTTTCCTGTATGGAGGTACTATCTACTACCTTCTTATACATGCTAGTGCTACTTTGCTCAATGGGATGAGAGTCTTAAGGTTTAAGACATGCACTTTCAGTGATTGACATCGACTGTAATAGGATGAGTTAGAGGGCTTGTTTTTTGAAGTACTTGACACTACTACTAACAAGTCCTATAACTGTTGTGCCATTTTATTAATTTGTTCATCTTTTTTCCTTAATTGTTGTAAGAGGTGATGGCCTGATTTTGTAGTGTTTCCTTGATCAACCTCATCACCTTATGGCTTATTGATTCCTGAGAAGAGAACCTTTGGTATCGAACATGCATACTCCAGTTGAATCCCCTAACAAGTCATCTTCATTGGGATCGAAGATGACTCTTTCTTCATCGATACCCCTAAGATATCCTTATTTTCCATAAAATAGCATGCAACTATCTCATCTAAGGATCAATCTAACTCAACAAAAAAGCAATGACGGTGATTATCATGCAAGAGGCATGGACCTCTCCTATCAGGGAGTCAATCCGCGGATTGCACTCACTAGAAGAATGATACACCGCTATCGGCTATAATAAATAATCCTAGGATGATCCTACCATTGCTAAAATTGAATCATTAGGAATATCTATGATAACCATCACCATCTCTACATCGCAATGAGGAGTGAAAGAATGACCATGATGCTTGGTCACCACTCCGCACCACCAAAGAAGGTTGAGCAGAAGAGCTCAGCCCTACCATAATGGGTGGTGTAGGAGAGATCCCTTAGCCAGATCACCAACGGTATTTTTTCCTGATAATGGCCTTCATGGCCTTAGATGGAATGGGAGATCAAAAACTAGTGATGGTGATGGTGAGTGGTGGGGTGGAGACACCACCACTCAGGTATGGAACTACCCTGGTGGCTAGTCCGTGAGGAGAATATTATCGATATGGTGGGTAGCACAGAGCTGAAAATCAACCAAAAGAGAAGCAGACCGATGGTTGAACCTCGCTTCTAGAGTAATGTGATGGTCCTCACCTCTCTTGATGAATCTACCTCCCTACGCTATGGGGATAATTGATCAAGATCAACTCGACTTGTCTCAGATGCTCACTACTTTAGAAAGGAGGCGGTGCACCTCTCCTAGAAATTGCTATTGCAAGTGCACTACTCTGAGGTGATGATCCTCTTGGCATCCTCCTAATCACGAGAGAGGATGAAATTGGTTTTCTATAACCAATGGTGAAGTGATCATGGGAGACTCATCCATGGTTGATCTGGATACTACCTCTAGCTCTCTAGTTATTCCAGTGTGGAACTGTTTGACCATAAGTTCTTGTTACTACCGGGTACAATTAGATGGGAGAGAGTGCCAGACCAATACTCAAATGGGGAGGCAAGCCTGAAACGAGAGTATCCTTACCCCAGAGGGCAGATGAGGGCGGCATACAACATGGGAAACTCTAGGATGAACTGCAACTAGAACCGAATGTTGGAACTATAAAGATGAAGTATGGTGCGCCACAACTTTCTTCTTTAGTGAGGAGACATCAATCGATGGTAAATCTATCTTGATGACCGCTCACCTTCTTCCTACTGCTGGTGAGGGGAATTCCATAAGTGATTTTGGACCACTCAAATCCGAAGTGGATCAAGTGTCTATGGTCTAAGGGAAGTCATCTTGATCTAAAGCTAGATCCATATCATGGGGAAAGTAAAGAAAAATTTCAAACAGTAAGAACAGACATTGCAACAACCGCACGACTAAAAAGAATCGCAAATGAGAAATGAACTTGTATTAATTTTCTTTCCATAGATTTTGAATTTTGAATTTTGAAAATTTGAACCCACATCCAACAACTTGGAAGTGTTAAGTGGGGTTCAAATGGATTTGGAAAGATTGATTGAAAGAGGAATTTGAATATGAATCCAAACTTCAACAAATTTAGGTATGTTGAAATATGGATTCAAAATTTTGATAGGATGCTTCCCTAGGTTCATTATTGTTTTGAATTTAAATTTTGATTTTGATTTGAGGACCCTTTCCTTTAACAAATTTGGGTATGATAAAGTAAGGGTCAAATTGATTTTATTTTTTTGATTGTTTTGGAATTTTACTTAGCAAATTTAGGTATGCTAAGTGAAGTAAAAGTGATTATTTCTTTGTGAGTTTTGTTTTGATTTTGAAAAACTTAGAATTTTACTTAGCAAATTTAAGTATTAGTGATGAATCTAAGTGTGATTTGTTTAATTTTTTGAAAATAGGATTCTAAGCAAATTTAAGTATGCTAAGAAAATCCTAAGTGTTTCATTTTTGAATATTTTGATTTTTGAAAGGATAGGATCCTTAGCAAATTTGGTATGCTAAGGGATCCTATTTTGTTTTTAGATTGAAAGTGCATTCAACTTTAGCAAATTTGGTATGGTAAAGATGAAGTCCCACTTGGTTTTATGAAATGGAAATTTCACTTAGCAAATTTGAGTATGCTAAATGAGATTCCAAATGGTATGTTTAAAATTTTGATTTCATTATTGGTTTTGAAAATGGAAACTTCTCCTTAGAAAATTTGGTATGCTAAGGGAAGAAGTTCCAAAAGGTGTTTGAAAATTTTGATTTTGGATTTGGAAGCTTTACTTAACAAATTTGAGTATGTTAAATAAATTTCCAAATATTGTTTGGAAATTTTGAGATATGATTATTGATTTTGATTTTGATTTGGAAACTTCACTTAGCAAATTTGATTATGCTAAATGAAATTCCAAATGTGTTTTGAAAATTTTTGAATTTTGGGATTTGGAGACTTCACTTAACAAATTTGGGTATGTTAAATAAAGTTCCAAATATTGTTTGAAAATTTTGAAATATGATTGTTGATTTTGATTTTGGATTTGGAAACTTCACTTAGCAAATTTGATTATGCTAAACGGAGTTCCAAATGTGTTCTGAAAATTTTTGAATTTTGGGAATTGGAGACTTCACTTAACAAATTTGGGTATGTGGTTCCAAATGTGTTTAGAAAATTTGGATTTTGAATTTGGAGACTTCACTTAACAAATTTGGGTATGTTAAGGGAGGTTCCAAATGTGTTTAGAAAATTTTGAAATATGATTGTTGATTTTAATGTTTTTAAAAGAGGACCTCCATTCAACAATTTTAAGTATGTAGAATGGGGATCAATTTTTATTTTTTGAAGTATGAAATTTTTATGTGTGATTGTTGATTTTTTGAAAGGGAGGGATTCCAAGTTAAAACATATGTGAGATATGCTTAAGTAGGATTTCCTAAAAGATATTTTTATTTTTAGTTGGGATTGAAATCTTCATTTAATAAATTTAAGTATATTAAATGAAGGTGTTCATGTGTGCTTTTGAAAATTTTATTTTTTTACAAATGAACTTTCCATTCAATAAGTGTGAGTGTATTGAAATAGAAAGATTCATGTGTGCTTTTTTTGAAAATTTTAATTTTGTTAAAATGAACTTTCTATTCAATAAGTGTGAGTGTATTGAAATAGAAAGATTCATGTGCTTTTGAAAACTTTATGATTAGATGATTACATTTTGGAAACATGATTATTTCATTTTATTTTGAAAATGAAATCTTCATCAAAGTGAATTGAAAGAAGATGTTCATTTGTACTTTTGAAAAAAAATGTTAATAGTTTTATTTTTTTTAAAAAATCCCTACATGTAATAATTATGTGAATTGTTAAATGAGGGTGACAAAACTTTGTAGAAAATGTTTTATTAAGTGCATTTTTTTTCTAAAGGTGCTTTTGGAAAAAGCAAAGTTCTTTATGGAAATTTATTATTTTAAGATGAACCTTTCCTTATCATGAAAATGTAAGGAGGAAGTCTTAAAGATATTTTATTTAGATCTTTTCATTTTACCCATTGGAGAGAACCATGGGGTTTTAAGACCAACAAGGAATGCGGTCCTAAAACCTAAAGATGTTGACAAACTTAACTTAGGAATGAAATGAGCTAAGTGCCAACATAAAGAAAGAAGGTCTTTAGTTCAAACCAAGTACAACAATCATTTACAAGATAAAGACATAAACCATCCCCAATAGAGTGCTAAAATCATGGAAAATTCCTATTGGGTCACCTTCAAATCTATGGGGAGAAAGAAAAGGAAAGACACTATAAAATTTATCTTGGTAAGACACCATGCAGATCCATAGATGTATTATTGAGTGATCATCAAGGAATAGTATACTATCTCAAAGATAAGTCACTACCCTTTAATGGAACCAATCACCTCAATAAGGACTCCTAAAAAGGGTGCATATGTAGAGATTCTTCCTACTTTACATGGAAAAGTAAATGAGTTTATTTTATTGGGTTCATTAAGTTCCTATGGAAAAGTTAATTACATCCTAAAGGATCACTTAGGAAAACTCTTTAAGTTAAATTATCATTGTCTTTGAAAATTTCAATAGGAAGGACTATCAATTGATTGGTTTATGTTTGAAGATCAAATGGGATTGATCAAGAGGGAGTTATTATGAAGAAATTGGGAAATAAGTTGGAGATGCTACAATGCTAGGAAACCTGAGCATCAGACTATCTATAGTTGGGCTTTACATTTTAGAAATTGATTTAGTTGAGTTATATTTTCATTAGAATTTTTGACTTAAGATTCCTTAACACAAGATTAAGGAAATGCCTAAGAGGTGAGGAATTATGCTTATGACCCACAAAAGGGGAAAAGCAACCTCATAACCAAAATCTTGGAAGCTTTACCGAGGGCCAAAAGCATAACCTAAATTTAAGGCCAAAAATGTGTAATTAGTTTGCCTCTATAAGAGAGTACAAATCACCCGACAACTTGGACTTACAACTGCCTGGGGGTGGCCGCCAACTAACTCCTCCTATGATTTTAAATATATATAGGCAAGTCTTTATGCTCATGCAAGATAGCTAGATTATTATTATTTAGAAAAGATTGAGTCCTTAAACTCTCCCTAAAGAGACTAGATCATGTAAAGCTTCAAATGACCTAAATTTAATGCAATTCAAATTTTATTTTATTTTATTTTTGGACAATCATCTTGACTAGATTTTATGACTAATGCATGAGAAGGTTATTGAAATGGTGAGAAGGAGAAGGTGAGTTTCCACCTCAAAGGTCAATGGGTTCTCAAAGAAAGGTGGAAGCCCTCAATTAAGAGTGAAATAAGATGCATTTGTGCATTGGTTAAAGCTTTATTTGGATATGATAATTTAATTTTAATTTGAATTGTTAAGTTATTTTACTAAAGAGCCTAATCCACATCCAGCCATACATATGCAAAAAGCTAAACAAATCATCAATCAATTTATAAAGCTAATGTAAAATAATAAATGGCCATTATGGTGACGACAAAATATCAAATTGGGTGTAGCTCTTTATACAACCTAGATTACTGATGAATTTTACATTTAAGTAAAGGAGTTCATTGTTATGGGGTCTTTTTATTTCTTCTTCTTTCTTCTTTCTTCTTTCTTCTTTCTTCTTTTGGTTCCTCCTTTGGAAGGTTGGAAGGAGGATGCTCCAAGACTTCACATGGTACATAGATGAGATCTTATGACCAATGCTCATCCTTATCCCAACAAATCATTCAAAAAAAAACTAATTATATATATTTTACATGAAAAGGAAAATGAAATCTAACTAACACCTACAAAATAAAGGTTAGTTAAATGACACCACACATCCAACATGTATATTGGACTTATCACACACACATGGGTGACTAAGTCCACTGCCTATGGATTATGCTTGTATAAAACACCTGCAAGGAAAATTTTTTATTTATGATAGCCCTTAAGCACAATCCATAGAAAAGAATAGTTAGACTAAGAACTACCATTCATTTCTGAAATATAAACATCAGTCTAAAACATATATCACAAACATAACATGAAACCATGTACATACCTAACCTAAAGCTAGAAGTGGTGACTTAGGCTAATATGTGTGCTTTGAAGGCTTGTGGTATGCTTCTTAGGCTTTAGTTCAAATTTTCTAAGTGTGAAGAACATTCAACTTAGAGGAGGGTTTCATTTAAGTTGTTTAATTTCTTTTATTTCATGTTTTGATTTGATTTAAACCTATTAATTACTAAGTTATGAAGAGTGGGAAAGAGAGAACTTCTCTTTCCTTCCTAACTAAGTAATTTTTAAAGTAGGTTCATATTTTAGTTTCATTTAGGTGAATATTTTGATTACATCTTTTAATCAATCCTAAGTATAGATAAAAAAAACCTATTCAAAAGAAAGGCATTTTAAGATACAATAAAATGAATCAAAATTCACATAAGACACATTACTTTCTTTCCCAACATATATAACATGCATATGGATGGACCCTAAGCATATCTATACATGATGAGTTAGTTACACTTTATGATGCATGCTAAGTAATCCATTTAAGAAAATTTAAGTTGAATATGCATGATTTTTCTTAAGTAGAAAAGGTTTTATATCCAAAATTTACATAACATGAAAGAAGCATAAGTGAGTACAATGCCATTTATTAGAGGTGTAAGGTAGACCTACTTAGCTACTAGCCTTAACCCAAGATTATCAAGACTAATATCCACTTTCCTTAAGTACAAACATGTATATAAAAGAAATGAAATAGAAAGGAAGATGCAAAAGTTGTTTAATAGATTTGCAATTTATGTATGTGTGTAAATAACCCTTAGATGGTAGCATAGGGATGAATAATTATGAGTGCATTAGGTCCTTTTCAAATGAACCTATATCTCACCAAAATTCCTATTCAAACTATACCAATGTAGAAAGAAAGGAAGCTATACTAAGCATACCTTTATAATATTTCACATGCAAGCTTAAGATATGAAAAAACACTTTTAGATTTGGTATTATGTATTTTGAAAAAATTTGGATTTACTAGTGATAACAACTCATATTTTTTACTAGACTTGGGATTATGGATCAATGGATGGACCAACTTCCTTCTTGGGCTTCATCTTTGATTGAATTTGATCCTTCCTTACTATGGGAACTCCAATGAAGCTAAGCTTGACAGCTCTAGATGAAGTGTGCAAAAACAATTGGGAAGAATTCTAGTGTGGAAGAAATTCACTAATGGATTGAGCTCTTATTTTTTGCATTGTGCAAAAAAAATGAAATTCAAATTCTCTCTAGAAGCTTGGGGTGCTCTCGATGATTTCTCTAAGTTAAGCTTCAATGTAGAGCAAGTGAAAATTTCATTGAATTGAGTATATCTCCCCATGAATAAGAAGGCGACACCTCCTTTGCCATTTTGATGTAATTGCTCAAATTGGAGGTTTTTTGGTATTTTGAGTGTGCATGGTGATTTGATCTTGGTTGCCAACTTCTCATATCGAATTGCTTAAGAGGAATTTGAAATTTTAGGCTATGGTGGGTTTGGTCTAGTGGGGCTGACAAATCCATTTGGTTGGGTGCACCACTCATCACTAAGTCCCATTGAGCTTTTAAGAAAGCCTTAGTGATTGTGAAGGGTATGACTAAATTACCCATGGGCTGCAAAATTTGTTATGGTAGAATGGTCATTTAGCTATTTTCTAGTTTGGACATGTTGGGTATCTAGAAACTTGGTTTGGCCAAGTTTTGGATTAGAATCCATTTGATATGGTTTGGCTCATGTTGACCCATTTAGGTCAAATGGGTCAACTTAGTCAAGTTGATTAATTGGTCAAATTAGGTAAAACTAAGGGAGTCAAGTTCATATGACCATTTAAAATATTTTGGGGGCTTTGGTTTGATTTAATTTGGGAATTTGGTTTTGGATCATATGATTTCATTTAGGTCAAATGGGTCATGTTGACCTATTTGACCCATTTGACTTGAGGGGTGGTAGGTTTAGGTTAGGTTAGTCATATGAGTGGATTGGTATCTTTGTTTCCAATCAATTTGGGTTAAGTTCAATTTTGGCTCAACATGACATTTAGGTCATGTTGTCTAAGGTCATTAGGCTAGGTTGGGTCTAGTTGGCCAATGAGGCTTTGGTCAAGTTCAGTGATTTAGGATGGACTTGACCCATTGGTTCCAATCAATTTGGCTTAGATCAAGTTTTGACACATTTTGGCCCTTTAGGTCAAAATGGGTCAACTTGGGTCAAGTGAGCCAATTGAGCTAGGTTAGGCTCAAATGTTGGCTTGGTCAAGTTCAAACATAAGTCATGAGTGAACATAGATCAATGGTTTCAATCAATTTGGCCTATTATGGAATTTAGCTATGAAAGGTTTCATTTTAGGTTAAGTGTTGACTTGGTCATAGGTTTGACTTTAGCAATTTGGTTGATTGATCATCCATGATGATTGTTATCATGATGAGAGGGATATATGGTTTCTATATGCAATTTGGTTTGGCTTAAGCGTTGGCTCATAAGGGTACTTTAGGTCACTTTGGGTCAAGTGAGCATAAGTGGGTCAAATGGCTTGGTCAAAGCTTGATTTGAAGTTGATTGATCTTTTATATGGACTTATGATTAAAATATAAATTCATTTACAAGTGGTTTGAAGTCAAATGGATTTTGATCAATTTGAAAATTTCATATTTAAAGGAAGAATATGAAAGAGTTTTGGTTTTGATTGAATGATTGAAGTTTAGATTTATATATGAGGTCATGATTGTAGGATTGATTGAACCATGAGAGAAAATCAAGGATTTGGCTTGATTTGAAATTGTTTGACTAAGTTGATTTTGACTTGAAAGGCTTAGGGTGGATTTTGAGTGGAGAGTTTGATTTTTTGGAATTGGTTTTGATTGTTTGAATTTTATTTCATTTATATATGTGAATATAAATGAGAACATAAATGGATCATGAGAAAATTTTGATTTGAAGTTGTTTAATCAAGATTTAGGTTAAATCCATTAAAGATTTTGATTTAAAGAAATTTTAAAATTGAAATTTAATTTTTTTGGATTGGATTGATTTATATTTATATTTTTATATATGAGAATATAAATGAGAATACAAATAAGTTTTGAGAAAATCCCATGAGTTTGAATAGGTTTGATGAAATTTAGGTTAAATCATTAAAGGGAATTTAAAGGATTTAAGGAAATTTCAAGGATTTTAAATTTGAATTTAATTTAGGGTTTGATTTGATTGATTTATATTTATATTTAATTTATATGAGAATATAAATAAGTTTTAGAAAATCTAAGGTTTTGAAAAGGTTTGATCAGGTTTAGGTTAAATTGCTAAGTCCTATAATGAAAATTAAAGAGACTTAAAAATTTTCATGAATTAATTTTGAATTTTGAATTTGATTTGATGGTTTTGAATTTATTTTTCATTTATATATGTGAATATAAATGAGAATATAAATGGATTATAAGAAAATCTCAAATATTTGAATAGGTTTAGATCATAGTTTTGGTTAAGTCCTTGGGAAGGTTAAGGACTTGGGCAAAAAGAACTTAGAAAGATGGATTTTGATCAAGGGTTTCAATCATATGGAGTTGATTTGGTGGAGAAAATCAAATAGAATTGATTTGGAGTTTGAAAGAAGGAAAGTGAGGAATGGTTTAAGCTAAGGGTAGGAAAATTTTTGGACACCCCCAAGGCATGACCTACTCCTATGGCTAAACCTTCTAAGTATTCTAGGGCTAGGGTGTCCACTAATCACTAGATGTGTCTTAAGACTAAGAACTCTTAAAATCTAAGATAAGTCCTATGTCTACAGATGGAGGGGTTGAGAGTCATTCTAAAAATGAGGTCAATAATGATAAAACAGAGTGAGCTCATTTAATCTAGCACCTAGATTAGAAAGATAATCAACACAAGCATTTCCTTCTTGCTAAATGTAATTGATTTTAAAGCAGACTTGTGAGAGGAGAGCTCTAGTATGGTTAAGAAGGTAGTATAAATTTGTGTTCAGTGGAAGTCAACATGTCGATGAGTAATAGAGCATCCACTTCAATCAAATATTGAACCAACCTTTTGCAATCAAAAATAGCTTTATTAACAACCATTAATTCAGCAAAGATAACATAATAATATTTAAGGGAATAAGAAAAAAGCATAAATGACATTACCTTTAAAGTTTGAAAATTCACCACAAAAGCATTAGATTGAGCCATCATGTTAATTTTGATAGTATTGTTGAGTGGTTTTATCAATAAATAATCTTATCTTCTTAGATTGTGATCTTAGGCTAAGGCTTGACTTGTTGACCACAAATTTCATCCTCAAAAATGGGTGTTAGTAATTAATTTAGAATTAAATAAAATGATTTTTTCTTTAGTTCTAAATAATCTTTTTTATGGTTCATAGAGATACCATGATGTTTAGCATCATTTCTGTCCATCCATATGAACCATATAAGAGTGATGGAAATTAACACATTAATGTGACCTTTCATAATTTTTGAAAATAAACTTCAAGAAGTTGATGTAAAGATAAAGAATATGGAAATGGTTAGTATTGAAGAGATCATCATACCAAACTAATAATTTGGAGGCAATAACACCATTGACAAAAACATGATTCACATTTTCAATGTGAAAACAACTATAACATTTGGAAGGAATTGAAAGCCTTTACCCCACATCAAAGAATCAATAGGAATGAAGTTTTTTAGAATTCTCCAAGTAAGGATAGAGTAAGAGATATGGATAATGTTATTCCAAAGTTTAAAAAAGACATTATAGAAACCATGAACATCTCTAATATGATTTGAAGAATAAAATCACCATTATGAGATAGCTTAAAAGAATCATCGACTTGTTAGAAATGATAGGAATGTTAGTGAATTTATCCAAAAGAAATAGGAATATATAATCGGTGAGTTTTATCATTCCAATTATTATTAATCAAAGGAGTTCACTTTTATAGCATGTTGAATGAGTAGATAATAATCATCAATAGAACCACTACCAATCAATTGTCTTGCCAAGGAAAGATGATCACTACCATAAGAAATTAGATTCAACTTCCCATTTGATGGAGCAAATTTTTTCCAAACTGGGGAGTGACCCACTTTATAAGGACAAATAAGAGGATGCTTACCCTAGCAGTATTTAATAGTCATTAAGTTAGCCCAAAGACTATTTTTGCTCCTAGAATTCCACTAGAGCTTATGATAGAATGAGTAATAGCACAGACTTATAACCAAGCCCACCTTATAGGGTGCCACAACATTTATGCCAAGAAATCCAATGCATCCTTTTAGCTTAAAACCCTAAAGAATTTATTAAGGAGATGGTGTATTATGTTTAAGGTAGAATTGGTAGGGATGATGGTTTGAATAAGATATAAAAACATCAAATTTAGGGTACTTTAAGCAAAGTAACCACCAAAGGAGAGCAAGAAATTCCCAAACCAAAATTTTATTAGCAATTTTTTGAATTAGGTCATCAAGAAGATGGGATCTCTTTTGACCTTTAAATGAGAGAACACCTAAATATTTAATAGGGAGTTGTTGGTGTTAAGTTAGTGATTCTCAAGATTTTATTGATTTTGTTACTAGAGATTCTAGAGGAAGTAATGGAGCAACTCTTGCCTTCATTAATAAAACCACTTTCTTTACCAAAATATTTAAGAAATTCTTAAGGCTTTTGATGTGATGGATGGAAAGCATTACAAAAATAATGAAATCTTCATCAAAACTAAGATGGAGGCAGGTTTACCACCAGTTCTAAAGTACATGCTAGGATTGTTATTGAAAGATCATTTAAGCTCTAAAGGTATTCCACCTAATAAATAGGGAAGGGGACAAGGATCACTTTGTCTCAACCCATGGGAAGAAGGAAGAAACCTAAGGCCTCACCATTAAGAATACAGAAAACCAAGCATTGTTAATAAATTTTAATTAGGTAAATCAAATTATCAAAAGATAAACAAATGAAGGATGTTTAAAAGGAAATCTAGGAGATATTGTCAAAGCCTTTAGAAATATCTAATTTAAAAGGATGTTACCACCTTTAGTAGGAACATCTAAATCATGAATCGCTCTTGAAGAATGTTATCAAATATAGATCTACCTCTAATGAAGCCAATTTGGTTGAGGGAGATAATTTTTTGAAAAAGGACTAAGTCTATTAGCAAGCATTTTAGCAATCAATTTATGAAAGAAAGTGCAAAGACTAATAGGTGCAAATCACTCCAAGAATCAGAATTATCAATTTTAGGTATAAGGACAATGGAAGTGCTAGAAAAAATCAAGGAAGAGGATTACCTAAAGAAATCAACAACAACATCAATTAATTAAGTCATGCTTAATTGGCCAACAATGCTGGAAAAATTGAGTAGTATAGCCCTCTAGACTAGCAATAGAGTCAATGTTCATATTATTGAGAACTTTATCTTATCCTCCATAAGCAACTTAGTAAGCAAATGATTGTCATCATTGGTAATAGTGGAGGATCAAATGAGTTAGAAATAACATCTAAAGTGTGGCTCTTGTTAAGCATATTTCTAAAATGGTTAATAATAAATTCTTTAATCTCATTAGTGTCAATGATCCAATCTCGATTATCACTTTAAATTTTTTGGATAGAGTTTAAAGCTCTCTTCTTAGTGAATAAAGCATGAAAATACCTAATATTTTTATCCCCATCAGTAATAATTTACTAGCAGCTTTTTGCCGCCAACAAGTTTCTTCCATATTTTGATAGTTAACTAGATTATCTTTGGCTTCATTTAAATCCTTCAGCTTAGAAGAATCAATCAAAATAACATTTTCAAGATTATAAACCAAAAGCTCCATATTTTTGATATTATAAAGAGATTTTTAAAATAATGCTTATTCCACCAAACTAGGTTTTGTTTAAGCCTTTTAAGCTTAAACCATAATCTAATCATGCCCCTAAGAGTTGTCGGTGTGAAGGAAGCAAAGTAGTGACAACTTTTAAAAATTGAGGTGAATCCACATATTTTGAAATATGAAAGAAGAAGAGGAAGATAATCTTTTAGAGTTATTTTAACTAAAATCAAAAAGCAACATGATCGATGAAGTTCTACTCAAATGTTCAGAGAGGTAAGAGGCCATTGATTAATCCAATGAGAGTTAAAAGTATTCTATCAAGGTGTTGTCAAAGTTTAGAGTTGTACTAAGTGTAATTAGATCTAGTAAAACCAATGTCAATAAGGTTGCAATCGATCATATTAGAAAATTCTTCCATAGAATGAATATTGGGAGACTAACCACCCCTTCTTTAGAGGAAGAAAGGATAGTGTTGAAATCACCCCAACCCAAGGTTTCTTAACGGTGAAGAAAAACTTCTCAAATAGTCCAAAGAATATTCCTACTAGATCTATTAAAGGAAGCATAAACAAAAGAAAAAAATAGAAAAATCACCAAAATAGATTTGAACATTAACAACTTGCTAAAGATCATCTAAGATGGAAATATTTAAGGAATTATTCCAAAAGCACCAAATTTTATTAATTAGAAGAAATTATTAAAGCGAGCATTCTGATTGATCTTAGAAGCATGTATGAGAGGTTCAATAACAACAAGTAATGATATATTTTTTTTAATAGAGACTTAACACGATTACGGATAATGAGGGTTCCAATCCCTCAAACATTCAAATAAGAGAATTAAACATAAGAAAAATATTAAATAAAATTAAGGGAAATAGAAAAATAAAGGGTTTAGAAAGTAAACAAACTCTCTAATTCCAAAAGACCATTATTTATGAGAGGATGAACCGTCTAGTAGATGCAAATTCTAATGGAAACATTTTGATTTGAAAGATTTATTTTTAAAAATAGTTTGGAATGTTTGATTTTTATTCAAAGTATCACCATCAGAAATGGACTGATTAGAGGTATTAATAATAGGATCAGAATATGCCAGAACATTTCTAATCATAACTTCTGCTTCTTCAATTTCAGGATTAAGCTATAAAGTGGGATTACAATGAATGTTAATCTTGGGATTAGGAGAAGGAGAGAAGGAAATACCATTAAGAACACAAATACTAGTGTTAGATTCTGAGTTTTGTTCCAAATTTTTAGCTTTATTCAAATATTCATTCAAATTTTTCATTAAAATTTTTAATGCTCATCAATCATTACAAGAGGCAAGGAAATTGATTCATTTGTGAGAATCAACTTTTTTTCATTCTCTTTTAAATTATCTTGAAAAGGCAAGTTATTATGTAGAAGGATTTATTGAAAATCAGATTCAACATTAGTAATATCTTTGATCAGATTGAGTGGTGGGAGTAGCATTGAGAACATTGGATTCCAAAGTGGTAAAATAATATTACCATTTAAGTTGGCTTTTGGCACATCAATAGGTTTATTGACTTTATAATTAAGAAGAGTAGAGTTAGGATCATTCAAAATTTTCCTTTTTAGATGTGGGTGAAGAACAAAACACTTAGAGTTATCATGCCCGTGAATTTTATAGTGTGAACAAAAGCGGAAAGTTTTCAAATTCAACCTTTTGAAAATAACCAAACTTTTTTGAACCAATCTAGACTTCCTTAGGATGTTTTTTATAACTATCAAGTTCAACCAGTATATGAGTAACAGAAGGAAGGGATCCCACAGCGGTGGCTTGATCAATTTGAAGCGGTTGTGAAAAGAGAGCAATAAAACATGATGAGTAACATAATGAATCCTCATATTGAAACCAACCACTTAGAACAATGGTGATTCCTCTTTTATGTCAAAAGGAGACCACTTTAAAAGTTGCATTTGGAAATTGAATACAAAATAAGATTGATGAGAAAACCCTTAAGTAATCCAAATCATTTGTAAGTTGAATCAAAACATCTAGGATCGATCAAACCAATAGACCCAGAGTTTAAGGTTGTGAAAAAATGAATTTTGTTTAAATTCGGATGGCGCAAAGATAATTTACCAACCAAAGTAAATTCCAAAGGCTTTGCAAGCTTCACAACATCAATATCCAACATGATCACGGTGCCATGAAGTTTAAATCAAATTATTAATCGAAGGAAAGGCTCTTACGGATATAGCATCCTTAAAGGATTTAATAGCCATAATAGGAGGGACATTAGATTTTGGAATACCCAAAATTTGATGCTACGGATGCATCGAAAGGATAAGCGATAGGGGTCAACATAACCCACCATCTTCAAGAGAATCCAAACCTGAGAAAACACTAAAAGGGAAAAACAATCATAGCGAGAAAGAGGTTTTAGTTTTTTTTGTTTTTTTTTGTTTTTTAAATTTGTTTAATTAATTTTTATTTTTTTATTTATTATTTTTTATTTTTTATTATTTTTTTATTTTATTTTATTTTTATTTTAAATTTTTTTTAATTTTTATTTATTTTTTGTTTTTATTTTTTAGTTTTTTTTTTACTTTTTTTAGGTTTTCATTTTTTTAATTTTTTGTTAGGTTTTAATTTTTTAGTTTTCTTTTTAGTTTTTTTAAGTTTTTTTTATTTTTATTTAATTAATTTATTTTTTTTAGTTTTCTATTTTTATGATTATTTTTTTAGTGTTTAACGTTAAGGGTTTAGGGTTTATGGTTTATGGTTTATGGTTTATGGTTTAGGGTTTAATGTTAGGGTTTAGGATTTTTAGGGTTTAAGATTTAGGATTTAGGGTTTAGGGTTTAGGATAAGTTTTAGGTTTTAGGTTTAGGGTTTAAGTTTTAGTTTAGGGTTTAGAGTTTAAGGTAGCACCCCAAGTTTTCTAAGGAACAAGCGATGACATAGATAAAAATGAGAACCCATGAGCAAATGAAAACCCTAAGTAGAACGTCAGTTCTTGGCGGCAATTTGATCGTTCTTCACTTTCTCCAGTTCAGTCACCACCCTCTCACTAGTAGGATCCACCATCATATCCTCGATCCCTCCCTCCGTGACCACCATGATTGTAATCTCCGCCACTCCTCACCTCCAAATCTACCACTACTCCGACCACCACCTCCATATCCACCGGCATGTCCACATCCCCCACCACCATTGCGATAACCACCACCTCCATCTTTTCCTCCACTGCTAAATCTTGATTGATCCTAGTTGATGGTGATGTTCCTACCGTCAAGGTTCTACCCATTCTTAAGGTTTAGAGTTAGTTTAAGGTTTAAAGTTATTGGTCAGTTTAGGGTTTGGGTTTAAGATTTTGGGTTGTATGTTTTAGGGTTTAGGGTTAGGGTTTAGGGTTTAGGGTTTTAGGGTTTAGGGTTTAGGGTTTAGGGTTTAGGGTTTAGGTTTAGGGTTTATGGTTTAGGGTTTAGGGTTTAGAGTTGTAGGATCAGGGTTATAAGTTTAGGGTTTGGGGTTTAGGGTTAGGTTTAGGGTTTAGGGTTTAGAATTTAGGGTTTAGGATTTATATTTAAATTAAGCAAATGATAGGTTTAAATTTATTTAGTTTATTTTTATTTATTTGAGTTTATTTTATTTTTTATTTTTATTTAGGTTAATTTTTTATTTTTATTTAGTTTAGTTTATTTATTTTTTTATTTATTTTATTTAGGTTTTTTATTTAAGTTTTATTTTTTATTTATTTTAGGTTTAGGTTTTATTTTTTATTATTAGGTATAGGTTTAGGTTTTAGATTTTAGGTTTTATGTTAGGTTAATTTTTAGGTTTTTTTTTAAGTTTAGGTTTATTTTATGTTTATTTTATTTTATTTAGTTTAGGTTTAGGTTTAGGTTTAGTTTATTTTTAATTTAGGTTTAGGTTTAGGTTTAGTTTATTTCTGATTTAGGTTTAGGGTTTAGGTTTAAGTTTATTTTATTTTGATTTTATGTTTAGGTTTTTTTTTGGTTTAGGGTTTAGGTTTTATTTTTTATTTTTTCAAGTTTTATTTTTAGGTTTATTTTTTAATTTTAGGTTTTTAGTTTTTTATTTTTTATTTATTTTTTATTTTAGGTTTAAATTTTATTTTATTTAGGTTTTAAATTTTTTAGTTTAGTTTAGGTTTTTCTTTATTTTCTTTTAATTTAGTTTTTATTTTTTTATTTTATTTTCTTTTTTAAGTTTAGGTTTTAGTTTATGTTTTTATTTTATCATATTTTTATCTTATTTTTGGTTTGGTTTATTTTATTTATTTTATTTTTAGGTTTTATTTAGTTTAGGTTTAGGTTTTAGCTTTTTAGTGTTTGGGGTTTAGGGTTTAAGGTTTAGGGTTAGTTTAGTGTTTAGGGTTTATGGTTTAGGCTTTAAGTTTTAGAGTTAGGGTTTAAGTTTTAGTTTAGGGTTTAAGGTTTTTTTTCTAACAGAGAATAAATTCAGATTCAACATTTCTTCTTTTTGATTTCATCAAGCAAGTAGCACCCCAAGTTTTCCAAGAAACAAGCGATGACATAGATAAAAAATGAGCACCCATTGAGAAAATAAAACCTTAGATATGTAGAACCATCTTTATATAAAGACAGTTCCATAGTAGTTGGTCGGATTGGTAGTTCTTCAGTTTCTCTAATTCCCATTAGAACCACCCCTGCCTCTCGAGTAGTGGGATCTTCCATCATATCCTTGATCTCTCCCTCTGCCATCGCCACAGCTGTAACCTCTGACTCTCCTCCCACCTAGATAACCACCACTTCCCCGACCACAACCTCCATATCCACCTCCAAATCCCCCACCACCCTTGATAATTTGCCTCCAACTTTGCCTCCAGGATAGTGGCTAGTTTGATGTTTCATCAGGTTCTTCCCATTCTTAGGGTTTAAGGTTAGTTTAGGGTTAGTTTAGGTTTAGGGTTATTTTAGGGTTTAGGGTTTAGGGTTTAGGGTTTAGGTTTTAGGGTTTTATGGTTTAAGGTTTAGGGTTCAGGGTTTAGGATTTTAGGGTTTAGGGTTTAGTGTTTAGGGTTTAGTTTTTTTTAAAATAAAGTAAACTAGAAGGTTTAGGTTTATTTAGTTTAATTTTTATTTATTTGAGTTTATTTTATTATTTTTATTTTTATTTAGGTTAATTTTTTTATTTAGTTTATCTTATTTATTTTAGTTTAGGTTTTTATTTTAGTTTATTTAATAAGTTTAGGTTTATTTTTTAGTTGAGTTTTATTTTTATTTTATTTTTTAGGTTTAGGTTTTATTTTTTTATTTTTAGGTTTAGGTTTTATTTTATTTTTTTAGGTTTAGGTTTTACATTTTATTTTAGCTTTATTTTAGGTTTTATTTTTGAGTTTAGGTTTAGGTTTATTTTTAGTTTAGTTTATTTTATTTTGTATTTAGGTGTAGGTTTAGTTTATTTGAGGTTTAGGTTTTATTTATTTTTGTATAGTTTATTTTAGATTAGGTTTAGGTTTATTTTATTTTGTTTATTTTATTTTTATTTTAGGTTATGGTTTTATTTTTTGGTTTAGGGTTTAGGTTTTATTTTTTATTTATTTTTAGGTTTTATTTTTAGGTTTATTTTTAGGATTAGTTTTATTTAGTTTTTATTTTATTTTATTTTAGGTTTATTTTATTTTTATTTTACGTTTAGTTTTATTTTATTTAGGATTTTTATTCTTAGGTTTATTTTATTATTTAATTTAGTTTAGGTTTTTAATTATTTTAATTTTTAAGTTTAGGTTTAGATTTTCTTTTGGGTTTTAATTTAATTAAATTTTTTATTTTATTTAGGTTTAGGTTTATTTATTTATTTATTTTATTATTAGGTTTATTTCA